>JAXRKP010001143.1:37500-95000 GCA_037039925.1 Doris montereyensis | reverse complement strand
ATTATATTCTATATATATATATATATATATATATATATAGTATAAATAAGAAAGTCTTCTATCACGCTACCCTGGGGAACACCACTTTTAATGCGTCAGAACTTTCCTTATTAATTTTTACTCTCTGACGGCGATTTGATAGGAAAGATGTAATACAACATAATATAGCACCAACTATACCGTAAGCCTGAAGCTTTGCACACAGTCTTTAATGGGGTACTGAGTCAAAAGCTTTGCGAAAATCCAAATATATAGAATCAATAGTATTTTCATCATCAATATATTTAGTGAAACCTTCCATAACCTCCAATAGTTGGGTTATACAAGAAAGTTTACTGCGAAAGCCATGCTGACATTCAGACAGCATATGGGAGATTCAAGAAAAGTCATTATGAAGTCCTTTAAAATGGATTCAAGTATTTCACATATGAAACATGTTAGACTAATTAGACGATAATTTTCTGTGTCGCGTCGATTTCCATTTTTACAAATAGCTGTAACATTAGCTAATTTCCAGTCATTTTGTACAATTCCTGTTTTAAGATTAAGAGAGTTATTGAAAATAATAGAAAGAGGAAAACGTATTTCATTAACGACCTCTTTCAATAAGTGTGGATGGAAATAGTCAGGCCCCATACTTTTCGTCACATCCAGATTAAGTAATCTTTTCAATATTTCGTCCTCTGAAAATGCAATGTCAGATAAATAGTTACCATTATTAAATTCACACAGATAAATAGTTACCATTATTAAATTCACACAGATAAACAGTTACCATTATTAAATTCACACAGATAAATAGTTACCATTATTAAATTCACACAGATAAATAGTTACCATTATTAAATTCACACAGATAAATAGTTATTATTAAATTCACACAGATAAATAGTCACCATTATTAAATTCACACAGATAAATAGTCACCATTATTAAATTCACACAGATAAATAGTCACCATTATTAAATTCACACAGATAAATAGTTACCATTATTAAATTCACACAGATAAATAGTTATCATTATTAAATTCACACAGATAAATAGTTATCATTATTAAATTCACACAGATAAATAGTCACCATTATTAAATTCACACAGATAAATAGTCACCATTATTAAATTCACACAGATAAATAGTTACCATTATTAAATTCACACAGATAAATAGTTACCATTATTAAATTCACACAGATAAATAGTTACCATTATTAAATTCACACAGATAAATAGTTACCATTATTAAATTCACACAGATAAATAGTTACCATTATTAAATTCACACAGATAAGGTATGTTCTACTATCCTCATTTACAAAAACATTAGCGAAAAATTAATTTAGCACCTCGGCGTTTTCACGGTCACTTGTTGTCATATTGCTGTTCGCTTCCTTTAGAGCAGGCATCCCTGTTTTTCTCTCTAATTTTGGTATTTACATATTTCCAAAAGCCTTTCGACATTCTTGTTTTAATTTCAGTAGTTATTTTCTTTTCAAAACATGCTGTGGCCTCTTTAATGATACGTTTTGTAGCGTTTCTTATGTCAATATATTTCTGATAATCATTTATATTTCTATTTTCTAAGAATTCTTGAATAGTAAAGAGATTAGGAATACAACGCACGGCCCCAACCCCTAAAAAAAATATTTAAAAATATATAAATCGCACCTCTTGCTATGAATTTAAATCTCTTAATGAATATCATAAATATCATGCAAAACCAATGGGTGTATTGATACATCCCAAATGTATTGATTGTAGAAGAGCAGCAAAACGAAATAACTATCCCAAAACCTATAGTTTACCTTGATAGATAAGTCGATACGAGCTTGCACTCACACAGATAATGAATGTAACGATGTATGCCTATCGATCGTTGCAGTACACAGCTGTCACAACATCATTGCATGCGCTGAGGATCTGTCAGAGACTAATTATGCCTTTGGGTGCTGTTTCCCTACCCAGTCACGAACATGTTGTGTCTATGTGGGGTGGGTATACAGCTATTGTTATGGGTCACTTGAAATGTTTGGCTCTGTGACAAGACTTGATAAAGATACGTCAGCAGATCGAAAGACAGGTATAATCCAATGAAATTAATACATTTAATCGCGTTTCTGTTGTTAGGGTGGGGTTGAAAACATTATAAAACCTTCGGTTTCATTTCAACACTGGATGTCAAGAAGGAAGGTTGATATTTATAAACTGTGAAAGTGTATTGCGCTTGATGTCTCAAGAAAGTATTTCATCCGAGGAGTTGGCTAGGGACATTGAAGAAGACAACGTTGTGTTTGATAGACTTAAAGAGTATTCATGCCTTTATACTTCTTTAATTCTACCATCATCAACAATGGAACAAGTAGTATACATATATGCTCCCGCTGACGTACGCACACATAATAGAAATACAAATAAATACATTTGTTAGAGGAAATAACATTTATGGTTTTATACACATAAAATTAAAAAAAAAAAATAAAAAAAAAAAAAAATAAAATAAATATAATATATATATATATATATATATATATATATATATATATATATATATATATATATATATATATATATATATATATATATATATATATATATATATATATATATATATATATATATATATTATATATATAAGTCTATAGTATAGTTACCAACATATAATTTAGTTCAAGTTATGATCTAGCTTATAATTATTTATTTAAAATATTAGTCTATATTAAAGATACTGCCGTATAATTCAGTTCAAGGTATGATCTACCTTATTTGTAAAAAAATAAAATATATGTTAGTCTATACAAAAGATAGTGACATATAATTTAGTTTAAGGTATGATCTACCTTATTTATAAATAATTAAAAATATTAGTCTATACAAAAGATACTACCATATACTTTAGTTCAAGGTATGATATAGCTTGCGTTAAAATAATGGTACTGCCATATAATTTAGTTCGATGTATGATCTAGCTTACATAAAAATAATTATATATATATATATTAGTCTATAGAAAAGATAGTGTCATATAATTTAGTTCGATGTATGATCTAGCTTACATAAAAATAAATAAAA
Source organism: Doris montereyensis (assembly GCA_037039925.1). Taxonomy (NCBI): domain Eukaryota; kingdom Metazoa; phylum Mollusca; class Gastropoda; order Nudibranchia; family Dorididae; genus Doris; species Doris montereyensis. The sequence goes on along the minus strand of JAXRKP010001143.1, from coordinate 91,931 downwards.
ATAAATAATATATATATATATATATATATATATATATATATATATATATATATATATATATATATATATATATATATATTAGTCTATAGAAAAGATAGTGTCATATAATTTATGCCAAGGTATGATCTAGCTTATGATAAATACATTTATGTTTGCATTAGTCTTCATAATTAAATACGGTAAAATAAAGAGGATACAAGGATAACAATTGACATAGGTGTTTTTTTCTGTAAATTAAAGGATATGAACACATCACACCAGGTTGTTGACACCCTACATCAGGGATATAGAGAGATACAAAGTCAACAAGCTCTTTCATTGTTCTTTTATATTAAGGAAGGAGAAATTTTGAACAAAACATTTTTTATCTTCCAAGAGGAACAAAAGAAGGAAAACACAATGAGGTTTTGGAGGACTGGTTGACAACAAACATTGGAATATTAAGATCTCTTGCCGACAAACTCAGAAAGGTAGCAAGCATTATAACTCCTTACAAAAGATTCCGGAGTGTTGGTATTTCTTTGGATGAAATTTATTCACTCAGAAATACATTGAAGGATATGTTTAAATATGATGACGAAATAAGGAGTTATTGGCAAGAAGCATTTCCATTTTATCTTCGTCGAAGAACAACAACAATATTCACAACACACTTCTTAGACTGCGACGTCATGCTCGGATCCGAGCAGTCAAACTAGAACCGTTCAATCGATACTAGAACGGACAATTCAATCGATACTAGCGAAACAGGTTCAATCGATACTAGCGACAACAATCCTCACAAAAAACTCTGACGTCATGCTCGGATCCGAGCAGTCAAACTAGAACCGTTCAATCGATACTAGCGACAGGCGGACAATCCTCACAAAAAACTCTGACGTCATGCTCGGATCCGAGCAGTCAAACTAGAACCGTTCAATCGATACTAGCGACAGGCGGACAATCCTCACAAAAACTCTGACGTCATGCTCGGATCCGAGCAGTCAAACTAGAACCGTTCAATCGATACTAGCGACAGGCGGACAATCCTCACAAAAACTCTGACGTCATGCTCGGATCCGAGCAGTCAAACTAGAACCGTTCAATCGATACTAGCGACAGACGGACAATCCTCACAAAAAACTCTGACGTCATGCTCGGATCCGAGCAATCAAACTAGAACCGTTCAATTGATAATAGCTTCAGGCGGACAATCCTCACAACAAACTGTGACATCATGCTCGGATCTGAACAGTCAAACTAGAACCGTTCAATCGATAGAAGCGACAGGCGGACAACACTCACAACAAACTGTAACGTCATGCCTTTTCAGACGCCCATCATGTGGACTATGTGGATTCTCTGTTTACAAATCTGGAGAATCGCCTTAGTCTGTGTCGTAGTTACTTGAAAGATCATCGCACCACGTCACAGAAACAAATTAATGAGTGGCCCCCCTTTCCTTCTTTGTTATCGTTTGTTTTTCCTCTATATAAAAGGGATATTAATCTAGACTGGGGACATAAACAAATAGAAACAATTCGCAAAGCCTCCCCAGTCAGTAAGAAGCTTAATAGTCGGAAAAAAGTTCATGTGGTAAGACTAATTTGTTGTTAAAACATGTCTTATTAGACTATTATAGATTATATATTTATGGAAGATCTTTATTTCAACCTAAGGATAAGATATTAAAGCGTGGTTATGATAATAACTTAAACAAAGAAGGTATTTATAATATATTTAATAATCGGGATGATATTATCAAACAACATTTCTCCTTATGAATTGATGAAACAAATAGGCGAAACCTATAGCATTTAAAAATCCAACAAAATGTGAATTCTTTGAATATGGAGATGATATAATAGATCCAAGCAATTTGAAGTCAACTGCTAAAAATCTTATGATATTTGATTATATACTATTAGAAAAACAAGTAAATTGTACTGACTATTATACGAGGGAAGGCATTCTAACTTTGATTGTTTTTATCTTTGGCAAAACTAATTCCGACGTTCAAGGCAAACTATTCGAAGAAATAATCATTTTATATGTTTATTCAAGCAAGATAATACAAAAAATTACAACATATTTATCCAGGTCATGTTTAAATGGATATGGATTATGATGAGTTTAAAAAGTTATGTGAACTTTGATGGTTAAAACCTTATAAATGTCTTTTATCGATAATTCATCTTCAATAGAGAATGGTAAATACAGACATAAGTTAAATAATTTTTATTTCCCTAAGTCTATCTTTAAAACTGGATAAAAATATTGGGAAAAGAATAATTGAAAAGCTTGATCAATTAATTAAGAATACATCTCCTAAAGAAAACCATCAACTTATAGTTAGTAAAAATAAATCTGTCTTTACCATAGTATTTAACCCAGTTCTTCAATTAAATTCAAATAAACAGTATGAGATAGCATTAACTGATCTGGAAAGTAACTCCAGTTTTCCAAACATTTCATCTCATAAAAACGTAATCGAATACTCAATAAAGAGAATAACAAAAACAATTTATTATTCCAGTTGGGTCTTATGAATTTAATAGGCTAAATAAAGAAGTAAATAGACAATTAAGGAAAAACGAGGATAGAGATGCATTCGAACTCATCGTTAATTTAAATACGTTTAAATTTATACTATATATAAATGAGGGGATAAGCCGTTCACATATAAATACAGGAGTTGTTGTAGCATGCATCAAGAGCGATACGGGACCGCACAGGCTTTCTAATTTCTGTGAGACACTCTCTATGTCATCCCTCCACAAGAAGACCTTCACGAAGCGTGCCGGAGACATCTACGGTCTCAGTGCAGAAGTGTCACAAGAGAGTTTAAGTAGGATGGTAGCCATGGTGAAAAAAACCCCATCAACGGCAGTTGAATATCACCATCGACAACACTGAACCGCTAGACGTCGCCGTTAGTTTTGACGGAACATGGATGACGACGGGCTATTCGTCTCTTATTGGAATTAGATGTGAACAATGTTTTTTGACCAGTCAGTTTATAGCATGTATGCTCAATATTTATCTTATGCTTCTTGTTATTCAAAGGTACAACACTCGGCGGAAGGAAAAACGGAAACCTTACCGGCAATGCCATAGAACAAGCTATGTAAGTATTATGCCAGAGCTATTCGTGGGCACGACAACATTGATGACATGAAGACAGCAATTTTTTTGCCAGCTTGTACCATAGCTACTCCTTGAAGACAACTCTCAGCATCGGTACTGCCCTCCTCGCATCGACTCCTGGTGCTTCTACAGGAAGGCCATCGCACAGGGCATATTTCCTGGCCAACATTAACTCCGTATCATTGTCTGCATATAAAAACAGTAATTATAAACAAGACTACATTACAAACGAATGTCTGTATATCAAAAAATTAATTTAAACGATACGAGCACAAACACATGTCTGCTTATGAAAACAATAATAATAAACGAGATTAGGTTACAAACACATGTCGGCTTAAGAAAAAAGTAAATTGAAACGAGATTAGGACACAAATAAACATCTGCGTATCAAAAAAGTAGATTGAAACAAGACTACTGTACCAAAAGTTGTACGGGTATAAAAAAAGTAAATTGAAACAAGACTAGGGCAATAACACATGTCCGCGTATCAAAAAAGTAAATTGGAGCGAGACTAGGACATAAACACAATATACCTGCGTATCAAAAGAGTAAATTGAAACGAGACTTAGGCACACACACATGTCTTCGTATCAAACAAATAAATTGAAACTAGACTACGGCACAAACACATGTCTGCCTATCAAAAAGTTAAATTGAAACGAAGCTAGGGTACAAACACATGTCTGCGTATCATTAAATTAAACTGAAACGAGATTAAGACATAAACGCATGTCTGTGTATTAAAAAAATCAATTAAAATAAGTCTACAGTACCAAAAGTTGGACGGGTATAAAAAAAGTAAATTGGAACGAGACTATGGCAATAACACATGTCCGTTTATCGAAAAAGTAAATTGGAACGAGACTATGGCAATAACACATGTCCGCCTATCGAAAAAGTAAATTGGAACGAACAAACAAATGTGTGCCTATTAAGATAAATTGAAGCCAAATCTCCACGTATAAAAAAAGTAAATTTAAACGAGACTAGGGCACCAACATATATCTGGCTCTAAAAGAAGTAAATTGAAACGTGACTAGGGCAAAACTGCGTGTCTGCGTTTCTAAAAAGTAAATTGAATTGACACTAGGGCAAAACTACGTGTCTGCGTTTCTAAAAAGTAAATTGAAACGTGACTAGGGCACAAGGAAATGTCTGCGTTTCACAAAAAGTAAATTGAAACGAAACTAGGGCACAATGAAATGTATACTATTCACAATAATAAATTGAAACGAGACTATAGCACAATGAAATGTATACTATTCACAATAATAAATTGAAACGAGACTATAGCACAATGAAATGTATACTATTCACAATAATAAATTGAAACTAGACTAGGGCACAATGAAATGTATACTTTCACAATAATAAATTGAAACTAGACTAGGGCACAATGAAATGTATACTATACACAATAATAAATTGAAACTAGACTAGGGCACAATGAAATGTATACTATACACAATAATAAATTGAAACTAGACTAGGGCACAGTGAAATGTATACTTTAAACAATAATAAATTGAAACTAGACTAGGGCACAATGAAATGTATACTATACACAATAATAAATTGAAACTAGACTAGGGCACAGTGAAATGTATACTATACACAATAATAAATTGAAACTAGACTAGGGCACAGTGAAATGTATACTATAAACAATAATAAATTGAAACTAGACTAGGGCACAATGAAATGTATACTATTTACAATAATAAATTGAAACTAGACTAGGGCACAATGAAATGTATACTATTTACAATAATAAATTGAAACTAGACTAGGGCACAATGAAATGTATACTATTCACAATAATAAATTGAAACTAGACTAGGGCACAATGAAATGTATACTATTTACAACAATAAATTGAAACTAGACTAGGGAATAATGAAATGTATACTATTTACAACAATAAATTGAAACTAGACTAGGGCACAATGAAATGTATACTATTTACAATAATCAATTGAAACTAGACTAGGGCACAATTAAATGTATACTATTTACAACAATAAATTGAAACTAGACTAGGGCACAATGAAATGTATACTATTTACAACAATAAATTGAAACTAGACTAGGGCACAATGAAATGTCAACGTATCAAATAAGTAAATTGAAAAGAGACTAGGGCTCAAACAAATGTCTACTATCAAAAGAGTAAATTGTAACGAGATTAGGGCCACAAACAAATATCTGCGTATCAAAAAGTAAATTGAAACGAGTCTAAGCTATGAACAAAGTGTATGGCATAGAACAATTGCCCATTTATAAAGCAATAAATTGAAACGAGCCTAGGCTATGAACAAAGTCTATGGCATAGAACAATTGCCCATTTATAAAGCAATGATTTGAAACGACTCTAAGCTATGAACAAAGTGTATGGCATAGAACAATTGCCCATTTATAAAGCAATAAATTGAAACGACTCTAAGCTATGAACAAAGTGTATGGCATAGAACAATTGCCCATTTATAAAGCAATGATTTGAAACGACTCTAAGCTATGAACAAAGTGTATGGCATAGAACAATTGCCCATTTATAAAGAAATAAATTGAAACAACTCTAAGCTATAAACAAAGTGTATGGCACTAGAACAATTGCCCATTGATAAAGCAATAAATTCAAACGACCCTAGGCTACGAACAAAGTGTACACTTACATAGAACAATTGCCCACTCATAAACATCTGTCTTAGAAAGAAATTGAAACACAAAGTGTATAACATCATCAACCTACGTCTGTCTTACACTTACATCGACCTACGTCTGTCTTACACTTACATCGACCTACGTCTGTCTTACACTTACATCGACCTACGTCTGTCTTACACTTACATCGACCCACATCTGTCTTACACTTACATCGACCCACATCTGTCTTACACTTACATCAACCTACGTCTGTCTTACATTTACATCGACCTACGTCTGCCTTACACTTACATCGACCTACGTCTGTCTTACCTTACATCGACCTACGTCTGTCTTACACTTACATCGACCCACATCTGTCTTACACTTACATCGACCCACATCTGTCTTACATTTACATCGACCCACATCTGTCTTACACTTACATCAACCCATGGCTGTCGCACACTTACATCAACCCACATCTGTCTTACACTTACATCAACCCATGGCTATCGCACACTTACATCGATCAATATCTGTCTTACTTACATCGACCAACATCTGTCTTACACTTACATCAACCCATGGCTGTCGTACACTTACATCGATCAACACCTGTCTTACACTTACATCAACCCATGGCTGTCGTACACTTACATCGATCAACATCTGTCTTACACTTACATCGACCAACATCTATCTTACACTTACATCAACCCATGGCTGTCGTACACTTACATCAATCAACATCTGTCTTACACTTACATCGACCAACATCTGTCTTACACTTACATCAACCCATGGCTGTCGTACACTTACATCGATCAACATCTGTCTTACACTTACATCGACCCACGGCTGTCGTACACTTGCATCGACCAACGACTGTCGTACACTTACATAGACCCACGTCTGTCTTACACTTACATCGACCCACGGATGTCCCACGGATGTCGGCTACACTTACATCGACCTACGTCTCTCTTACACTTACATCCACCCACATCTGTGTTAAACTGACATCGACCCACGGCTGTCTTATACTTACATCGACCTACGTCTGTCTTACACTTACATCGACCCGCATTCACGGTTGTCTTACACTTACATCGAACCGCGTCTGTCGCACATTTACATCAACCCACGACCCACGTCTGTCTTACACTTACATCGACCTACGTCTGTCTTACACTTACATCGACCTACGTCTGTCTTACGTCTGTCTTACATTTACATCGACCTACATCTGTCTTACACTTACATAGACCTACGTCTGTCTTACACTTACATCGACACTTTCTTACATCCACCTACGTCTGTCTGTTACATCTCTGTCGTACATTACATCGACCCGCGTCTGTCGTACACTACATCGACCTACGTCTGTCGTACACTTACATCGAGACCTACGTTTGTCTTACACTTACATCGACCTACGTCTACACTTACATCGACCTACGTCTGTCTTACACTTACATCGACCCACGTCTGTCGTACACTTACATCGACCCACGTCTGTCGTACACTTACATCGACCCACATCTATCTTACACTTACATCAACCCACGTTTGTCGTACACTTACATTGACCCACGTCTATCTTACACTTACATCAACCCACGTTTGTCTTACACTTACATCGACCTACGTCAGTCTTACACTTAAATCAACCGACGGCTGTCTTACAGTCAAGCAGATAGCAAAGCAAAGTCAGGGCAGCACTTAAACCGTTTTGTTGGTTCAGAGGTATGAAACTTGGAGAGGTTGAGTTGCCACTGTTTGAATCCAGAACGATGGACACCAGCCCTGTGCCTTAATTTTATTGACAGACTGAAGTAGTGGTCAAACAGATGATAATTCATAATAATACATACGAGGTCTTGGGAACTCGTAGAATGTTTACTTTTGCCAGCGTGTCAAGGGACCAAAGGACAGTTGGGCTGAAATAAACTTGAGGCACACATAACTGTTTGTCTACATGTTTTAAGCAATGAATGACATTGAAACAACAGCCTGGGGGGGGGGGGGAGAGAAAAAACAACAGATAATGTTTCGATAGCTCATGGGTTGTAAAACTAATGTTTCCACATGTCATTGGTCTCAGGCATTGCCTATCTGACGTTAGTGTAACGCATCAATTCAATGACAAAGACTCACACGTGGCCAAGTCGGTGCGGAAAGTGGGATTAATTAACGCGTTAATTCAGTGACAAAAAATCACCTGTGGCCAGGTCGGTGCAGATGATGGGGAAGATATGCATCAATTCAGTGACAAAAAATCACCTGTGGCCAGGTCGGTGCAGATGATGGGGAAGATCTGCATCAATTCAGTGACAAAGAATCACATGTGGCCAGGTCGGTGCAGATGATGGGGAAGATCTGCATCAATTCAGTGACAAAAAATCACCTGTGGCCAGGTCGGTGCAGATGATGGGGAAGATCTGCATCAATTCAGTGACAAAGAATCACATGTTAACGCGTCAATTCAGGTCACTCGGGGCAGATGATGGGGCATTAAATCAGTGACAAAGAATCACTCGTGACCAGGTCGGTGCAGATGATAGGGATTAATGCATTAAATCAGTGATAAATAGAAATGCATTAAATCAGTGACAAAGAATCACCCGTGACCAGGTCGGTACAGATGATAGGGATTAATGCATTAAATCAGTGACAAAGAATCACCCGTGACCAGGTCGGTACAGATGATAGGGATTAATGCATTAATTCAGTGACAAAGAATCACCCGTGACCAGGTCGGTACAGATGATAGGGATTAATGCGGTGACAGATCGGTGCAGATGGAGGGAAGATATGTGTTTACTCCTTTCTTCTTGTTGTTTTTAGGACCCTCATGGAAAAAAATAAATAATTGTAGCTAATAATTGGATTGAAAAAGCCAGAAAGATCAGCATCAAGATGGTTTGATGAGGAGAAAACCATGGGGGCAATGTGGTAGAGGGAAGCAGGGAAGCATTCCCACTGGCAGATATATTGTGTGGATGATTCTAACTGTAGTGGATAGGCTGTGGCTAATCAATCAATGACTCAATGAATCAATGAATCAATGATTGAAGGAATCAATGAATCAATGAATCAATGAGTCAATCAATGAATCAATCAATAAATCAATGAATCAATCAATGAATCACTCAATAAATCAATGGATAAATCAATGAATCAATCAATAAATCAATGAACCAATGAAACAATCAATCAATCAATCAATCATTCAATCAATGAATCAATCAATCAATGAATCAATGAATCAATGAATCAATGAATCAATGAATCAATGAATCATCGATAAATCAATGAATCAATGAATCAATCAATGAAGCAATCAAGGCATCAATGAAACAATTAATGAATCAATGAATCAATCAATGAATGAATGAATCAATCAATCATTCAATCAATGAATCAATCAATAAATCAATCAATAAATCAATGAATCAATCAATAATTCAATGAATCAATGAATCAATTAATGAATCAATCGATAAAGTAATGAATCAATCAATACATCAATGAATCAATGAAATACTCAATCAATGAATCAATGAATCAACCAATTAATGAATCAATAAATCAATGAATCAATGAATCAATGAATCAATGAATCAATGCATCGATTAATCAATTCATAAATAAATCAATGCATCAATGAATCAATCAATAAATCAATGAATCAATCAATACATCATTGAATCAATGAAATAATCAATGAATGAATCAATTAATCAACCAATTAATGAATCAATAAATCAATGAATCAATGAATCAATGAATCAACCAATTAATGAATCGATAAATCAATGAATTAATGAATCAATGAATCAACCAATCAGTGAATCAATCAATCAATCAATCAATCAATTAATGAATCAATGAATCAATGAATCAATGAATCAATCAATCAATGAATCAATCAATCAATGAATTAACCAATAAATGAATCAGTGAATCAATGAATCAACCAATCAATGAATCAATGAATCAACCAATCAGTGAATCAATGAATGAATGAATCAATCAATCAATCAATAAATCCAAATCAATGAATCAGTGAATCAATGAATCAACCAATTAATGAATCAACCAATCAATGAATGAATCAATCAGAATCAACCAATCAATGAATCAATGAATCAATGAATCAATCAATCAATGAATGAATCAATCAAATCAATGAATCAACCAAATCAATTAATCAATCAATTACTCAATCGACCAATCATTCATTCATTCATTCATTCAAGCAATCATGCAAAGTCAGATGTGTGCTTTAGCCAGTCACTTTTTGTATCTATGTTTTCCATCTCATATTAACGAGTTTACATTGTTTCGTTGTCGTTCTTGTTAGTGTTTTGAATTGTTGCGGCTCAGCGAAACTATTAGTAGTAAATGGCCTGAACTTTGCTGCAAAATGAAAATGAACGTAATAATCAAGACAACGTCAGGATAGATTTATATGGTAATTGAAATATTTTATTTCATACTCAACATGGATAACATTGATTTCGTGTCAAACAAGTAAATATTGACTGGAAAGTAAATTGATAGAAAATCTAAGCTGTGTATCATATTTCAATGAAGCTACCAGGTATTTTTAAAAATACGACTATTGTTAAACATCCATCGAAGTAAGCACAATGTATATACTATGAAATGACCTAAATGGCGTTCTCAGACATATAGTATAATGGATGCGATAAGTTTGAAATACATGTTGTACACTTATAGAGAAGGAGCTAAGCGAGTTTCGGCATTGATTTCTTACCCAATGTAATTTAGTGGGGGCTCGCCCCAAGGCAGATTAAGCCGCAGGGACCCACAACTCACAACTGGCCCCAAGCCAGCTGAGGACGTAAGCTGTGAGTCTCCGTTCCAAGAGTTTCAAATTGAACTCGACATAGACCAGTCCCTTCAAGATGCTCATGATGATGACAGTCAACAACAGAACAGATACGGATGGACAGGCAGAGAGACATAGAGAGAGAAGGAGAGAGAGAGAGAGAGAGAGAGAGAGAGAGAGAGAGAGAGAGAGAGAGAGAGAGAGAGAGAGAGAGAGAGAGAGAGAGAGAGAGAGAGAGAGAGAGAGAGAGAGAGAGAGAGAGAGAGAGAGAGAGAGAGAGAGAGAGAGAGAGAGAGAGAGAGAGAGAGAGAGAGAGAGAGAGAGAGAGAGAGAGAGAGAGAGAGAGAGAGAGAGAGAGAGAGAGAGAGAAAGAGAGAGAGAGAGAGGACAAAGCCAAAGCGAAAGACTTTGCGAGAGACATGGACAACAACTGAAAGACAGCAGACAGTAACACTTTCAGACACACATATACATAGAGAGTCACGTGATAGTCGCATAGATAAAGCGACAGAGAACTTAGCAATTCGACAAGCAATCAAGAAAACACAAAAGGGAATGAGAGAGAAGGTATGAAAGAAAATCTGCCAGCAGATTACAATTACTATCGTTGGAGATTGTGTTACATGTCCTTGTGTGTAGATAACAGTGACCTAGTTTGTAGACGACAGTGAATTAGTTTGTAGATAACAGTGAATTAACTTGCAGATAACATTGACCTAGTTTGTAGATAACAGGGACTTAGCTTGTAGATAACAGTGACTTAGCTTGTAGATAACATTGACCTAGTTTGTAGATAACAGGGACTTAGCTTGTAGATAACAGTGACCTAGGTTGTAGATAACAGTGACCTAGCTTGAAGATGACAGTGACTTAGATTGTAGATAACAGTGACCTAGTTTGTAGATAACAGTGACCTAGCTTGAAGATGACCGTGACTTAGATTGTAGATAACAGTGACCTAGTTTGTAGATAACAGTGACCTAGCTTGAAGATGACAGTGACTTAGATTGTAGATAACAGTGACCTAGCTTGTAGGAATCAGTGACTTAGCTTGTAGATAACAGTGACTTAGTTTGTAGATAACAGTGACTTAGCTTGTAGATAACAGTGACTTACCTTGTAGATAACAGTGACCTAGTGTGTAGATAATAGTGACCTAGTTTGTAGATAACAGTGACTTAGTTTGTAGATAACAGGGACTTAGCTTGTAGATAACAGTGACCTAGTTTGTAGAATACAGTGATTTAGCTTGTAGATAATAGTGACTTAGCTTGTATATAACAGTGACTTAGCTTGTAGATAACAGTGACCTTGTTTGTAGATAACAGTGACTTAGCTTGTAGATAACAGTGACCTAGTTTGTAGATAACAGTGACTTAGATTGTAGATAACAGTTACTTAGATTGCAGATAACAGTGACTTGGATTGTAGATAACAGTGACCTAGTTTGTAGATAACAGTGACTTAGCTTGGATAACAGTGACTTAGCTTGTAGATAATAGTGACTTAGCTTGTAGATAACAGTGACCTTGTTTGTAGATAATAGTGACCTAGTTTGTAGATAACAGTGACCTAGCTTGTAGATAACAGTGACTTAGTTTGTAGATAACAGTGACTTAGCTTGTAGATAATAGTGACTTAGCTTGTAGATAACAGTGACCTTGTTTGTAGATAACAGTGACCTAGTTTGTAGATAACAGTGACCTAGCTTGTAGATAATAGTGACTTGGCTTGTAGATAATAGTGACTTAGCTTGTAGATAATAGTGACTTAGCTTGTAGATAATAGTGACTTAGCTTGTAGATAACAGTGACCTAGTTTGTAGATAGCAGTGACCTAGTTTGTAGATATCAGATAACAGGACCTAGTTTGTAGATAATAGTGACCTAGTTTGTAGATAACAGTGACCTAGTTTGTAGATAACAGTGACCTAGTTTGTAGATAACAGTGACCTAGTTTGTAGATAACAGTGACCTAGCTTGTAGATAACAGTGACCTTGTTTGTAGATATCAGTGACCTAGTTTGTAGATAACAGTGACCTAGTTTGTAGATAACAGGGACTTAGATTGTAGATAACAGTGACTTAGATTGTAGATATCAGTGACTTAGCTTGTAGATAACAGTGACTTAGATTGTAGATAACAATGACTTAGCTTGTAGATAACAGTGACTTAGCTTGTAGATAACAGTGACTTAGCTTGTAGATAACAGTGACCTAGCTTGTAGATAACAGTGACCTAGTTTGTAGATAACAGTGACCTTGTTTGTAGATCAGTGACCTAGTTTGTAGATAACAGTGACCTAGTTTGTAGATAACAGGGACTTAGATTGTAGATAACAGTGACTTAGATTGTAGATATCAGTGACTTAGCTTGTAGATAACAGTGACTTAGATTGTAGATAACAATGACTTAGCTTGTAGATAACAGTGACTTAGCTTGTAGATAACAGTGACCTAGCTTGTAGATAACAGTGACTTAGCTTGTAGATAACAGTGACTTAGCAGTTGGATTGTAGATAACAGTGACCTAGTTTGTAGATAGCAGTGACCTAGTTTGTAGATAACAGTGACTTAGTTTGTAGATAACAGTGACTTAGCTTGTAGATAACAGTGACCTAAATAGGGACAGGAATAATGAGCTTCAAGATCCGACGAGCAGACTCTTTGAAAGAGAATGTATATAATAATGATGCAATGGAAGTGTATATTGAAATAGATGAATAGCTAAAAGGATGGATAATGTATAAATATTGCATGTGACGTGTATTTACGTAAGTCTATATAATTGGCACTAACAGAAGGATCTTTCGAGTTAAGCATACGACAATAATTATTATCTGAGATAAATGTACTTCAGCTATGATATTTCAGTTGGTAAGGCGGCAATCTCTGCTATTTCTTTTCACAGTGTCAATGTCATGCCTTTTTTTATGCGGGCAGATTTTTCTTTCAAAATTCTATAGAGAGCCCATAGTACTTTCATTGCTTTGTCAAGATCTCGTTCTCTTTGTTCCCGTCTTAAAAGCCTTGTGTTTGGCGATAACACTTGCGTATGGATCATAAATGTGTCTGACTCTTTTCCTGATGTTGTTCACTTGGCCAGGACCGGTCGTTTCTGATGTCATGTGCCCCCTCTTAATTCAGAAATGTTGATGGATCTGATCTTTTTGGGATCAGGAAACCTGAATTCCGTCTAGAAATATGTCTGACTTCCGCTTGCCTGCTACCAAAATTGGAATTTGGTGATTCCTGGTCCTGGCCTCGTGTTAACCAACTTGCATACTTGTCAACAGGAATTCGGTCTGGTAAAAAAATGGGTATAATATCACTTTAACTCGGGCCGTTTTCTGTGTAAAGAAATAGATACTCTAGTATCACCAATAAGATCGTCAGAAGACCAGCCATCAGGGATGTACAACGATTTATCACGGTAATTCTTGTTGCTTATTTGTGCATCCTCCCGGCTTACCGCTGGCGTCAATCTGAACGTTAGATGTTCTGAACGTCCGTATACGTTTTGTAGCAGGAATTTAATGGGATTTGCACTAAAACGTTCAGATTTATGACCATGTGGTGTTTCCATACCGATCCGTCCTGGGTGGTCAACCTTTGTCATCTGAAAGAAGTTTGTTGACATCTTTTTTCGGGCTGTCGATGTTTTCCATCTTCTAGATTATGATACTCTACATTGGATTTTTTGTGATAAACGTCTCGCCATGAATTTATCTAGCAGAAGTCGATTTCCGTGGCAGTTATTACACGCAGGAGGATTTACCAAGGGGTCAAGATCTTTCTTCTTCAACCTTAAACGTTCTATACAATCGCTGGAACGAGCTGGTCAATAAGCTGCAAGTCAAGTCGGCCATCGTCGCCTCGTCTCAGAGGTAGAACAGATCGATCTTCTTGGTGGTTGACGTAGAGAAGGTGGGCCATCGAGTTATCATCGGCGTCAGAACTTAGACTGACAGTAGGGTCACTGTTTACCGTGGTGGGAATGGTCATCATGCTCCGACGACTGCTGGAAAGCTGATGACATACCTTCTAGTTCATCCCAATCAAACTCTGGGGACATTTCAAGAGAAGGAAAAGATATAATAATAATAATAATAATAATAATAATAATAATAATAATAATAATAATAATAATAATAATAATAATAATAATAATAATAATAAAAATAAAAATAATAATAATAATAATAATAATAATAATAATAATAATAATAATAATAAAATAATAATAATAAATAATAATAATAAATAATAATAATAATAATAATAATAATAATAATAATAATAATAATAATAATAATAATAATAATAATAATAATAATAATAATAATAATAATAATAATAATAATAATAATAATAATAATAATAATAATAATAATAATAATAATAATAATAGTAATAATAATAATAATAATGACAATAGTAATGATGATGATAATAATACTAATATTAATAAGCCATTGTAAGGCATTGTATCAAGATAGTAAAAGATCATAAAACATCACATAATTGGATCTATTTGCAGTTTGGAAGAATACGTTTTGCTTTTGTCCGCGGTAACTCAGGTGCACGTGCTTTTGGCAGCCTTCATAATTAGCTTGAATGGTTGGCTATACGAATGCACACTTCCTCATAATTAGCTTGAATGGTTGGCTATACGAATGCACACTTCCACATAATTAACTTTAGTGGTTGGCTGTTCAATGCACACTTCCACATAATTAACTTTAGTGGTTGGCTATTAAATGCACACTTCCACATAATTAACTTTAGTGGTTGGCTATTAAATGCACACTTCCACATAATTAATTTTAATGGTTGGCTATTCAATGCACACTTCCACATAATTAACTTTTAATGGTGGGCTATACGAATGTACACTTCCACATAATTGACTTTAATGGTGGGCTATATGAATGTACACTTCCACATAATTGACTTTAATGGTTGGCTATACAAATGTACACTTCCACATAATTAACTTTAGTGGTTGGCTATACGAATGTACACTTCCACATAATTAACTTTAATGGTTGGCTATACGAATGTACACTTCCACATAATTAACTTTAATGGTTGGCTATACGAATGTACACTTCCACATAATTAACTTTAATGGTTGGCTATATGAATGCATACTCACATAATTGACTTTAAGGGTTGGCTATTCAATTCACATTTCAAAATTAACTTTAATGGTTGGCTATTAAATGCACACTTTCACATAATTAACTTTAGTGGTTGGCTATTAAATGCACATTCTTCACACAATTAACTTCAATGGCTGGCTATACAAATGCACACTTCCACATAATTAACTTTAGTGGTTGGCTATTCAATTGCACACTTCCACGCAATTAACTTTAGTGGTTGGCTATACGAATGCACACTTCCTCACAATTAACTTTAGTGGTTGGCTATACGAATGCACATTTCCTCACAATTAACTTTAGTGGTTGGCTATACAAATGCACATTTCCACGCAATTAATTTTAGTGGTTGGCTATACGAATTCACACTTCCACACAATTAACTTTAGTGGGGGTGGCTATACCAATGCACAGTACCACACGATCTTTAGCAAAGGCACCATATTGCACAACGTTTCCTTACTGAATATCTCTAGTGTTTGTTTTTAATTCCTCTGATGGCGTATTTCCACAACAATTTGAGAATATTCTGACTTGGTGTACAACGAATGGGAAACGCAATTTTTTTTTCATCAACCTTGAAAGACAAGACTACAATCCATCAACTTGCGCAGTTTTCCACTTGCTTAATTTAGCTAAGGACAAAGACGTATTCTTTCTATGGTAATGGAACAAACTATTTGAAATGATGTTATCACAACACCAATATCATAAATAGAATATTGAATCGTTACTTTTTCTTACCTAATGACTAAGGAGATTCGGTGGTCCAGAGGCAAGGTGTTGGCCTCAACCCGAAGGTCGTGGGTTCAAACTTCACCAAAGGATTTGTTCATAAAAACTTAGATCTTTTGTTTTGGGTCCTAATCTTGCTTTGAATCTTATCCTCATTCTTGTTTATTCTTGCTGTTGTTGTTGCTGTTTTAGTTGTTGCTGTTGTTGATTTTCGGTAGTCCAGAGGCAAAGGTGTTGGCCTTCAACTCGAAGGTCTTCTTCTTCTTCTTCACTTCAAAGGATTTCACCATAAAAACTTAGATCTTTGTTTTGGGTCCTAACTTGCTTTTGAAAACTTATCCTCATTCTTGTTTATTCTTGCTGTTGTTGTTGCTGTTTTAGTTGTTGCTGTTGTTGTTTTTCTTCTTCTTCTTCTTCTTCTTCTTCTTCTTCTTTCTTCTTCTTCTTCTTCTTCTTCTTCTTCTTCTTCTTCTTCTTCTTCTTCTTCTTCTTCTTCTTCTTCTTCTTCTTCTTCTTCTTCTTCTTCTTCTTCTTCTTCTTCTTCTTCTTCTTCTTCTTCTTCTTCTTCTTCTTCTTCTTCTTTTCTTCTTCTTCTCTTTTTCTTCTTCTTCTTCTTCTTCTTCTTCTTCTTCTTCTTCTTCTTCTTCTTCTTCTTCTTCTTCTTCTTCTTCTTCTTTTCTTCTTCTTCTCTTCTTCTTCTTCTTCTTCTTCTTCTTCTTCTTCTTCTTCTTCTTCTTCTTCTTCTTCTTCTTCTTCTTCTTCTTCTTCTTCTTCTTCTTCTTCTTCTTCTTCTTCTTCTCTTCTTCTTCTTCTCTTCTTCTTCTTCTTCTTCTTCTTCTTCTTCTTCTTCTTCTTCTTCTTCTCTTCTTCTTCTTCTTCTTCTTCTTCTTCTTCTTCTTCTTCTTCTTCTTCTTCTTCTTCTTCTTCTTCTTCTTCTCTTCTTCTTCTTCTTCTTCTTCTTCTTCTTCTTCTCTTCTTTCTTCTTCTTCTTCTTCTTCTTCTTCTTCTTCTTCTTCTTCTTCTTCTTCTTCTTCTTCTTCTTCTTCTTCTTCTTCTTCTCTTCTTCTTCTTCTTCTTCTTGAATATATTGTAATATGGAGTATCCGTTAGTTTTACTGCTTTATTGTTGTATCTTCTTGGGAGCTTTTTTTAACATACTTCTGAATCTGTTAGCCTGACCATGAGTTACATGAGCAAGGTCATCCCCTGAATACCGCTGTTCGCTTTTACTTCTATGCAGCTCATCTTTGTTGGGAATACATTCTTTGGCCTGGTAAAGTTTCTTCAAGACCATTATGGCCCAAACTCCTGAAGATTATCCCAGTTTCTATATCGTGCATGAAGCGAAACACGTGATAGTAATCAACATCTGGACAGGACACTCAGTCTGTCGCAGGTTCTGACTCTCATGCCCGTTGTCATTGTACCCATTTGCCTCTGAGTTCAGTGGGGAACGGTGTGTTACATTTTTTTTTTCTGCGACGAACACAACGACATATATGCTATTCTCTGTATTCGACCCCAGAACTCATGGTCGTATTAACAAATGAGGCAAAGAATTGAACCAATTAAACATAGAAACAAGCACACTATGGGATGTTATCTAATAACTTGATTTAAAGAAAATTTTAAAAAATGATATATGATAAGGCATTTGCCTGAGACGAGACCCCTTCCGACAACATATCTATATTATCCAGTTAAAGCTCTTTATTTGATATTTGGTCCGTCTGCCTTAAAGGAGCTGCATACCCAAACCGAACCAAGGGTCATAATTGTATATTACCCCGGATATGCACCAACATTGAAAAGGGGGTGATTTTGTTCCCTTTGGCTTCTAATAAAACACCCTATCTCATCCAGACACGATAAAGTGGTTGTGTGAGATCTAGTCATAGGTTCCAGTGTTACATATTGTACATATTGTACATGGCCGAACTCATCATAACATGTCATTATTGTGCCGACACCGTTTTTTTTGGAACCCATCATAACACAGATAGATGACATACTATTGTTTGTGGATATTATTGGTGTCATGAAAACTGACTGACATTAGCCAATGTTTCTTTACAAGGCACACAGAACAAAAAAAGAATGGTGTTGATGAAGACAAAGCCTAGGACTACAAGAGTTCTTAATAGCCGGCGTGATGTCATTAAACAGATCCCATTGGATAGCTTAATGTTATACTTGACAAGGGCATTTTATCCAGTGTTTAAGTACAACTTGTTTTGGGGTTTTTTTTCTCTACTATTAATCCTTACTTATTGGAGGCGGAAGGAATGTTATTCCTCAACACTGTTAAAAGCAAGAAGCGAGGAGAACAAACAAGGGTGATGATCAGATTTTCGTGAGCTTACCGTTGGTCGTTGAATCCATAGAGCTGGTGTTAATGATGCTGATGGTGAGGATGGAGAAGAACAAAGAGGCACCACAGCCAAGAGTCAGGTGGATACATCTGGCAAAGCTTTAATAACACAGGGTTTTGGAATAGAGAAATAGTGACCATTAGACATTAGACTTCTCCTCTTTCTATCTCTGTCTGTCTGTCTGTCTGTCTGTCTCTCTCTCTCTCTCCTCTCTTCTTCTCTCTCTCTCTCTCTCTCTCTCTCTCTCTCTCTCCTCTCTCTCTCTCTCCTCTCTCTCTCTCTCTCTCTCTCTCTCTCTCTCTCTCTCTCTTCTCTCTCTCTCTCTCTTCTCTCTCTCTCTCTCTCTCTTCTCTCTCTCTCTCTCTCTCTCTCTCTCTCTCTCTCTCTCTCTCTCTCTCTCTCTCTCTCTCTCTCTCTCTCTCTCTCTCTCTCTCTCTCTCTCTCTCTCTCTCTCTCTCTCTCTTCGCTCTCTCTCTCTCTGTCTCTCGTCTGTCTGTCTCTGTCTGTCTGTCTCTCTGTCTGTCTCTCTCTCTCTCTCTCTCTCTCTCTCTCTCTCTCTCTCTCTCTCTCTCTCTCTCTCTCTCTCCTCTCTCTCTCTCTCTCTCTCTCTCTCTCCTCTCTCTCTCTCTCTCTCTCTCTCTCTCTCTCTCTCTCTCTCTCTCTCTCTCTCTCTCTCCTCTCTCTCTCTCTCTCTCTCTCTCTCTCTCTCTCTCTCTCTCTCTCTCTCTCTCTCTCTCTCTGTCTTTAATGGTATAACTATTTTTTCTTGGTCATACAACAAAAATAAAAGGAATTACAAGAAAATGGTATCAAAAGTTTATGAGCAAATTTGCCATTGTGTATCTCCAGGAGTTTCATACGCCATATATACCAGGCAGGTGCTTACGACCATAGGACGACCGCCTGCTATTATGAATACCAAGAACTTGACTACAGGCTGGTCATCGAGCTTTTGATGACGTTGGTGCCACCACTTGGAACAAACTGCCAGCCAGCATTAAACAGTCGTCCTCAATAACTCAAAAACGCATTTTTTTTTTCGATCCCATTTTGATGTTTAGATTTATGTGAGTGTTGCTTAGGGTTGGTGTAACTGCGCCTAGAGCTCCTTATTTGGGGTAAAAAGCTGCCCATTAAAAATGTCCACTATCATCATTATTCTTATTATCATTATCCTTACCATTATCATTATCAATATCATTATCATTAACATTATCGTTATCGTTATCGTTGTCATTATCGTTATCGTTATCGTTAGGATTATTATTATTATTATTACTATTATTATTATTATTATTATTATTATTATTATTATTATTATTATTATTATTATTATTATTATTATTATTATTATTATTATTATTATTATTATTATTATTATTATTAGTGAAATCAGGAAAAGCAGGAGCAGATCAAGTTTATCCAGAAAGGATTAAAAACCAAGAGTGAGGCAGACTAATTACTACAGGCAATATGTCAACAAGCATGTAAGTCCAAACAGGTGCCAGACGACTGGGAAAAGGAGCGGTAGTACCAATACACAAGAAAGGATCAACTATGGAATGCTCAAACTATACTTACTTAGCGCACCAGGAAAAGTGTATGCCAGAATTCTGGAAATGAAACTAAGGAAAAGAGTAAAGGATCAGGCTGAAAGAACACCAGAGTGGATTTAGACCAGGAAGAAGTGTACGAGATCACATATTTACAGTCAGACAAATAATCGAAAAATTCCTTGAGAGAAACATTGACTTGCACCTGTGTTTTATTGACTTAGAAAAGGCATTTGACACTGTGCGGAGGGACGAAATATGGCATTCTTTAAAAGAACACAACGTTGAGCAAAATTTAATAGAAGCCATTAACATTTTTTACAATAAACCAACATGTGCAGTGAAAATAGCTGGAAATGTATCTGAAGAATTTGATGTACATATAGGAGTAAAACAGGGTTGTATCCTAAGTCCTCTTTTGTTTATCACATTTATGGATTCAGTCCCAAAGGCACCCTCAAACATGAAGGAAATGAATGTAGGTATGTGGAAGCTCAAACCAGTAAATGTATCAATGCTTTCATTTGCTGACGATTTAGTTCTGTTTGGAAAATCAGAAAGGGACCTCCAGTCAAATATCAACATAATGAATAATGAATTAAATAAAAGAGGAATGAGAGTAAATGCAAAGAAAACCAAAACAATGCTAGTAACTAGGGAAGCTAAAACACAAAATCTTAAATTGGGCAGGGAAAATTTAGAACAAGTTCAAAGCTACAGTTACTTGGGAGTAATGATTAACTCAGAGAAGAAATCAGCCAGAGAATCCAAAAAAGGCAAGTGCAATATATAACCATATAGGAAAGGCATTTGTAGGTAAACAAGAATTGTCAACAAAAACCAAAATGGCAGTATGCAACACAGTGTATTCTCCTACTCTCCTCTATGGCAACGAAACCTGAACATTAGACAGTAGAGAATACAGTAGAGTGCAGGCCACCGAAATGAATATCTAAGAAGAGTTGTAGGGAAAACTAAAAGAGACAAAATCAGAAACACAACAATAAGAGATCAAACCAAAGCAGATAGCATAAAAACTAAGATATAAACAAATCAACTGAGATGGTTTGGGCATGTAAACAGAATGAATGACAATGGAATAGCTAATTCAGTATACAGTGCTAAAGCCCAAGGTAAAAGGCCAAAAGACAGATCTCGGAGAAAGTGGGAAGAAGATATAAAAGAGGTATTAAAAAAGCATAGAAATTTAACTTTTTTGGAAGTAAACAGAAAATGCTAGGACAGGGTATTCTGGAGAAAGATCATCTCGGGCATCAGAACCAATACACCCAAAGGTAGAATGGGAACTGATAAAGAAAGAAATAATATCTTACATACTTCTATTTTAATGTTTCTGTCTACATTACATACTTCTATTTTAATGTTTCTGTCTACCTTACATACTTTTATTTTAATGTTTCTGTCTACATTACATACTTCTATTTTAATGTTTCTGTCTACATTACATACTTTTATTTTAATGTTTCTGTCTATCTTACATACTTCTATTTTAATGTTTCTGTCTACATTACATACTTTTATTTTAATGTTTCTGTCTACCTTTACATACTTCTATTTTAATGTTTCTGTCTACCTTACATACTTCTATTTTAATGTTTCTGTCTATCTTACATACTTTTACTTTCATATTTCTGTCTACCTTACATACTTCTACTTTCATATTTCTGTCTATCTTACATACTTCTATTTTAATGTTTCTGTCTATCTTATACTTCTACTTTCATATTTCTGTCTACCTTACACGCTTCTACTTTCATATTTCTGTCTACCTTACATACTTCTACTTTCATATTTCTGTCTACCTTACATACTTCTACTTTCATATTTCTGTCTATCTTACATACTTCTATTTTAATGTTTCTGTCTATCTTACATACTTTTACTTTCATATTTCTGTCTACCTTTTAACTTTCATATTTCTGTCTACCTTACATACTTCTACTTTCATATTTCTGTCTATCTTACATACTTCTACTTTCATATTTCTGTCTACATTACATACATTTACTTCCAGATTTATGTCCTTTCTTGCATGTTAATTATTTTACCTACCTTGCAAGGATCTGTTTTCATATTTCTGTGTACCTTCGAAGGATCTACTTCCATATTTCTGTCTACCATATATATATATTTACTTTAATATTTCTGTCTACCTTACATACTTCTACTTTCTGTCTATCTATATATATTTACTTTGATATATCTGTGTAACTTATATATATATCTACTTTCATATTTTGATTTACCTTATTTAGATCTACTTTCATATTTTTGACTATGTTATATATATCTCCTTTCATATTTCCATCTACCTTATATAGATCTACTTTCATTTTTCTTTCTACCATAGATAGGTCTACTTGCAAATTACTGTCCACCTTACATATATCTTCTTTCATATTTCTATCTACATATATAGATTAACTTTCATATTATTTATGTCTACCTTACATACATCTACTTTCATGTCTGTCTAGCTTTTATACGTTTAAGTTCAAATAATATATATATATCTGCCTTATAATATCTTCTTTGTCCTCACTGCATAACTTACATAAATATACTTTTATCTAACTCTCTAAGTTATGTCGATATATTTTTAATTTTTACTGTCTAACTTACAAAAGACCTATTTTCATATAATTATCTAAATAATAGGTAAATGGATGTTTGTTCATATATACTTTACTGTCCATCCCACAAAGAATTTCTTTCGATCTATCTAACATAAGCGTAATAACTATAAATGTCTGTTCAATATAGATGTCCTTTCATATTACTGTCCATTCCGTATAGATCTCCTTTTTCACATTACTGTTTATTCCACATATATCTCCTTTCATATTGCTGTTTACCTTACATATAATTTTTTTTTTATAATACGGTTTACCCTACTATTTTCATAATACGGTTTACCTTACTATTTTCATAACACTGTCCATCCTAAATAAATCTGCTTTAATAGTACTGCTTAGCTTACATATAACTTCTTCTTCTTCTTCTTCATCTCTTCTTCTTCTTCCTCTTTTCTTCTTCTTCTTCTTCTTCTTCTTCTTCTTCTTCTTCTTCTTCTTCTTCTTCTTTCTTCTTCTTCTTCTTCTTCTTCTTTTCTTCTTCTTCTTCTTCTTCTTCTTCTTCTTCTTCTTCTTCTTCTTCTTCTTCTTCTTCTTCTTCTTCTTCTTCTTCTTCTTCTTCTTCTTCTTCTTCTTCTTCTTCTTCTTCTTCTTCTTCTTCTTCTTCTGCTGCTTCTTCTTCTTCTTCTTCTTCTTCTTCTTCTTCTTCTTCTTCTTCTTCTTCTTCTTCTTCTTCTTCTTCTTCTTCTTCTTCTTCTTCTTCTTCTTCTTCTTCTTCTTCTTCTTCTTCTTCTTCTTCTTCTTCTTCTTCTTCTTCTTCTTCTTCTTCTTCTTCTTCTTCTTCTTCTTCTTCTTCTTCTTCTTCTTCTTCTTCTTCTTCTTCTTCTTCAACTTCTTCTTTTCTTCTTCTTCTTCTTCTTCTTCTTCTTCTTCTTCTTCTTCTTCTTCTTCTTCTTCTTCTTCTTCTTCTTCTTCTTCTTCTTCTTCTTCTTCAACTTCTTCTTCTTCTTCTTCTTCTTCTTCTTCTTCTTCTTCTTTCTTCTTCTTCTTCTTCTTCTTCTTCTTCTTCTTCTTCTTCTTTTTCCTTCTTCTTCTTCTTCTTCTTCTTCTTCTTCTTCTTCTTCTTCTTCTTCTTCTTCTTCTTCTTCTTCTTCTTCTTCTTCTTCTTCTTCTTCTTCTTCTTCTTCTTCTTCTTCTTCTTCTTCTTCTTCTTCTTCTTCTTCTTCTTCTTCTTCTTCTTCTTCTTCTTCTTCTTCTTCTTCTTCTTCTTCTTCTTCTTTTTCTTCTTCTTCTTCTTCTTCTTCTTCTTCTTCTTCTTCTTCTTCTTCTTCTTCATCTTCTTCTTCTTCTTCTTCTTCTCTCTATTCTTTTTCTTTGATATGTTACCTCTTATTGTATCTATTTACACACTGTGTAAAATGTAACCCTTGCGGGATTTTTGTTTTTTCATCAGGACTGAAAATTCTTCAGCTATCAATA
Source organism: Doris montereyensis (assembly GCA_037039925.1). Lineage (NCBI taxonomy): Eukaryota > Metazoa > Mollusca > Gastropoda > Nudibranchia > Dorididae > Doris > Doris montereyensis. Next base: position 67,401 of record JAXRKP010001143.1, on the reverse strand, counting down.
CAAGTAAACCATCTATTTATGTCAAAATAATTCGCATTTCCCTTCAGTAATCCATACAATATTATTTAAACAAATACAATCTTCAATTCATGTTCCATTCTAAGCACACAAAAAAATAATACTAAATATCAGAGTTGACATGTTCATACCTTTCCCTCGATAAAAGAGAGGTCCGCCGCTACAAAGCTATTCTAACTCCCGGCTCACAAGAGGAAGGAAGACTCAGAAAGCTCTGGTGTTCAGAAAAAAAACCGCGATGTTACTTTTATCTGAATACGTGGTATCGATCTACACCTACGTAAACTTGATGTAATTAGTGTATGCCCGTGGTGGCCAATAGCAAGAAACACAATAGCCTCAGTCTCTCTCGGTTGTAGAAGTGATAATTTTGTGATCACATCGATGGACATTCATAGGACAGGCTGTACACAATAACTTTGCTTCTTCTCCATGCCAAATGCCTCACGATGCGTGTGTATCTCACACACACTAACCTCCCCCCTCCCACACACACACACACACAATACACAGGGTCGTGGTGGGCGCTGCGTTATGGAGTTCCCCGCCACTCTTTTCCACGTTTATCAGTGGTGAGCCAAGGTTTGGATCCAGGCAAATGTATTACGCCATGTCCATTCCACGAATGTTTGTTTTCCATCTCTTTTCCTGTCTTTCGATTCTTCGTGTTTCTCTAACAAACAAGTAAATGGCCATTTTCAACTCTCCCGAGGTTTATTGTGGTCACTCTAACATTTGATTTGATAAAGCTTTTTCATTTCACCCAAATTCACAACCAATGGGATATTGGGGTTTTTGGTAGGATTTGTTTAAAACGATTCCTGGACTGCCTTGTAAACACTGTGATATACTCAAGGGATCTTCTCTTTTTATCGTTAGTCTCCGATTGGACCAGGTGTCAATCCACCCTACCTGGATCCAGGCCAAAAGGAGGAGGGGTGAGGGGGAGGGGGGAGGCTGGGGTCGGGAAGGGTGTCTTAATCGAATTGATTTGAAAAGAAGAAAAAATTGCTCATCCCGGCAGACACGAAGTAACGATCTTTCGGTTCCGTCTCCAATACCTTCTGTCTGGGGTCATCAAGGTCAGTGAACGGTATTACTGAAAGTTAAAATAAAAAATTACAACCTTTTCGATATGGCGACTGTTGATAAAATTCTACTCACAGACGGGGAAACAAGTCATTTTCGATAATCAATCGTCACTTATGGTGGAATAAAATTTCAATCCAACTACCTGGGATCATTTAAAAACATGGAAATACGGTTATTCTTAGTGACTGGGCAAAAGACGGGAAATGGGTTACTCTTAATCGAATAAGAAAACATGCGAAAAAAAGTTATTCTTATCCCCAGACAACAGAAGTAACGATCTTTCGGTTCCGTCTCCAAACTACCATCAAGGTCTGTCGGTATTATGGGGTTACTTACAACCTTTTCGATATGGCGACCTAAGCAACAGACATGTGAAGTACATTTTCGTTAATCGTCTTAGTGACCAGTTAACAGACATGCGAAATATGGTTACTCTTAGTGACCAAGCAACAGACATGCGAAATGGGGTTACTCTTAGTGACTAAGCAACAGACATGCGAAATATGGTTACTCTTAGTGACCAAGCAACAGACATGTGAAATGGGGTTACTCTTAGTGACCAAGCAAAGAGATGTAAAATGGGTTACTCTTAGTGACCAAACAACAGACATGTGAAATGTGGTTACTCTTAGTGACCAAACAACAGACATGCGAAATGTGGTTACTCTTAGTGACCAAGCAACAGACATGTGAAATGTGGTTACTCTTAGTGACCAAACAACAGACATGCGAAATATGGTTACTCTTAGTGACCAAACAACAGACATGCGAAATGTAGTTATTCTTAGTGACCAAACAACAGACATGTGAAATATGGTTACTCTTAGTGACCAAGCAACAGACATGCGAAATGTGGTTACTCTTAGTGACCAAGCAACAGACATGCAAAATATGGTTACTCTTAGTGACCAACAGCAATGCGAAATACGCGAAATACAGTTACTCTTAATGACAAAGCAATGACCAAGCACATGTGAACTAGTTACTCTTAGATTAGTCTTAGTGACCAAGCAACAGACATGCGAAATATGGTTACTCTTAGTGATCAAACAAATGTAGTTATTCAAACAATGGACATGAAGTTATGGTGTGAACTATGATTGACTTACAAGCAACAGACATGCGAAATATGGTTACTCTTAGTGACAAACAAGCAAACATGACATGTGAAATGGGGTTACTCTTAGTGACCAAGCAACAGACATGTGAAATGGGGTTACTCTTAGTGACCAGATGTAAAATGGGGTTACAACAGACATGTGAAATGTGGTTACTCTTAGTGACCAAGCAACAGACATGTGAAATGTGGGTTACTCCAAGCAACAGACATGTAGTGACCAACCAAGCAACAGGCATGTGAAATGGGGTTACTCTTAGTGACCAAGCAACAGACATGCGAAATATGGCTACTCTTAGTGACCAAACAACAGATACGCGAAATACGGTTACTCTTAGTGACCAAACAGCAGACATGCGAAATGTAGTTATTCTTAATGACCAAGCAATAGACATGCAAAATACGGTTACTCTTAGTAACCAGGCAACAGGCATGCGAAATATGGCTACTCTTAGTGAACAACTAACAGACATGCGAAATGTAGTTATTCTTAGTGACCAAGCAATAGACATGCGAAATACGGTTACTCTTAATGACAAAGCAACAGACATGTGAACTATGATTAGTCTTACTGACCAAGCAACAGACATGCGAAATATAGTTACTCTTAGTGATCAAACAACAAACATGCGAAGTATGGTTGCTTTTAGTGACCAAGCAACAGACATGCGAAATATGGTTACTCTTAGTGACCAAACAACAAACATGCGAAGTATGGTTGCTCTTAGTGATCAGACAACAGACATGTGAAATATGGTTACTCTTAGAGACCCCAATATGGTTACTCTTAGTGGCTAAGCAACATATGTTTTAGTGAAGAAAATATGACCAAGTCAGAATTATATATTGAATCAAGTGACTTAACAAATCAACAGGAAACAGAGCTCTGGCTCTGGATACAGGCAGACTATTTCCTGGACTCCTATGTAGAAGTACAAGAAAACTGATCTTTCGCCTGCGCATTGGACAAGAGTGTAGTTTACCTTTCTCATGCAATTCATGCCGTAGGGTTGGGTAGTTATGTTTGTTCCTATTAAATTCGTGCCGTAGGGTTGGGGTGGTTATGTTTGTTCCTATGAAATTCATACCGTAGGACTGGGGTGGTTATGTTATGTTCCTATGCAATGCATATCTTAGGGCTGGGGTGGTTATGTTATGTTCCTATGCAATTCATGCCGTAGGGTTGGGGGTGGATATGTTTTGTTCCTATGCAATTCATGCCGTAGGGTTGGAGGTTCCTATTCAAGTGCCGAGGTTGGGGTGGTTATGTTATGTTCCTATGCAATTCATGCCGTAGGGTTGGGGTGGTTATGTTATGTTCCTATTCAAGTCATGCCGTAGGGTTGGGGTGGTTATGTTATGTTCCTATGCAATTCATGCCGTAGGGTTGGGGTGGTTATGTTATGTTCCTATGCAATTCATGCCGTAGGGTTGGGGTGGATATGTTATGTTCCTATGCAATTCATGCCGTAGGGTTGGGGTGGTTATGTTATGTTCCTATGCAAGTCATGCCGTAGGGTTGGGGTGGTTATGTTATGTTCCTATGCAATTCATGCCGTAGGGTTGGTGTGGTTATGTTATGTTTATATGCAAATTCATGCCGTAGGGTTTGGGATGGTTATGTTATGTCCCTATGCAATTCATGCCGTAGGTTTGGGGTGATTATGTTATTTTCCTATGCAATTAATGTTGTAGATTTGGGATGGTTATGTTATGTTCCTATGCAATTAATGTTCTAGATTTGGGGTGGTTATGTTATGTTCCTATGCAATTCATGCCGTAGGTTTGGGGTGGTTATGTTATGTTCGTATGCAATTCATGCCATAGGTTTGCGATGGCTATGTTATGTTACATTCCTATGCAATTTATGCTGTAGGGTCGCCGTTGTTATGTTATGTTCGTATGCAATTCATGACGTAGGTTTCGGGTGGTTATGTTAAGTTCCTATGCAATTCATTCCGTAGTTTTGGGGTTGTTATGTTATGTTCCTATGCTGTTTATGCCGTATGTTTGTGATGGCTATGTTATGTTACATTCCTATGCAATATATGCCGTAGGGTTGGGGTGGTTATGTTATGGTCCTATGCAATTTATGCCGTAGGGTTGAGGTGGTTATGTTATGTTCCTATGCAATTTATGCCGTAGGGTTGGGGTGGTTATGTTATGTTCCTATGCAATTTATGATGGTGATTGTGATGGTGGTAGTGGAGATGGTGATGGTGACGGTTGTGACCGTGGAGGTGGTGATGTTGATGGATATGGTAATGGTGTGGTGACGTGGAGATGGTGATCGTGATCGTGATGGTGATGGAGATGGTGATGCATATGGTGATAGGGATGGTGATGGAAATGGTGATGGTGATGATGATGGTGATGGTGGTGGTGATGGTGATGGTAATGGTAATAGAGCTTATGATGGTGATGGAGATGGTGATGGATATGGTGATAGGGATGGTGATGGAGATGGTGATGGTGATGATGATGGTGATGGTGGTGGTGATGGTGATGGTAATGGTAATAGAGCTTATGATGGTAATGGAGATGGTGATGGCGATGGGGATTGTCTTGAAGATCGTTATTGTGATGTGGATGAAAACGATGGTTGTGAAGGAGATGGTGATTGTGATGATGCTGGTGATGGTGGTGGTGATGGTGATGGCCATATAAATGGTGTTGGTGATGATGATGGTGGTGATGGTGTGATTGTGGTGGTGATGGTGAGGGTGGTGACGGTGAAAATGGTGATGGTGATGGAGATTGTGATGGTAATGATGATGGTGATGATGTTGGTGATTGTGATGGTGGTGATAGTGATGGTGTTGACAGTGGATATGATGATAGTGATGGAAATGGTGACGGTGATGGTGGAGATGGTAATGACGGTAATGTTGATGGTGATGGTGATTGTGGTGACGGTAATTGTGGTGATTGTGGGGATGGTGGTGATGGTTAGGGTGAAGATTGTGAAGATGATGGTCGTGATGGTGGAGATCGTGGTGATTTGATGGTGGTCATGGTGGGGATAGTGATGGTGATTATGTTGGAGATGGTGGTGATGGTGATGGCGATGGTGATGGTATTGACGGTGGAGATGGTTATGGTGATGGTAGTGGTGGTGGTGGTGGTGGTGGTACTGGTGGTGGTGGTGATGGTGATGGTGATGGTGAGGTTGATGGTGATGGTGATGGTGATGGTGATGGGGATGGAGATGGGGGTGGTGATGGTGACGGTTGTGACCGTGAAGATGGCGATGGTGATGGAGATGGTAATGGTTTGGTGATGGTGGTGGTGACGGTGGCGATGGTGATCGTGATGGTGATGATGATGGTGATGGATATGGTGATGGAGATGGTAATGGAGCTGGTGATTGTGATGATGATGGTGATGGTGGTTGTGATGATGATGGTAATGGTAATCGAGCTTATGATGGTGATGGTGATGGAGATGGTGATGGCGATGGAGATTATCATGAAGATGGTTATTGTGATGGTGATGAAAAACGGTGGTTGTGATGGAGAAGGTGGAGATTGTGATGGTCATGGTGATGGTCTTGGTGCTGGTCACGGTGATGGTGATGGTGATTGTGATGGGGATGGGAATGGGGATGGGGATGGGGAAGGGGATGGGGATGGTGAAGCTGATAATGGTGGTGATGATGATGGTGCCGGTGGAGATGATGGTTATGGTAATGGTGATGGTGATGGTAATGGTGATGGTGACTGTGGAGAAGCTGATGATGGTGATGATGGAGATGTTGATGCTGATGGTCATGGTGATAATGATGTTGATGGTGATGGTGAGGTGATGGTTATGGTGATGGTGACGGTGATGGTGAGGATGATGATGGTAATGATGATGGTGATGGTGATAGTGATGGTGGTGACGGTGGAGATTCTGATGGTAATGGAGATGGTGATGGTGAGGGTGATGGTAATGGTGATGAGAATGGTGATGATGATAGTGGTTGTGATGGTGATGATGACGATTGTGATGCTGGAGGCTGGTGACGGTGGAAATGGTGATGGTGATGCTGATGGAGATGATGATGGTGATTACTGATGATGATGGTGATGGTGATGGTGATGATGATGATGACATTGGTCGTGATGGTGATGGTAATGGTCGTGGTGATTGTGATGGTGATGGTGATGGTTATTATGATGGTAATGGTGACGGTGAAGATGTTGATGTTGAGGGTGATGGGGATGGTGGTGGTGATTGTGATAGTGATGGTGATAGTGATGGTGACGGTGACGGTCATGGTGATGATGATGGCGATGATGGTGGTAATGGTGATTGCGATGGTGGTGACGGTGGTGATGATGATGATGGGAGGCGATGGTGGTTGTGATGGTGAAGATCTAATGATGATGGTGATATTGATGGTGATGGTGGAGACAGTGATGGTGGTGAGGTTTATGGTGGAGATGGTGATGATGATGGTGGTGATGGTGGAGATGGTGATGATGATGGTGATAGTGGTTGTGATGGTGGTCATGATGATGATGATGTTGGTGATTGTGATGGTGGTGATCGTGATGGTATTGACGGTGGAGATGATGATAGTGATCGAAATGGCGATGGTGATGGTGGAAATGGTGATGGTGGTGATGTTAATGGTGATGGCGATGGTGATGCTGGGGACAGTGATGGTGGTGATTGTGGAGATGGTGGTGATGGTTATGGTGGAAATTGTGATGATGATGGCGGTGATGGTGGAGGTGGTGGTGATGTTGATGGCGGTCATGGTGGGGATGGTGATGATGATTATGGTGGGGATAGTGATGATCATGGTGATGGTGGTGATGGAGATGGTGATGGTGGTGACGGTGGAGAAGGAGATGGAGATGGTGATGGTGATGGTGATGGTGATGGTGATGATGATGGTGATGGTGATGAAGATACTGATGGTGATGGTGATGGTGATGGTGAGCATGATGGTGACGGTGGAGATGATGGTTGTGGTAATGCTGATTGTGATGGTGATGGTGACGGTGGATATGTTGATGATAGTGACGGTGGAGATGTTGCTCCCATGGTGATGGTGATAATTTCCATCACCCTCACAATCACCATTTACACCGTCACCAACCCTCAGCATTACCACCGCCATCATCACCATCACCACCATCATCATCACAACCACTATTACCATCACCATTATTATCACAATCACCATCACCTCACCATTACCATCTTCATCACTATCAGAATCTCCACCGTCACCACCATCTCTATGACCAGGACCATCAATACCATCATCATCACTACCACCTTTAACATTACCATAACCATCACCCTCACCATCACCATAACCATCATTATCACCATCAGCATCAGCATCTTCACCGTCACCATAACCATCATCTCCAACGTCACCATCATGATCACCTCACCCTCACCATCACCCTCACCATCACCACCACTATCAACATCACCTTCACCGTCACCGTCACCATCACCAGCACCAGCACCAGCACCAACACCAGCACCATCACCATCACCATCACCATCACCATCACCATCACCATCACCATCTCCACCATAATCACCATCACTATCACCATGACCACCATCAACATCACCACCATCACTACCATCATCACTCACAATTTCCACCATCACCATCACCACTATCTCCACAATCACCATCAATCAGCGTTTCCATCATCACCATCACCATCACCATCATTTTTCCATCACCATCATCATCTCCACCGTCAACTCCATCATCATTACACCCATTATAATTACCAACATCTTCACCATCATCACCATCATCATCACTATCTCCATCACCATCACCATTTCCAGCGTCACCACCACCATCACCATCATCACCATCACCACCATCACCATCACCATCACCATCATATTATCACATCACCATCACCACCACTATCACCATCACCATTACCATCACCATCACCATCACCATCACCATCACCATCACCATCACCATCACCATCACCATCACCATCACCATCACCATCGCCATCTTCATCTCCATCTCTATCACGATCCCCATCGCACTCACCATCTTCATCACCCTCACCATCACCATCATCAGCTCTCATTACCATCACCATTATCATCACCATCACCACCACCATCACTATCATAATCTACATCAACATCTCCATCACCAACACCATCCCCATATCCATCACAATCACCATCACAATCACCATCACCATGACCATCACCCTCACCATCATCATCACTATCACAATTAACATCACCATTACCATCACCATCATTTTTGCCATCACCATCACCATCTCCATCCCCATCACCATCACAATCACCATCATCATCCCCATCACCATCAGCATCACCATCTCTACCGTCACTATCACCATCACTCACCATTGCCATCCCCATCACCACCACCATCACCATCATCATCTACATCACCATCTCCATCACTATCACCATCACCCCATCCATCATCATCTCCATCACCATCACAATCATCATCACCACCTCAATCCGTAACCATTTCCACCATCTCAATCCCGTAACTATCACCATCACCATCACCATCACCATCACCATCTCCATCACCATCAGCATCTCCACCGTCACCACCATCACCATCACCATTATCACCACCACCACCACCGCCACCAACACCACCACCATCACTATCACCATCACCATCACCATTTTAATCACCATCAACATCTCCACCGTCACCACCATCATCATCACCATTATCGCCACCATGACCGTCACCCTTACCGTCACCATCACCTTCACCATCACCATCATCATCACAATCATCTTCACCATCACCATCACCATCAACATCACCATCCCCATCACCATCACCATCAACATCAACATCACCATCACCATCACCATCACCATCACCATCACCATCACCATCAGCATCATCACATCTCCACCATCACCATCACCATCACAATCACCATTACCATCACCAGCACTTTTGCCATCACCATCACCATCACCATCCCTATCATCATCACCATCACAATCACCATCACATTTACCATCTCCACCGTCACCATCATCATCACTATCACCATCACCATCATCATCACCATCACAATCACCATCACCATCACCACCATCATCATCACCATCTCCACCCTCACCGCCATCACAATCACAATCATCACTATCACCACCATCAAGTCCATTATCATCATCATAACCATATCCACCATAATCACCATCACTTTTCACCATCATCACCACCATCATTCCCTTCATCATCACCATCTCCACCATAACCATAACCACTACCTCCAGCATCACCAGCATTGCCGTCTCCACCATCACTATCATTATTACCATCATCATCAGCACCATCTCCACCATTGCCATCACCATCGTCTCTAACATCCCCATCATATATCCACCATCAACATCACTATCACTACCATCACCATCACCACCATCATCATCACCATATCCACCATAACCCTCACCATCACCACCATCACCGTCTCCACCATGACCACCTCCACCATAACACAATCATCCCCATCTCCATCACCACCATCTCCACCACCACGACCATCATCATCACCATCTCCACCATCAACATCACAATCTCCACCATCATTTTTCCACCATCACCATCACCATCACCATTACCACCATCACCATCACCACCATCACCATCACCATCACTGTCACCATCACCATCACCATCACCACCATAACCATCATCAGCATTTATACCATTACCACCACACCCACCATCACCATCACCATCACCGTCATCATCACCACCATCACCACCACCATTGTCACCATCACCACCACAACCACCATCACCATTGTCACCATCACCACCATCACCATCACCATCACCATCACCACCACCATCACCATCACCTCCATTACCACCACCAAGATCAAACATTAATTTCGATTTCCCAAGTCTATGGAAGTACAAAAATCATGGCAATAACAATAAGCTCTTAAAAGATATAATCATGTAACCTTCACAAAAACTAGCATCCCCTCTGACCCCAACAGAATGGAGAGGGGGGGAGGGAGGGGGGAGGGGAGGGGAGGAAATAACTCAATAAACTTCGTAGTTTAGTAGAAATATTATTTGAATTGAAAATGCAACGATATACATAGCATTAGTATTGACAATTCATTTGTTAAAAATCGAGTAGCTAAAGTAACTACTCGTTTGATGGCCTGCCATTTCAGTTTCCAAAAACCATAGCAACCAGGCATTACCCATTCCTGTCAACGCTGTAATTTCTGAACATAAATAGGTAAGACATAATATCAACAAAGGTCGTTAATTACAAAATCCTGTTGTCTCTGACAGACGACAACAGACTGCCATATTAAAGTTCCGGCCAAATAAAATTGGACTCACACACAGCTGGACGCAAATCACAATGTCATTAAATTATCGACACGGCAGTCCGTGATTCCACCCACTCCCGTGATTCCACCCACTCTCGTGATTCCACCCCATCTCGTGATTCCACCCACTCTCGTGATTCCACCCACTCTCGTGATTCCACCCACTCTCGGTGATTCCACCCACTCCCGTGATTCCACTTACTCCCGTGATTCCACCCACTCTCGTGATTCCACCCACTCTCGTGATTCCACCCACTCTCGTGATTCCACCTACTCTCGTGATTCCACCCACTCGTGATTCCACCCACTCCCGTGATTCCACCCACTTCTGTGATTCAACCCACTCCCGTGATTCCACCCACTTCCGTGATTCCACCCACTTCCGGGATTCCACCCACTCCCGTGATTCCACCCACTCCCGTGATTCCTCCCACTCCCGTGATTCCACCCACTCCCGTGATTCCACCCACTCTCGTGATTCCACCCACTCCCGTGATTCCACCCACTCCCGTGATTCCACCCACTCTCGTGATTCCACCCACTCCCGTGATTCCACCCACTCCCGTGATTCCACCCACTCTCGTGATTCCACCCACTCCCGTGATTCCACCCACTCTCGTGATTCTACCCATTCCCGTGATGCCACCCACTCCCGTGATTCTACCTACTCCTGTGATTCCACCTACTCCCGTGATTCCACCCACTCTCGCGATTCCACCCACTCCCGTGATTCCACCCACTCTCGTGATTCCACCCACTCCCGCGATTCCACCCACTCCCGTGATTCCACCCACTCTCGTGATTCCACCCACTCTCGTGATTCCACCCATTCTCCCGTGATTCCACCCACTCCCGTGATTCCACCCCACTCCCGTGTGATTCCACCCACTCCCGTGATTCCACCCACTTCCGTGATTCCACCCTTCCACTCCACCACTCGTGATTCCACCCACGTCCGTGATTCCACCCACCCCCGTGATTCCACCCACGTCCGTGATTCCACCCACCCCCGTGATTCCACCTACTCCCGTGATTCACCCACTCTCGTGATTCCACCCACTCCCGTGATTCCACCCACTCTCGTGATTCCACCCACTCTCTTGATTCCACCCACTCCCGTGATTCCACCTACTCACCTGAAAGAATTAAGTCCGTTCTTCGTCACCCACAAAGACTTTGAAATCAAAACTATTTATATTTTTCTAACAATAGCTTTCACACACTCACACACACACACACACACACACACACACACACACACACAGAGACTGATACATATGTATATATATATATATATATATATATATATATATATATATATATATATATATATATATATATATATATATATATATGTATGTTTGTATATTTGTATAGATTATTATTATCCTGTTAAATATATTGAATCGGATTTTGCTTGAATTAAATCACTTCGTCATCCACAAAGAGAGATTTGTATTTCTGACATTGAATACACGCTGTGCAGAATACTTATAGACTACGAATATTTTCCATGAAACATGTAATATTGTACATTACGATTAAGCCATTTACCTTAGCATGAAAATAACATAATAGTATAAGACAATCATCATTGATCAATATTATGATTATGACAGTGGCAACAACGATGACAGATATAGCAGTGGTGATCATGATGGTGAATTGATAACGATAGTTTTTGATGATGGTGATGATGATCATATGCTGATGATGTTCATGATGATGATGATGATGATGATGATGATCATGATGATGATAATGATGATGGTGATGAGGAGGAAGAGGATGATGATGATGATGATGATGATGATAAAGCACACTTGGTACTACAATGTTATTTTATATATATGATAATAAAGAGGCTCGTGGGGATTAGGGGGTTCTTGTTTAAGTCTGGTTGAGTGAGGGACAAAAGAATTCTTTGATCTCTCAGTTGGACATAAATTGTGTGACAGAAGTCTTCCACTGCGAGTGAATCTGTTGTATCGATTGTTTAATTGGTGACCATTGTCTTCCAGGAAGTTGTCTACTTTTGACAGGCATTTTGTTTTCTAAATGTGGTGAAGCACTGGAAGTTGACAGTTTAGTAATTTTCATGGATTTTCTAATCACTCTGTCAACATTTCCTGAGTACGTCTTTGTTATAATATTGCCTCCCAACATGACATATTAATCATAATAATATGCTTTCTATGATACTATTCTAAATGACATTACAATAATTATTTTCCTTTATATTAATTATCAAACCCTTTCGTTTTTCTCACAACGAAGAATCTCTGGTTACATTTTTATTTTTGTTTAGACTGGCATGTTCATTGAAGGTAAGCTTATCATCAGTTATAATACTCAGGTATTTGAATGTATGTACAATTTCAACATTGGTATCATTACTAATGAGTGGTTCGTATGGTAGGTTGTTTTTTTTGGTCAGATCTAATATCATCATCGAAAGCGTGTGAAAGCTGCGAGCTCCCCAGGGACCCTTGGCAGATTTAATATCAATATGCATTTCTTTTCTTTCTCAACATTCAAAAGAATAATATTTTCTTCACATCCATTTTTACAAAATCGTCTATACATTAAAAATAGTCGTCTAATTTCACCAGTAACAATACTAACGTCATCAAACTTAATTAGGATGTCACTTGTAACCGTTTGTATACAACGAGTTACAGGACGAAGGATCTTGTCAACGTGCGTTTGATGTGCTTATTTAGGATGTCTTGCGTGTCAGTTCTTAGCCACAACAGCATTTCCCCTGAGTTACATTTAAGGATTTTATTAATCAGGTCGTGTAGTGATAGCAAGTAAGAACATTAGTGTTGTACATGCAGACTTAATGAGTTTTTTTTAGAGATGTCAACGTGCGACTTATGTCAGTGTGACTTAGGGATGTCAACGTGCGAAAGATGTCATGCATTAGGATGTCAGTTGAAGACTTAGATGTGAACAGGCAGTTAGTGATGTCAGCGTGCGATTGGGATGTCAGCGTGCACATGTCAATGCATTGGGTGTTAACGGAGGACTTAGGGATGTCAGTGTGCAGACTTAGGGATGTTACACTTAGGGATGTCAGCGTTTAGGATGTTAACGTGCAGACTTAGGGATTAGCGTGCATTTAAGACTTTGTTAACGTGCAGACTTTGTCATTGCAATTAGGATGTCAGTTAAACATGTCAGCGTGCAGACTTAGGGATGTCAGCGTGCAGACTTAGGGATGTCAGCGTGCGACTTAGAGATGTCAGCGTTTAGGGATGTCAGGGTGTTGAAATAATTGTAAAAATAGGAGGATCGCGTCATTATCTCGTGCTGGTTTATAGGGTAACTGACCTAATTGCTTGTTTGTTTGTACATTTAATGAGTTTTTCTTAATTGTTTTTGAATTATTATTTGAAGTGAAAACAACAGGCCTAGAAAATTGTTAGGACATAATCATTGGGTTTTTTTTTGGGGGGGGGAATGGACATGATTTCGGACGTTTTCAAAATTAGGAGGATAGTTTGCACACTGTATATTAAACAATATCAAGCTGTACGTCTCTAACTTTTATACCGCTTATAACTCAGAATCGCTGCACCCAAAACCGCCATATTTCACATACAGATTTCAAACAGCCTACTTGAGGTTCTTAGCGATTAAACTCTTGGATCAAATGAGTATTTGAAATGATTGGGAAAAGAGTGTTTTCCTGCGATCCACGAAACTTTTCATTGATTGTTACTCATTCCTTCATTTGCGGTCATTAGATCTGCAATGAAAAGCCTGCATAACGTAAGTATCGAATACCGTATCGGTACTCGATATCAGCCTGAACCCGGTAACCTATTGTGTGCTTTATCGTTGAAAAAAGAAAGTGGTAAAAAAGTAATCATAACCATTGTTGCTTACGTGCATGTTCTAATTCAATAAAGGTGATTTTCTCTGACGTTGAGCGCTATAAAATCAGGCACCACTGCACCCACGAACACCATATCTCGCATGTAGGTTTCAAATAGCGTGCTGTAGGTTCTTAGCAGAGGAACTATCGAATCAAATTTCAATTTATTGGAAGAAAGTTTTGTTTGCCTGGGACCGAAAAAAATAACATAAATCGACCCCCGCCCCCGCCCCCTCGCCCCTACCCCCAGAAAGAGGTTATCTCAACAACAAAAATTGGTATACACAATAGCAAGGTTAAAGACCTAGAAAATATTACATGCGACACGCAACATGAAATTGGTTTACATGTCTGCCCGAAACAACTGATGAAGCAAGTAATTCTCTTGATTTCTGAAATATCAAGCATTTCTTGTGGAGTGATTCAGATTTGACTTGTGTTTCGGCATAAAATAGAATTTATCTAAAAAGAAAAAAGTTTTGACAATTAATATAGTCTAATGATAAAAAGGGAAAATTAAATGAACCGTTACTCTGGCAATAAACTGAGCTCTCATTGGTCCCTCACAAGCAAAATAATAATAGTGTAAACTGGGTGAATTTTCATTTCATAATGTAGATTCGAACATGAGGTTAAAATATTCAGAAACATAATATTTGCAGCAGTATTTGATAATTACTTATCTTTACTTTGCTTTCCGGTTGAAAGTAATGACATCGGATTTAATGTAATGATAATACGTGTTGCCAAAGCTTGCCACAGTTTCGATTGCCAAGGTTGACACGATCCCTTAGTCTGATTAAAATGCTATTTGGTGACCGAATCAGAGAATGCGGTTATACACAAGCAGAGGTACAAGTGCTGTTTGGTCTATGATTGCGGAAACTTACAATTCGTTCTCGGAACAAGTGAATAATATTAATAAGAGAGGGTCAGCATCAGTTAAAATAAATTCAAAATAGAATAAAAGGAATATTGAGGGGCTTTTCATGAAAGGGAAATACGTAGCGGTAAGATTAATAATATGTAGGCTAGTCCAGATTATTTAAAGGCAAATGTACAAGCCATCAAGGCGACTTTAACAATGAGGAAATATACATTTGAAAGGGACTCTATACTATGGTTGTGGTAGGGGGAGGTTGAGTAAGAATCACAGTGTCGTGACTAAGTTGGAAATAAATATAAAATTACAAAGTTTTATTGTTGTGATACTCGCAACAATATTGTTGTGAGTGATCCAGCTATAATGATGAGTGTTTTCTCCTTCTACGATAAGTGCTTTTTTACAATAAACAATTGAATATACACTTCTATTTGTTTCTTTAAAGTTGCAAAAAACAATATGAGTACTTCAGGCATTCATTTATACATTTATAAATAAATAGGCAGCCATGTTAAATAGGGGGGGAGGATCAGCAACGCTTCTATGGAAAGACGTGTTACTTTGAACAATAATCTTATTCTGACTCTCAACAGTATAGTCTTAGTGCTCTACGGTCTTGGGGGGAAGGAGGGAATACTAAATTGGGAGGCAGGGACACATGCTTGCTGGTCACGAAATATAAGGCAAAATAGACTACTGACCAGGGGCTCTAGCTTTGGGGAAGTTTAATGAGTGAAGTTCATAGTAAATATAAATGGGGAATCAATATATAAACTAATTTATGTTTGTTTCTTTTTTCTTTTAAAGCTACCTCTCAATTTTGTTACAAGCTGTCATTACTGTTACATTGCAATTGCATGACAACAAAATATTTGCAGGTAACAAAATGTGAATATGGTCAACTTACCCCAAGACAATTCTCAAATACAAATCTCACAAGTCCAAGCTGATTGGCTCAAAAAGACATTATATTCTTCGCTAGCAACAGTTTTATGGCAACCAAGGTTATGTTAATTTAATCTCTCGGAAAGTACTTTTATTTGCATTTTTTAACAAGCTGTCATGTTATAAGAAGAATATTTATATTGCGTCTTCCCCTCAGAAGAGCTAAAGGCGCATTACAAGCAAAATGATTACACAGACATGGCATGCTATCGCTAAAACATTTTACATAAAACAGATGCATCAATAAAAAATAGTATCACAATCAATTCAGTAAAAGCAAGCAATTCAATAAAATTCATCTAAATGTGTTGGAGAAGTAGTGGGTCTTCAAGCGAGATTTCAGTACGTTTTTTTAAACAATCTTTTTCAGCTTAAATCCTGGTTGCGAAGTTGTTGCCAAGTACAGCATGTGTCACTGATGGGCGCATTGAGCACTGTATGAACACCTTTGAAACAACCTGTGCTTCCCTATCTCAGCAGGACTGTCAAGCACTTTTGGAGGAACTCTACGAATTTCATGCCTTCGCTGAGCCACTTGCTACCCTTGGATTGAATCATCTGCACCTCACAGTTGGCTGGGAATTTCAAGGTTTGCCTTTAGCTAATATTTCAAATCATGTTGTTACGTTAGAGAACTTTAGGTTTCAGATTCGAGGACCTACTACTTTTGTCAACAGGTGGTTGAAAACTATGTTCTCCAAGCAGTTAAAAAGTCAGAATGGAGAAAGTTTTAAGGAAGGTTGAAGATTTAAGTAAGAAAAAAGATATTATTGGCCTCGATGATTTTCGTAAAAGTCCCAATTTTGTAGTTATAGGAATAATAGGTTGTCTGTCAGATAATAGATTTATTAGACAATTATTCTTCAAATTGTAACGGGAAATTAAAAAGCATTCTAGATTCAGATTCTGGGAACATCATTAGCCACTGCCCTGCTCAACAAAATCCTGACCGGTCCATACTGGAATCTTAAGAACAGTTGCAAGCCATACTCTGCCTTCCCACAGTATGTCCATCAAATGAATGCCGCATTTCAGGACTGGTCGTCAATGTTCCTGAGGCAATAGCTAATTTACAACCTGTTTTTTCAGACTCCTAATTTCAAATTCAATATAAATTTTCAATATCTTGTAACGTCTGGTGAATACAGTTGATCCATCGTTGAATTGACAGTTTGTCGACGAGAGAAGTTCCGTTCAGACTAACAGTTTTTATCTTTAAACTGTCAGTCCTTGGACTGTTGTAGCTAGTTAACGCGAAATTCAAAATGTCAACCAAAACAAAACAAACACAAAAATTTTAACTTGGTAATCTGGCATTAAATTGCGTTCCCCGCGTGATTTTCAGTAATTTTCTGGTCGCTGATCAAGAAAATCATCTTATTTTTTTCTGATTTGACTAATATTTAGGTAATCAAATAAGGTATCGAAAGATATTTTTGACTGAGAAAAACCTTAAAATTACTGGAACCAAGAAACAGCTTTATGAAATATTACGACAATGCATACTTCTAAGTCAGCAATTAATAAAAATGATGTAGGATTTTTATATTCTTTATTTTGTTGATATCACTGTTAAGAGCCTAAAACAAGTTTTAATTTGCGCAAGCATTTGTAATCCATCCATAAAATATGTGGGGTTTTTGCTCTGGCTGAGTTATTTGATAAAATTGATCTCAGATTTCTCTTTTATTTGGTATATAAAATGACTCGATAGCTTTGGGTCCTAAATCGTCGTACGATAAGTCAAACATCTGTTCATGAATCACTGCTGAAAAAATTTAGCATTGTCTCTATATTGTCTCTATATAGTTCTTAATTGATTTACTTAGTTGTAACTCTCTTGGTTCATTGTGTACAGGTTTATGAGCTCGCAGATATGGCCTTCTTTCTATTTTTTTTTTCCTACAAGGATTTTTTTCCAAACTTTGTAACATTATATCTTTGTCAGTATTCTTATCATTATGTTTTCCTTTATGATTTACGAATATAAACTTAGTTAAGTCATGGATTATCTGCTTTTTTCCTGTTTTCAGTCATTCAATTTGTGTAAATTTCACCATAAAACTGGTCAAAAAATGTAAAATGCATTTCTTAAAGTTTGCGGGAAATATTTAAAGTCCAAATATTTTTTGAAAATTCATATCTTCCTTATTTGTTGGTTGATTTTGATGAAATAAAGTTTGTTATTCATGTTTTTACAAGTTCTGTCTGATTGTGACATTATATTTAAGATATGTGCTGGTGGAAAAATGTGTTTGTAGTACCTACATTTACTAAATTTTAACACTGACATTAATCTGATATACATTTTGTGACCATGCAAATATGGCATTCCTAACCATACTTTTTTCCCTAAGTATTTAGTAATGTTTCAAGAATTCACCATTTCATATCTTTTTTAATACAGACGGTATTTACTTTTCCTATTTTATATCCAACAGTAACCACTTCCTAGTTATAAAATATGTTTCCATTCCATTCTTTAATCTATTCTTTATATTTTTATTGTATACCGAACGTGTCGCAAAAATATTTTTTTAAATTAAAGAAATTTTTTTTCAAAGTTCAATAAACGTTGGCAACTCATATCTTCGTTATTTAATCATTGATTTTGATGAAATCAAGTTTCTTCTTGTTTTGGTGCTCTGTCTGAATATGGCATAGCATCAAATGTTAAGGCTTAAATTAATTTTGGCTTGTAGTGTCAAGTCATAGTCAACAAGCTCGTCTCTCGATCAAAGAGATCCCAAGTGATCATTCAATCGCATCAGAGTGAGGCTGTATTGGTTTGTGCCTAGTCTAGAAGTTTCTCTCTCTCTCTCTCTCTCTCTCTCTCTCTCTCTCTCTCTCTCTCTCTCTCTCTCTCTCTCTCTCTCTCTCTCTCTCTCTCTCTCTCTCTCTCTCTCTCTCTCTCTCTCTCTCTCTCTCTCTCCCTCTCCTCTCTCTCTCTCCCTCCCTCCCCCTCTCTCTCTCTCTTTCTCTCTCTCCCTCCTCTCTCTCTCTCTCTCTCTCTCTCTCTCTCTCTCTCTCTCTCTCTCTCTCTCTCTCTCTCTCTCTCTCTCTCTGTCTCTGTCTTTGACTCTCCCTCCCTCCCTCCCTCTCTCTCTCTCTCTCTCTCTCTCTCTCTCTCTCTCTCTCTCTCTCTCTCTCTCCTCTCACTCTCTCTTTCACTCTCCCACACCATCTCTCTCTCTCTCTCTCTCTCTCTCTCTCTCTCTCTCGACTTTTCTTTCAGTGTCTCTCCTGGTGAGTTACGGACCTTTCTTTACAGTGTCTCGTCTGGCGAGTTACGGACCTTTTCTTTCTGTCTCGACTCACACTCATCTATACATAACACTAACAGTATAGTACACACCATCTCGGCTGGAGTCACGGAATAATTCTACATGGGCGTCTCGCCTGGCGAGTTATGGACCTTTTCTTTACAGTGTCTTACCTGGCGAGTTATGGACCTTTTCTTTACAGTGTCTAGCCTGGCGAGTTACGGACCTTTTCTTTACAGTGTCTTGCCTGGCGAGTTACGGACCTTTTCTTTACCATGTCTCGCCGGGCGAGTTATGTACCTTTTCTTAACCGTATCTTGCGCGAGACACGAACCTACAGCCTAAAAAAAAACGTTCAAAGAACCTCATCACGTTAGATCTAGAGATAAAGAGTAAATGAACTTACATGAAGACAAATGAAATGACGATTCAGTGAATTAATTGCAATCTCAACTAGATCTAGTCTAGATCTAAATCTTCATAGAGTGGAAGAATAAATCTACTAAGATTGAAACTTATAAAACGCTAATATTTGATAGCCTAAACGCATCATAGTTTACAACTGGTTAGCCTAGACTGGAAATCCTTGCCAAGTTGTCATCGTATGGGAGTGATTAAATTGAGTCACAAGTGTACATTTTTTTTTATAAATTCTACATTGATCTAACACTTAAGTTTGATAGCTTATATTATTTTATGGTCAATCAACGGTGTTCTGATGCCTTTTTTTAGATTGCCATCATAAAAGATTACCGTGAACCTAGGTAATCCGAAATAGACTTTATTAATTGGTGAACGTATCGATTTCGCTTCCATTATATATATATAAATAGATATAGATATAGATAAATATATAATATATATATATATATATATATATATATATATATATATATATATATATATATATATATAATACATATATATATATATATAGAGAGAAAGAGAGATAAGAGAGATAGATAGATCATATAGATAACATACACTACCACAAAACATACATTCTGATCTACACACACTACTACAAAACACACATTCTGATCCTATATACAAAAATACATTCTGATCTACACACTACGACAAAACACACATTCGACATGTAAACACTTTACACATTCAGATCTACGCACACTACCACAAAAAACACATTCTGATCTACACACACTACCACAAAACACACATTCAGATCTACACACACTACCATAAAACACACATTCAGATCTACACACACTATCACAGAAACACACATTCCAGATGTACACACACTACCACAAAAACACATTCATTACACACACGATCATAGAACAAACATTTAGATCTATACACACTATCACAAACAACACATTCATATCTACACACACTGCCACAGAAACAAACATTCAGATCTACCCATACTACCACATAACACGATTCATATCTACACACACTAACACAAAACACATATTCAGATTCACACACACTACCACAAAACACATTCAGATCTACCCATACTACCACATAACACGCATTCAGATCTACACACACTAACACAAAACACATTTCAGATCTACACACACTACCACAAAACACTTTCAGATCTATACACACTACCACAGAACACACATTCAGATACATGTCACACACACTACCACCGAAAACACATATATAAATCTACATTTCCCACTATCAAAACAAAACTTGCTTATATTAAGATCTACACACACTACCACAAAACATACATTCTAGTATAACTATACGTATACATTAAGTATTAAACACACATTCAGATCTAACACACTATCACATCCATCTATTGTTTTACAGATGGTCTATGACACTTACCACAAAATCACTATAACTGGCAGATCTACACACACTACCACAGAACACTCATTGAATGGATAAAAGCACACTAACACAATAACACACATTCAGATCTACACACACTAACGACAAAACACATATTCAGATCTACACACACTACGACAAAACACATAGCGTCGACTCCAGATCTAAACCACACACTCCATCCGATCAGAACACACAATGCCTGATATTTGATGTTTAATCCCACACTACGACAGAATTACTATTGGCAGTTATCTCACACACGTGTTTGTCTCACCTGTGGAACTTACACATTCATTATTTTTATAAACACCACAAAACGACATATTGTGATCTACACAAACTCCACAGAACACATTGATGTCAGATCTTATCAATAGTATTGTGCACAGGTCACAACACAACGGCTGGCCCGGTAAGCACACACTACCACAGAACAACTCATTCATAGCTGAACTATTTAAAAAAACATAGACTGTAAGATCTCATTCACACACTTGAACTACAAAACACAAACTGCAGAATTAACTCATTCACACACTACTTCAAGAACACACTTCAGATCTAACACACTTCATAGAACACACATTCAGATCTACACACACTACCACAGAACACACATTCAGATCTACACACACCAGAACACACATTCAGATCTACACACATTACCACAGAACTCATTCACAGCTGAACTAATTTCAGATAAAAAGACATAGACTGCACAGAATTAACTCATTCAGATCTGAACTAATTTAAAACAGAACACACTGCACAGATTAACTCATTCACCACAGAACACACATTCAGATCTACACTGTCACAATTAACTCATTCAGAACTGAACTACACCACAAAGACATAAACTCTACATTTCATTCAAAAGCTACTTTAAAACGAAACATCTTGCTTATATTACTCATTTCTGAACTACTTAAAAAAGACATACAGGAGCGAAACTCATGGAAAACCTACTAGTAAAAATACATACACTACACGGACCCGTGTCTCATTAACAGCTGAACTACTGTTTAAAGACATAGACTGTCCCAATAGTCATTCACAGTTTTATTAAAAAAGACCCGGATTTTTATTGGGACACAGCTGAACTACTTAAAAAAAGTCATAAACTATATTTTTTTAGAGAATTGAAGCTGAAGACACTTAAAAAAGACATAACTGTAGAAACTCAGCCATCTTGACGGCCTTGATTAACTTCTATTTCAGCAGCTATATTTTCGTTCCGGAAAAAAAAGTAAACACGGAAACCTTGAACTCAGCACGGGTCGCGATTTTTATTACCCATTGTAACTTTTTTAAAAGAAATATCCCAACAGGTGCATCACTTGACGTCATTAATGTTATGGAGTAGGCTAGAAAGCTGGAAAAAGTCTAATTGGAAACTTTCCAAGGAAATGGAAAAGCTGGCGTTGAATCAACTCAATAGTAAGTAAACTAATGAGAGGAAGAATGGGCAATGAAAGGATATGGAAAGTTTGACCCAAAACTAAAAAAGGAACGGCTGGATTTAGATAGGGACAGACAACAAAACACATTTTTTACGAATTGTCAACGAATGGGAAATCCACATTACTTCATATATTTCGAAAAATTCTAATTCGTCTAATACTGTGAAAGTTTATGGAAGAGTCTAAGAATGTATGAACTCAATCTATTGATACCAAGATGGTCAAAATAAAGACTACCAGACGAGAACACAGTATCTGATCGAAGAAATAGAGGAAGTAATACTAGGAGCGACAGTATCTACGGTGGCCAGTATCTGATCGAAGAAATATAACTTGGAGAAGAGACGAAGAAAGAGATGAAAAAACAATAACATGAATGGAAAAAAATAACAAAAAACAAAACTTTTACAAAACACAACTGATATTGCTTTACGGTTGCAATCATGGAAGATCAAGAATGATGATCAAAACGTTGACGACTCAACAACAACAAATGTCTGACGAATGAAAAAAGAAAGTAACAAAAGACTGAATTGAAATGTCAGTAATGTAAACATTAAGTGAAGAAGCGGAGAATCAAACAAAATCAGACAATGCCTGATATTTGATGTTAATACATGTACACAGGTTGCGTGTTCGACAGGGGTTTTTTGATGATGGCTGTAAAATATTGCAATACAGCAAGAAGGTACTGTTTGATTTCTTTGCAACTTCCATCTCATCTATTTTTATAAAACCACGTGTTCGACAAGATTGTAATACAATTGCAAACTCACAGCACGATTGTTGATGTCGATGGTTATCAATGGTATAAGGTCACAACACAAATGGCCCGGTAAGACATAGACTGCACGGAATCTAACTTCTCTGCACAAGTTTCGAGGTGACATCACGCAAGCCTATCTTTCCCTCACTTTCTCGGTGGGGCCCTCTGGCAAAAAAATTTCTGGCAAAAATATTTCTGGCCAAAGGAATTAACTCTTCTTTGAATGTACAAAACAATTTGACATAGACTGCACGGAATTAACTAATCCACATTGAACTACTTGGCGCAAGACATGACTGTAAGGAATTCTATTCATATCGAACTCCTCGTCATGTAAGACATAGACTCTCTCTCTCTCTCTCTCATCTCTCAGCTGAACTCTCTTCTCTCTCTCTCTCATAGACTGCACGGAATTAACTCATTCACAGTTGAACTAATTTAAAAAAGACTGCTCTCTGCACTCTTTTAACTCATTCATAGCTGAACTACTTCTCTCTCTCGACTCTCTGGAATTAACTCATTCATAGCTGAACTATTTCCTCCCCCCATACAATTAACTACACAGTTGAAATTAAAACTCAATTCTCTCTAGCTGAACTACTCTCTCTCTCTCTCTCTAGTCTGTAAGGAATTAACTCATTCATAGCTGAACTCTCTTAAACAAGACATAGACTGCACGGAATTAACTCATTGCCGAGCTGAACATTTTACAAAATACAAAGGAACCTCAGTGGAATTAACTCAAAGGCGAAATTGACAATAAGTGAACTACTAATAAAAAGACATAGACTGACGTTTTGGGTATAACCCTTCGTCACACAACAAATAAATATCTGAATCTAGATCTAAGTAATTAACTCCGGCATCACAGTTGAACTCAATTATAGACTCCACGGAATTAACTCATTTATAGTTGAATCTACTTAAAAAAGACATTTATCTTTTTTAGAATTAACTCATTCATCTTTGAACTACTTCGAAACATTCTGTGTGACTGCACGGAATTAACTAGATTCTACAGTTGAACTACTGACATCGTGTTTGTTCGGAATTTACTATTCACAGTTGAACTACTTAAAAGACATAGATCTGTTTTATGAATTAATCATTGTCTGAAAGTATGATATAATGACTTAAACAAGACATAGTATTACACATACACTAATGCGCCTCTGCTAATTAACTGTAGACTACCAGAATTCCGATAACAGCTGAACAACAGCAAAAGAACTAACTGGGGAAGGAATTAACAATTGCAGGATGAAAAAAAACCCTGGAAGACAAGGACCACAGCACTCAACAAAGATTGGGACAATCTGAACTACTTATAAAGATGAAGATCATCCCCGCACCACAAATGCCAGCTGAACTACTATAAAAAGACTCCTTCTCAACTCCAACACGACTACACGAATTAACTCATTAACAGCTGAACTACTCAAAAAAAGACAAGAATATTTCCTAAAGCTGAACGTTGTAAAAAAACATGTGCCAGCAGTGGGTTTGAAAAAAACTCATGATTACAGCTGAACTACTTTCAAAACCCTCATAGACTACACGGAATTAAACAAATAGATGATATGATGAACATTTTAAAAAGACATAGACTAATTAACTTAGCATTCATCCATGAACTACTTAAACAAGACGTCTAGTCAATCATTAACAGACCAAAACAAGAATGCTACTTAACTTCTGTCTTTCTAGACATTCAACCATGCACGTAGTCAAATATACGTGGCTAGCTTTTCAACTCATTCTTTATACCCTTGTATTGAATGATTAAACAAGACGTTCTCTGTCTGTCTGTCTGTCTTCTGTCTGTCTGTCTGTCTGTCTGTCTGACATCTCTCTCTCTCTCTCTTAACTCTCTCTCTCTCTTGAACTACTTCTCTCTCTCTCTCTCTCTCTCTCTGTCTCTTTGTCTCTTTCTCTCCGTCTGAAATATCTCTCTCTCAAGACATCTCTCTCTCACGGAATTAACTCATTCACAGCTGAACTAATTTCTCTCTCTCATAGACTCTCTACACGTCTGAACTGTCTGTCTAACTCTCTCTCGAAATTAACTCAGCTGAACTACTTCTGTCTGTCTGTCTAGACTGAAATTAACTCTCTTCACAGCTGAACTACTAAAAAACCTCATAGACTCTCACGGAATTAACTCATTCACAGCTGAACTATTTAAAAGACTCTCTGACTCTCTCTCTCTTAACTCATTCATAGAATACAAACAACAGACTCTCTCTCTTAACTCATTCATAGCTGAACTACTTAAAACAAGACTCTAGACTCTTCACTCTCTTATCTCACAGCTGAACTACTTAAAAAAGACTGTCTGTCTCTCTACACGGAATTAACTCATTCATAGCTGAACTACTTAAAAAAGACTCTAGACTACACTGAATTAACTCATTCATAGCTGAACTACTCTGTCTCTCTGTCTCTCTACACTCTCGAAATTAACTCTGTCTCTGTCTCTGAACTACTCTCTCTCTGTCTCATAGACTGTAAGAATTAACTCATTCATAGCTGAACTACTTTCTCTCTCTCTCTAGAATTAACTCTCTCAGGAATTACACTCACGGAATTAACTCTCTCTCTGAACTACTTCTAAAAAAAAGACTCTAGACTAGACTACACGGAATTAACTCATTAACAGCTCTACTCTAGACTGAACTACTACTTAAAAAAGACATAGAATCTCGCTGAACTACACATACACTCACGGAATTAACTCATTAACAGCTGAACTCTCTCTGTAATGAGCTTCTCATAGAACTGTCTCTGTCTACGAACAAGTTAGAAAGCTGGAAAGAAAATCTAATTCTGAAACTTCCGAAGAAGGGAAACTTATTAAAGTGTAAAAACTGGCGTTGAATCACACTCCAATAGTAAGTAAACTAATGAGAAGAATAGCCAATGAAAGGATATGGAAAGGGGTTGACCCTGTCTCTGTCTCTGGAACAGGCTGATTTAGAAAGGGTCGGGAGACAACAAAACACATTTTTTACGAATTGTCAACGAATGGGAAATCACGCTCTTACATTCACTTCATATATTTCGAAAAAACATTCGTCTCCACATACTGTGAAAGCTTCTCTGGAAGAGTCTAAGAATGTATGAACTCAAAATTGATACCAAGAAAACTCTTTGTAATGAGGAAGACTACCAGACGAGAACACAGTATCTGATCGAAGAAATAGAGGAAGTCTCTACTAGGAGCGACGGTATCTAAGAAAGGCTCTGGCATACAAGACAGGATAAACAGAATGAATAAAGCAAAGAATACAAGGACTCTCAAGAATCTCTCTTTTCAAGACTCCCACAAAATATCTCTCTCTAATAACATCACATCTCTCAAAACTAAGCTTATACAAAACACTAGTGGTACTGATATTGTTTTTACTCTTGCGAATCTCTGGAAGTCTGTCTGTCTGAATCTCTCTCTTTCTTGACTCTCTCAACAACAACTCTCTGTCTAAGACAAATGAATAAGAAAAAAGAAAAGTAACAAACAGAGAAAGAATTGAAATGTCAGTAATCTCTTCATTAATTCAAAAAGCGAGACTAGAGACAGTAGAAAATGTATAGGAACACATTGATATTAATACATGTACACAGGGGCGTGATTGCTGTGGTTTTTTTTTTTGGTGCCAGGACCACCTGTAAAATATTGCAATACAGTTTGTAAAGAGTGGAAAACAATGATTTCGATTGCAATACATCCATCTCATCGACTGGCTTTACCCAACACACACACACACACACACACACACACAATATACACACACAAATCAGTATCTACACTTCTCTGCCGGGCCTTTCACTCTCAGGTTTCCGGTGGGGCCCTCTGGCAATGAGAACCAAGGAAGTAGGAACTGTACAAAAAATATTTTCGAGGGTCAAAGAAATGTACAAAACAATTTATAGCTAGGTATCAATCTAACTTCTCCAGTGGGGCCAGAGACCGCAATGAGAACCAATGCAAAGAGAGAGAGTTCGCTAGATGTTAACATTGTACAAAAATATTTCTGGCATAGGGTCAAAGATTGAAAGTTTCTCACACAACAAATTATCTAGAATTGCAAATGTCACAAAACAATTTGTTTTTGGAGCTTGCCACATCTCTCTCTGGTATCAATCTAATCCCATCCTCCAGCTGGCGTGGCGCACTTGAAAATTAAGGAAGGTTTTGGCGTGGCTTAGAAATATAGGTCATAAGGTACCATACTAGCCCAGTCCGAATCACTAATCGACAGTGTTAATTATAAGTCTTTGTCATTGGTTGAAGATCTACAAATCTGAATCTCCGCCCCTTCCACCACGTGACTCTAGTTTTTTTTTAATTCCTTGGTTACTTTCAATTTCGGATATCCAGCCCTCGTTGATTTTTTCTTCTTATTTGTTTTTCTTTTAATAGTGTTCCTCTTCATGTTCTATTGCTTTGGCAACAGGTCCTCGAAAAGGAGAAGGATTTCTGGTAAGAACCACGATACTAATATTATTTATAGTGCTCTATGTTGATTTTGTTTCTCATTCAAACATTAGCTGATGTTGTATACTAATTATACATGCGATACATAAATTGATTGACAAATTTGATTTCATCCTACCCCACATCCACGAGGATTTTTTCCCGAACTACCCTGGTAACAGCACACTGCACCTCCATTTTATTGTTCGTAGGAGGCGGGGGCGGGGGTGGGGGTGTTTACTCGAATGAAAATGAGATAAATGTTCAAGTTGTCGGCCACGAACCCACGACCTTTTGGTTGACAGACCGACACATTGCCTCTAGATCACCGAGTCCCTTTGTTAGACAGGCACACAGATAGATTGATAGTTGAATATATAGCACAAACACACAGGTAGATTGATAGTTGAATATATAGCACAAACACACAGGTAGATTGATAGTTGAATATATAGCACAAACACACAGATCGATTGATAGTCGAACATATAGCACAAACACACAGATCGATTGATAGTCGAATATATAGCAGAAGCACATAGGTAAATTGATAGTTGAATATATAGCACAAACACACAGATAGATTGATAGTTGAATATATAGCACAAACACACAGATAGATTGATAGTTGAATATATAGCACAAACACACAGGTAGATTGATAGTTGAATATATAGCACAAACACACAGATCGATTGATAGTCGAATATATAGCAGAAACACATAGGTAAATTGATAGTTGAATATATAGCACAAACACAAAGATAGATTGATAGTTGAATATATAGCACAAATACACAGATAGATTGATAGTTGAATATATAGCACAAACACAAAGATAGATTGATAGTTGAATATATAGCACAAACACACAGATAGATTGATAGTTGATATAGCAGTCATATCGATAGAATGGTAGATGAAGACATTATATAGATGGGATGATAGTTAACCCTTAACTAACGACCACGAAAGAACATCGTGAATGAAAAGATGACAAACACACACACACACACGCACACGCACATACGTATACACAAACACACACACATATACACAAACAGACACACACACACACATACACACAAACACACACAAACACACCCACACAAACACTCACGCACAAACACACACAAACACACCCACACAAACACTCTCACACACACACGCACACACACACACACACACACACAGTCACTACTTACATAGATGGACGTGGTGACATTCCTTTTCGTTGTTCCTTATACACATTCGCACTCTTTGCAGTCATGAGTTAAATGATCTAGAGATTAGTGTTTGTTTTCATGTCTTCAGTAACGAAAATCCTTTGTCAACGGGGATTTTAGATGTAGATGACTTCTTTGAATTTGATGCATAGCTCTTTTCACTGTAAAGACATCTTTAGCGTGCATAATGCGATAGGTAGACCACGGATAGATCTAGATCTAAATATTTGACTATTCTGATTATATGATATGTATAGAAAAACAAGATTAGGCTGTCAAACTTACTGAGTCATACCCTCAGACATTGATTGTCACCTGTACTAAATTTATCCTAGAGCAGTAACTGTAAACAAAAACACAAGCGAAGCAGTGACACTAAATACTTTATATATATATATATTTATATATATATATATATATATATATATATATATATATATATATATATATATATATATATATATATATATATATATATATATATGTGTGTGTGTATGTGTGTGTGTGTGTGTGCCCGGGGATAATGGTGGCTTAAGGTTTATCTTTATTGTAAAGCCGAGTTTCTCGAACTTTGACG
>JAXRKP010001143.1:30000-32500 GCA_037039925.1 Doris montereyensis | reverse complement strand
TTTAATGTTACATCAAGTCCAACTTCAGCTATGGATGTGAAGCTTCGATGTTACATAGAACCCATCCTCACCTATGGATGTGAAGCTACAATGTTACATCGAATCCATCCTCACCTATGGATATGAAGCATGGACCCTAAACAACAAGATACGGGAGAGAATCCAAGCAACCGTAATGTAGTTCTTGAAAAGAATGCTACGTGTCTCGTTGACAAAGAACGAAACAAACGGAAACATTCTCAAACATGTAAAGACACGTAGAACTCTCGTCAACAAATGTACACCTTGACAACTGTAATGAGAAAGGAGAAAATAGAAAACCTGGTCACCATTGGAAAAAATCGATGGGATCAGAGACCAGATCAAGAGGACAACAAATGGAAGAGACTCTGCATGGAATCGCAAGATGGCTGAAGACAAAGAACGCAAACAAACAACCTGATGTGAGTGACCAGCGATCGGGGAGTGTGGACGAACATGGTCAACGCTATACAACAGGATACCTGATGGTGATAATAATGATAATAATGACATGACGAGGATAATAATGATGATGATAATGATGCCTGGAGTTCTCCGTGGACAGGCGGAGCGACATCAGCAATGACATCAGCCTATTGATATCGAATCCAATATCATATTATCGACCAAAGGATCTATATATAGCTCTGGAATCTACTATATATAGTCACACTTTTCTTTTGAGGCCTCTCAACTTAAAGATCGCGGGTTCAAGCCCCAACGGCGATAGAATTTTATCAAGAATTTTCGAGTAAAATCGACTCCGCCCCCGCCTCCCAGGTACACAGGTACAGGTAGGTGGATCCACACATAGTCAAATCGGAGACGGATGATAAAAAGGAGATCCCGTGTGCATATCACAACACTCTGTTCACGTTGAAGATAGCTTGCCCTGCTACAGAGCAGTCATGGCGAAATCCTACCAATTGCCCAGAGATCTCCATAGTTGTGGATGACCGTAAAATAAAATATACTTAAAGTAAACAGTAAGTAAAGTAAGTCTCATACTCAGAGTTAAGTGTAATATAGTGAGATGTAAAGCCACATACTCAAAGTTGAGTGTAGTATAATCAGAAGTAAAGCCACATAGTCAGAGTTGAGTGTAGTATAATCAGAAGTAAAGCCACATAGTCAGAGTTGAGTGTAGTATAATCAGAAGTAAAGCCACATAGTCAGAGTTGAGTGTAGTATAATCAGAAGTAAAGCCACATAGTCAGAGTTAAATGTAGTATAATCAGAAGTAAAGCCACATAGTCAGAGTTGCATGTAGTATAATCAGAAGTAAAGCCACATAGTCAGAGTTGAATGTGGTATAATCAGAAGTAAAGCCACATACTCAAAGTTGAGTGTAGTAAAACCAGAAGTAAAGCCACATAGTCAAAGTTGAGTGTAGTATAATCAGAAGTAAAGCCACATACTCAGAGTTGAGTGTAGTATAGTCAGGAGTAAAGTCACATACTCAGAGTTGAGTGTAGTATAGTCAGGTGTAATTTACTCAGAGCTGAGTGGAGTAAAGTCAGTTGGGAGTAAAGTCACATACTCAGAGTTGAGTGTAGTATAGTCAGAGAGTAAAGTCACATACTCAGAGTTGAGTGTAGTATAATCAAGACTTAAGTCACATACTCAGAGTTGAGTGTAGTATAATCAAGACTTAAGTCACATACTCAGAGTTGAGTGTAGTATAGTCCGGACTAAAGTCACATACTCAGAGTTGAGTGTAGTATAGTCAGGAGTAAAGTCACATACTCAGAGTTGAGTGTAGTGTAATCAAGACTAAAGTCACATACTCAGAGTTGAGTGTAGTATAGTCCGGACTAAAGTCCTATACTCAGAGTTGAGTGTAGTATATTCAGGAGTAAAGCCACATACTCAAAGTTGAGTGTAGTATAATCAGAAGTAAAGCCACATAGTCAGAGTTGAATGTGGTATAATCAGAAGTAAAGCCACATACTCAAAGTTGAGTGTAGTATAATCAGAAGTAAAGCCACATACTCAGAGTTGAGTGTAGTGTAATCAGAAGTAAAGCCACATACTCAGAGGTGAGTGTAGTATAGTCAGGAGTGAAGTCCTACACTCAGAGTTGAGTGTAGTATAGTCAGGTGTGAAGTCCTATACTCAGAGTTGAGTGTAGTATAATCAAGACTAAAGTCACATACTCAGAGTTGAGTGTAGTATAATCAAGACTAAAGTCACATACTCAGAGTTGAGTGTAGTATAATCAAGACTAAAGTCACATACTCAGAGTTGAGTGTAGTATAATCAAGACTAAAGTCACATACTCAGAGTTGAGTGTAGTATAGTCAGGAGTAAAGTCCTATACTCAGAGTTGAGTGTAGTATAGTCAGGGCGTAAGTCCTATACTCAGAGTTGAGTGTAGTATAGTCCGGACTAAAGTCCTATACTCAGAGTTGAGTGTAGTATAGTCCGGACTAATGTCCTATACTCAGAGTTGAGTGTAGTATATTCAGGAGTAAACCCC
>JAXRKP010001143.1:12500-25000 GCA_037039925.1 Doris montereyensis | reverse complement strand
CTAAGTCTATAAAACACAAATGCAAATCAAGCTGTCAAGGAATCTTTCTATTATTCGTCTAATTGTAAATATGGAGTCTTGAACACTTCTTCCTGGTCTAAATCCACTATGATGCTCTTCAATCTGATCCTCTACTCTTTTCCTTAGTCTCATTTCCAGTATCTTGACATACACTTTTCCTGGTACGCTAAGCAGTGATATCCCTCTATAGTTTGAACATTTCCATAGTTGAATATTTCTTATGTATTGGTACTATCGTTCCCTTTTTCCAGTCGGCTGGTACCTGTTTGGACTTCCATGCTTGTTGGCATATTACATGTAGTAGTTTCTCTGCCTCTCCCCTTAATTTTTAATAAGTTCTGGATAAACTTGATCTGCTCCTGATGGTTTTCCTAATTTCACTTTTCTTATAGCTATTTGGATTTCTTCCATTGATATATCTACACCTTCATGTATCTCTTCTGGATTACTTTTTTTACTCTTTCTAATTGAGCTTTACTCCTTGTTTCATATGTTCTTGAGGGATTATGTAATTGTTGAAAAAAAAATTCTCCACGTTTCCATGATTTGGCTGTCTTCTTTCATTATTTCTCCTTTGGCATTCTTAACTTGTCGTCTTGGGCATGTTCGGTCTTTCTCATGCTCTTCATTGCCCTCCACAACAGCGTTTGATTTCCTTGATAGCTTTTTTGAAGTCTTTGTCCAAACTTGTTCCTGTTTTGCTTTCCTCACTTTCTCTTGGCGATAGTTCTTTTACTCACGTAATCTATCATATCCTCTGGTCTCTTTGCAAGTATTTTTCCAGGCATCCTTCTTTTCTTTGATCTTAGTCTTGACATTCTCATTCCACCATGCTGCTTTTTGTTGCTATCTCCTTTAATTTGTTTCTTACTACAGACCTCTTCAGTACAACTGAGAAATGTTTCTTTATACATTTGCCATTTTTCTTCTATTGTGCCATCATTCAGATCCATCTGCCTTTGACTGATAACTCTTTTATCATAGATTGCTATAGCTGTTTTACTATTGGTGTATTGAGTTCCTCTATTTTTAGTTTAGTAGCTTTCTTCTCTTTCCTCTTCTGTTTGTTTTCTTCAGTCAGTAATCTCATTTTGGCAATCACTAGGTGATGGTCACTAAATATTCCTGCTTCTCTGTTTACTCTTGCATCCAATGTACTGTAAAAAAGGGAGATGTTAATTATTATGTAAACTATCATTGATTTTTCACACCTGCCTTCATTTACTCTTGCATGTTGTGGAAAAAAGGTGTTAGCTATCTTCATGTTATTCTTTAGGCAAAAACCTATTAGTCTCTCTCCATTCTGAGAATTTGTTGTCTCTCCTTCTTTACCTATTACTTCTCCTGACGTTTCTATATGATTGCGTACTCTAGAGTTTAAATATCCTAAAACCATTAGTTTCTGTTTGTCTTTAAGATTCTCTACAGCTATTTGTAAATTCCTTTCGAAGATATATTTCTCTTCTTTAGTAGCGTCTTCGTTTGGTCCATAAGCTTTTAATAATTGAATTTCTCTTTCTTTCGGTTTAATATTCACCTTTAATAGCCGTGGGCTTATAAATTTCCAACTTTCTAGTAGGTTTTCATGTCTTTTATGCACTAGGAGACCTACCCCTGCTCTAACTCTATCTTTGACATCTACTCCTGAGAAGATTAAAATATGATTTGGTCCTACATTTTCTATTTCTTGTCCTTTTTTCTTTGTTCATGTAATGGCCAAAACGTCTACTTTGAATTTTTCCATTCTTCCAACTAATTCTAACTCTTTTTCCATTATTGCCCTGACATTCCGGATTCTAAAAATCACAGTCCGTGGTCGTTTCAATTTTCGTCGTTGAAAGGGCAAGCCGGGTATATTACATTTATTTCGCTGCATCAGTTTGGTTTTGGATAAGCATGGGATTAGCCCACTGTACCCTAGGTAGATGGTGGGGCTGCCACCTTGAGGCCCGCTATCAGGCCTTGTTATTTTCTGTCAGTGTTAACTCCTTAGCCTTTGGTCATTCAAAACCACCCTGCAAGGCAGCAGGTTATTATTTTCTGTCAGTGTTGACTCCCTTAGCCTTTGGTCACTCAGACCGACCTGCGAGGCAGCAAGTTGTTTTCTGTCAGGGTTTACTCCCTTAGCCATTGGTCAGCCAAGACCGACCTGCTTTGCAGCAAGAGACTCGTCTAGGGCGATCGTCTACTCCTGTACAAGTGCTTACCTGTCCACACTTTTTTTTATTTCTCAACGTATCTTCTTGAAATTTGGTTTGAATTATGAGTGGAGGAATCAAAATTTGATCTGATGCATTTTTCGATATGTATTACAGTTTTGTGAATATTTGATTTTTTGTATAATATTTTTTTCATATTTTTGGGTGGTTCTCATATGCTATTTTCAAAAATTCATAAAAACAAAAATTACTTATAAAACAAAACTTCGACATGCTCGAATTTAGGTATTGTATCAAAAAGAGGCGTGCTTAGTTTGAAAGAAATTTGTTGAAAACCATGGAAGCCTATCGATAATGAACTTAGTGACTTTTAAGGGCAAAATCCAAGATTGCGACAGTTTCCATAGCAACCGGAAGCGTCAGAAAAATGAAACGACATATTTCAATTCAGCACACCATGTCCATTATACCTATACATAAGTTAACTTGATAGGAAAAAACGGGAAAGATTTCCTCCACCTTGCCTTTGAAACTAGATCTAGCTGATGAGTTTAATATGTCACATTGATTTATTTCCCTTCACCAACAGAAAATTGGTCTTTAATTTGAGACGTACAACATTGTCTTTAAATAGTTTTGCTTTCAATTTATGTCTTTGTTAATTAAAAGTTAATGATGATAAAGGTTTATCAATTTAAAAGAAAATGAATTATAATAGGTGTTTGTGAAAAATGGGGAAAATTGTCCATTATTGCGGAAATGTCGAAGGTTTTCGGCCGTGATTTTCCCACCTAGGAAAGGGATTTGTAGGTAAACAAGAACTGTCAACAAAAACCAAAATGGCAGTATACAACACAGTATATTGTCCTACTCACCTCTATGGCAGTGAAACCTGGACCGTAGACAGTAAGGAATGCAGTAGAGTGCAGGTAGCCGAAATGAAATGTCTAAGAAGAGTAGTAGGAAAACTAAAAGAGACAAAATCAGAAACACAACAATAAGAGATCAAACCAAAGCAGATAGCATAAAAACTAAGATAGAAATGAATCAACGGAGATTGTTTGGGCACGTTAACAGAATGAATGACAATGAATAGCTAAATCAGTATATAGTACTAAAACTCAAGGTAAAAGACCAAAAGGCAGACCTCTGAGAAAGTGGGAAGAAGATATAAAAGAGGCATTAACGTAAATAAATTTAACTTTTACGGAAGGAAGCAGAAACTGTCAGGACAGGGCAGCCTGGAGAAGGATCATTTCGGGCATCTAAAACACATACACCGGAAGGTAAAATATGAGCTGATAAAGAAAAAAAAAGAAAGATTTTCCATGGGCACAGAGTGAAACTGAGAAGTATCGTGACATTGCAATCTCATCTGTGATGAAACTGAGAAGGACCGTCACACTGCAATCTCATCTGTGATGAGACAGAAGTACTGTGACACTGCAATCTCATCTGTGATGAAACTGAGAAGTACTGTGAGTGCAATCTCATCTGTGATGAGACTGAGAAGTACTGTGACACTGCAATCTCATCTGTGATGAAACTGAGAAGTACTATCACACTGCAATCTCATCCTTGATGAAACTGCAATCTCATCTGATGATGAGACTGACACTGAATCTCATCTGTGATGAAACTGAGAAGTGACACTGCAATCTCATCTCGATGAAACTGATGAAACTGATGAAACTGAGAAGTACTATCACACTGCAATCTCATCCTTGATGAAACTGAGAAGTACCGCCACACTGCAATCTCATCCGTGATGAAACTGAGAAGTACCGCGACACTGCAATCTCATCTGTGATGAAACTGAGAAGTGCTGTGACACTGCAATCTCATCTGCGATGAAACTGAGAAGTGCTGTGACACTGCAATCTCATCCTTGATGAAACCAATGACTTGTTTACCCAGCATAGCAA
The DNA here is from genome assembly GCA_037039925.1 of Doris montereyensis. Taxonomy (NCBI): domain Eukaryota; kingdom Metazoa; phylum Mollusca; class Gastropoda; order Nudibranchia; family Dorididae; genus Doris; species Doris montereyensis. Next base: position 20,895 of record JAXRKP010001143.1, on the reverse strand, counting down.
TTAATTCGTCACATAATATTGTCTTTGACGTCTGTGATTGGCATGAACACGCATGTGCTGTGACAAACATTGACCACACATTGCCCAATCCTCTACAAGATGCCCAAATAATTAACGTTGTCTCTGGAGCCAATCATTTCATTACTATCTCAAACACAACGTGACATATCAATTTGGCAATAGTTTCAGCATAATATTGTGATGCACTTGCTCATCAAGATAAACAAGGATGCCCATCATTTATGTAAAGATAAAGAAAGACATTTTTTGTCATCACCTGATACTTATCTTACTATTTCCTTACTTTACTTTTTTTAAGGCCTGGATTTGTGGCTGGCTCTAAGACACCCTGTGAACGTTACAAACGCTAATTTGACTGTTCACATGGTTGTGCATGCGAAATAAAAATTTAGAAAAACCTATGGACATAATTATAATTTGAAGAGTTTGTTCCCAAAATGAGCAGATACTAGGAATTGAATCCAATGTATTATTCTAACAGCTACAATTACCGCTAACCTATGATATGATAGTATAAATAGTTAAAGCGTCTAAAATTGGCACATTATGTCTAACTTTGAAAATAACCTTTTCGTTGACATTTTGTCTTTCCTTTCCAGGCAGAAAGTAAGGGAGTTACGGTGAGACCACTGATGAGCTATGACGTGACCATCACAAGGCCTCTACCCATTGAGATAATCTTCAAGCTGCTCTTTCCCATCGTAGGTTAGTTCATTCCCGTCATAATTATATCATAAAAGAAGCTCAGTATCGATTCTTTGAATTTATACGATTTTTTAAGTAACAATACAGGCCTATCTTTCAACACAGCTATTATACAATAAAAGCCAGAAATAGTATCTAAAGTACGGCAAGTTGTATTCAAAACAAACTTATTTGAGGATCTGTTATGAATATTGCTTTGATTGGCCGGAAAATACGGAACCTATTCCGCACACTATTATCGAAAGGACTATCTCAAAATGAGTGGTGCTGGTGCACTTGAAACAATGTCAATAAATAGTAGTTGAGAGCCTCTCAAGGTTTTATGATGTTTAAAAGTATTATCCTACTCTTTGTTTAGGTTTATGAGAGAAAAGTGTATTCAAATACCAACAAATAAGACAAAAATACGATTTTCTTAAAATGTCCTTTTTTGTTCATTATTTCCTATGTTCTTTTTTATTTCTCAACGTACCTTCATGAAATTTGGTATGGGTGATGAGTGGGGAAACAAACGAAATGATCAGATGTTTTAAAAAAATATATATTATAAATTTTTGTACAATATTTGTGTATATTTGTAGTTGTTCTCATATGCTATTTTCAAAAATTCATAAAATCAAAACTTTGTAATGAAACAAAAATCTGATCTGATCAAATTTAGATATTGTATCAAATAAGGTATGTGCCAAGTTTGAAAGAACATTGTTGAAAAATGAATAAGCCTACCGATATTGAACTTTGGGGGCAAAATCCAAGATGGCCGCCGTTTCCACGACAACCGGAAGCGTCAGGAAAACAACAATGACATATTTCAAATCAGTACACCATGCCCATTACACCTATACATAAGTTAAATTGACAGGAACAAACGGGAACATCTTCACTCCAGGACGCCCCCCCTTAATCCAAGTAGAGCTCGCGGTGTTTCCGGAAGTGACCTTCTTACAGTTAGGGGTTGCCCCAGCCATTTGCATGAAAAAAGGGTGTGTGCAACGGGTGAAACTATGATTTAGACTTAGTTTGAACAATGAGTTCACGTTTACAGATGATACAAGACATATAAAACATGTATTTTTTATAAGTTGAAAGAATAAGGAATTCATATTGAGATGTTATTGCAACAAGAAAAACTTAAACTAAAGGACTAAACATTTGCCGCGATAGCCGTGTAATCAATTTAGACTTCTCACGAACTGTATTGAATGGCAAAGCGTCACTTTGACGAATGATAACTAGGCTATCGGGAAATTTACGAGCTAAAAAATAAGTTGTAATCTCATTGGCTGTTATTTAACTATGAACTCAAAGGTCAAACTACGTCATAAACCATGTAAGGAAAGTGGAAATTTCCATTAAAGAAGCCTAGGTGTCTCGCCCAAAATATAGGGCCTGCGCGCTTCCCCGATGACGGCGGCCCTAAATATAGGGCCTGACCGATGACGGCGGCCTAAATATAGGGCCTGCACGCTTCCTGTGCCAATGATGGCGGCCCTAAATATAGGGCCTGCGCGCTTCCCGTGCCAATGATGGCGGCCTTAAATATAGGGCCTGCACGCATCCCGTGCCAATGATGGCGGCCCTAAATATAGGGCCTGCACGCTCCCCTGTACCGATGACGGTGGCCCTAAATATAGGGCCTGCACGCTTCCTGTGCCAATGATGGCGGCCCTAAATATAGGGCCTGCGCGCTTCCTGTGCCGATGATGGCGGCCCTAAATATATGATGGCGGCTCAAAATATAGCGGCCGTACCGATGACGGCGATAAATATAGGGCCTGCGCGCATCCCATGCCAATGATGGCGGCCCTAAATATAGGGCCTGCGCGCTTCCCGTGCCGATGATGGCGGCCCTAAATATAGGGCCTGCACGCTTCCTGTGCCAATGATGGCGGCCCTAAATATAGGGCCTGCGCGCTTCCCGTGCCAATGATGGCGGCCTTAAATATAGGGCCTGCGCATCCCGTGCCAATGATGGCGGCCCTAAATATAGGGCCTGCACGCTCCCCGTACCGATGACGGTGGCCCTAAATATAGGGCCTGCACGCTTCCTGTGCCAATGATGGCGGCCCTAAATATAGGGCCTGCACTTCACGTGCCAATTGGCCCTTAAATATAAGGCCTGCCAATGACGGTGGCCTTAAATATAGGGCCTGCGCGCTTCCCATGCCGATGACGGTGGCCCTAAATATAGGGCCTGCACGCTTCACGGGCGGGCGGCAACACGCCTTTATTTAAGACAGGCGTTTTTGGGGTTAATAGCTTTGACGCCAATGCCATTCTAACTCAACTTCAAAGTCAACTATAGATTTATAAAGAAGACAATAAATAGGACCATGGCGATGCCAGCTACCTTTCACAGGTTTATTCTGTTTGTCCACAATGCTGTGGCTTCCTAATGTTACATTGCTATTTGCTATTTACTATTTACTATTTACTATTTACTATTTGCTATTTGCTATTTACTATTTACTATTTATTATTTACTTTTATACTATTTACTATTTACTATTTATAATTTACTATTTACTATTTATTATTCTATTTACTATTTACTTATTTTATTATTTACTATTTACTATTTACTATTTACTATTTACTATTTACTATTTACTATTTATTATTTACTATTTACTATTTATTATTTACTATTTACTATTTATTATTTACTATTTACTATTTATTATTTACTATTTACTATTTACTATTTACTATTTATTATTTACTATTTACTATTTATTATTTACTATTTACTATTTATTATTTACTATTTATTATTTACTATTTACTATTTACTATTTATTATTTATTATTTACTATTTACTATTTACTATTTACTATTTACTATTTACTATTTATTATTTACTATTTACTATTTATTATTTACTATTTATTATTTATTATTTACTATTTACTATTTATTATTTACTATTTACTATTTACTATTTACTATTTACTATTTACTATTTACTATTTACTATTTACTATTTACTTTATATTTACTATTTACTATTTATTATTTACTATTTACTATTTACTATTTATTATTTACTATTTACTATATTTACTATTTACTATTTACTATTTACTATTTACCATTATTTACTATTTACTATTTATTTACTATTTACTATTTACTATTTACTATATTTATTACGTTTTTTGTCGGAAGCTATTATCGCACTGTACGTGTAATTGTCGGATGGTGCCATATATCGCACTGTACGTGTAATTGTCGGATGGTGCCATATATTGCACTGTACTCGTAATTGTCGGATGGTGCCATATATCGCACTGTACGGGTAATTGTCGGATGGTGCCATATATCGCACTGTACGTGTAATTGTCGGATGGTGCCATATATTGCACTGTACGTGTAATTGTCGGATGGTGCCATATATTGCACTGTACGTGTAATTGTCGGATGGTGCCATATATTGCACTGTACGTGTAATTGTCGGATGATGCCATACATTGCATTGTACTCGTAATTATCCGGTGGTGCCATAAATTGCACTGTACGTGTAATTGTCGATGGTGCCATAAATTGCACTGTTAACGGGTTTTTGATTTCTTCATAATGGCATATAGAATTAAAAACTCAATATCAATTATTATAGAATCTGTCTTATTGCACAGCTTTTAATTTGTGTGGCTTGTCTGTATCGTTAGCAAAAAAGAAGAAAATTTTGTAAATAAACTAAATAACATGTGAAATATCTACCTGAGCGTTCTTTAAATGACATAAACAACTATTTGATGGCGTCATATTGTAATGTCCGCTAATTTTTCACACCTTTTCTTTTGTTTCTTTTTACTATGGTTTCATTGTGTTAAATTTTGTTTTCCCTAGTCAACTTTTAAAACATAGAAGAAGATGACAAAGCTACCTAGATGTTCGCTTAATAACACAATCAACTATTTTGGCGAAGTATAGCCTTATGTCGATGACGTCATTGCATAATGTCCCTGTTGTTTACTTCATTCCTCTTTAAAACTGTGTTGTTTTTTGTTTTATTTTGCTTCTCCCTAATGTGTGTGTTGGTGTTTTTGTTTGTTTGTGGTACGTAAATTAACGCCCAACCATTTAGTGTTAGTTTATGATTTCGAAATAATGAAACTCATATATTTTTCATGTTTATTGATTAAGAAAGCATGATTACGATATATATATATATATATCATGTTAGAAAAAGAGATTAAAAAGCAAACAATATTGACATGATATGTGATCAATATTTTGGCTGCAACAGAAAAAATACGTTTCAAACGAGATATCATATTAATATAGTATAAAAATGTCACACGTTCACACATTTTACATGCCTCTCTCGCTTTATATTCCCACAAATACAGCTGTCCAACGATAGTGAGGAAGGCAGGTGACTTGTATGGTTCGAGTTTCAACAATGATTTTTATTTTTTTTAAACTAAATAAAAAAATTGTTAAAATTATTTTAATTTTTTTTTAATAATAATAAAAAATGTAAAAAAAAAAATAAAAAAAGTATATATATATATATATATATATATATATATATATATATATATATATATATATATATATATATATATATATATATATATAGGTATATATAGTCTCACTGTATGTATCAGACTGAACACTTTCTTATTGTCGACTTAACAATACCGTACCATCTTCCGTCCACAATTCTCAAACACATATGTCACAACCAGATGCACGCAGCTAGAATACTACTGGTTTATTTAGTTCCTCTATTGTGAAGAGTTTAGAAGCTTTCTTCCTTTTTTCTTTTTCTGTTTGTTTTCTTCAGTCAGTAATCTCATTTTTGGTAATCACTAGGTGATGATCACTAAATATTTCTGCTCCTCTGTTTATTCGTGCATCCAATGTACTGTAAAAAGGAAGCTGTAGTCTATCATTGACTCTTCACACCTGTCTTCATTTACTCTTGTATATTTGTGGATATCTTTATAAGGAAAAAAGGTGTTAGCTATTTTCATGTTATTCTTTAGGCAAAGATCTATTAGTATCTCTCCTTTTGGAGAAATTGTTGTCTCTCCTTCTTTACCTATTACTCCTCCTGACGTTTCTACATTGTTGCCTACTCTAGCGTTTAAATCTCCTAAAAACATTAGTTCATGTTTAGGTTTAAGATTATCTGCAGCTTTGACAGCTCGCTTCAAGTTGCTCTCCACAGGTTTGGCACTGAAATATGTTTTTGTTGCTCTCCACAGATTTGGCATTCTCCGGCTAAATGTTTCTTTGTTGCTTTGTTTGCTCTACACAGGTTTGACATTCTCCGACAAACGTTTCTTTGACAGCTGAACGCTTCTTTGTTGCTCTCCACAGGTTTGATATTCTCCAGTTGAACGCTTTTGCTCTACACATGTTCGATATTCTCCAGCTGAACGCTTTTGTTGCTTGGTTTGTATTCTCCAGCTGAACGCTTCTTTGTTGCTCTACACAGGTTTGGCACTCTTGTTGCCTACACAGACTTCTCCAGCTGAACGCTTCTTTGTTGCTCTACACAGGTTTGGCACTCTCCGACTAAACGTTTCTTTGTTGCTCTCCACAGGTTTGGCACTCTCCGACTAAAACGTTTCTTTGTTGCTCTCCGGTTTTCTAGGCGAGTTTCTTGACGGGGGAATCCACTTCCAAGACGAACATGGCAATTTCGTCAAGCTCGTCTACCAACAACACATGACCATCTACGGAATCTTCATCCTCCACGGCATAGTAGATCTTCTCACGTGGTTCAAAATGCCAATCTTCCCTTGTGAGTGTTCTTTCACCGTCCCTCTTTTTTTCTTCCTCTTTTTTTCTTTTTAGACAAATATTACGACTTAAACATTTTAAGATGATTGCAATAGTTCGCATAATTGCGTAGTCTATTTATAACATCAGGTTATGTCGTGAAAATGTGCAGGTATAAGTTACTCGAAGAAGATCTGGGCCTTGTTTATCGATTAACTATAGAAGCGAAATCGAATAATTACAAGTTTATTTCAGAGATCTCACACACGCACACTTCTGCCCACACATACTCACATACCTACCTACCCCCCACATCACACACACACACACACACACACATACACACACACAATTTGTATCTTTCCGGAAACAAGAATAATATCTAAATCTTGAGTATCGAAGAAAAAGAAAAAGAGAGATAGATAGAAAAAACCAGACACGAATCACTCGGAAATGGTCAACTCATCCACAGATTCTAGCATAGGCCTTATCATTATAGATCATTTATACAAACAGTTGATATCATCCCTATGTGTGTTTATTTTCACAGTTATACTTGTTAACATTAATGAGCTGTTATTGGAATGACTACATTGCACATTTAATCTGCGTGTAATTATTGACTTGTGAAGTCAACATAATTTTTACCCATGTGCTTCAGAAATTACTCAAAAGCATTTGATTGCGTAAACCACCAAATCTTATGGAGCACTCTCATAAACATTAAATTTCTTTCCAGGACTCATACATCCGATAAGGTCACTGTATGGGGAACATCAATCAGCAGTACAACTTAAAAGTAACGCTTTGAATAGATTTCTAGAATACAGGGTGTAAAACAAGGGTACATCTTGTCTCCTTGCCTGTTCAATTTATATAATAATGATAACAATAATAATAATACTAATGAAAATTATTAATAATAATAATAATAATAATAATAATAATAATAATAATAATAATAATAATAATAATAATAATAATAATAACAATAATAATAATAACAATAATAATAATAATAATAATAATATAATAATAATAATAATAATAATAATAATAATAATAATAATAATAATAATAATAATAATAATAATAATAATAATAATAATAATAATAATAATATATAATAATAATAATAATAACAATAATAATAATAATAATAATAATAATAATAATAATAATAATAATAATAATAATAATAATAATAATAATAATAATAATAATAATAATAATAATAATAATAATAATAATAATAATAATAATATATGCATTTATATAGCGTTAATCAGCTAAAATTAGTCTCATGGTGCCTCACATAATTAAGACAATAAATACATTTGAATATTGAAAAATACAGTAGAAATGACAATAAAATGTGAAACAGATTAATGACATATGTGGTTTAAAATTGTCATAAGAGTGATGAGATAGAGTGTGAAGGCATTATTTAATACATTCACTAAAAAGATAAGTTTTCAGGGAAGAAATCATGAGTGACGTAGAAGAAGACGGCAGGAAAGACCAGCATGATGAATTCACATACAAAGGATGCACCTGAAAGATCTAAGATATGCCGAAGGACACAGCTCTCTTGGCAAAATCAACCGAAGGAATAGAGAACCTTTACACATACACTTAAAGAATACAGTTAAAGTAAAGGACTGATGCTAAATGTAAAAAAGACAAAGATAATGGATTAGACAAGTAGCAATCAGGGGATGAAAAATAGAAATAGAAGGAGAGGAAGTAGAAAGACTCAGCAGTTGTTTGAGTATTACGCGCCAAAATAGAAGAGAGAAGCCAATGGCGGAACAGACACACCCCCAGATGTATGACGACGGCTTGCAATGACGAATATAAAAATTGAGAAGAATTTGAAAAGTCTGGAAGGAAAATGCATTGAAACAAAATTAAGAATCTTAAGAAGCATTG
>JAXRKP010001143.1:0-5000 GCA_037039925.1 Doris montereyensis | reverse complement strand
ATAGGTACCAGCACAAGCACGATGGTGCGAATCCGTATGCAAATAGGTACCAGCACAAGCAAGATGGTACGAATCCGTATGCAAATAGGTACCAGCACAAGCAAAATGGTACGAATCCGTTTGCAACAGGTACCAGCACAAGCACGATGGTGTGAATCCGTATGCAAATAGGTACCAGTACAAGTATCTTTGGAACATAACCGCACAGGGTTTGTACATGTATTTCATTCTCGATGCCAACGTTTTCTAGGATAAAATTAAAGGAGGGATCCAACAGTGATACGTATTGTTTAAACTGAAGGCGCAGAAAAGATTCAACAAAACTTGAATGTAAAAGGTAATCAGTCGACCTCGGCGATGCATGGGCTTATTAATTTTCATCGATTCGAAAAGTTTAGGAATATTATCTTTGTTTCATTTATAGAGCAAAAACACAAACGTTATGATGTTTATATTTTTACGACCCGGAAACAAACTACTGTTTGATTCAAAAACTAAAGGCAGAACGGAAGCGCCACAATTAATTAGATCTTAACAGAATCATCATGCCAGATAGAATAACAAAACGTCTCTGGTTGACTAAGACAAAAGAACAATTTATTACTCTAAATGAACAGACTGATAGGCGAGCTCAAGCCTTTCAAATTAGGCTAAATGAACAGACATAGACGAACTCAAGCCTTTCCACATTAGACTAAATGAACAAACAGGTAGACAAACTCAAGCCGTCCAAATTAAACTAAATGAACAGACAGGTAGACAAACTCAAGCCGTCCAAATTAGACTAAATGAACAGACAGGTAGGAAAACTCAAGCCATCCACATTAGACTAAATGAACAGACATGTAGGCGAACTCAAGCCTTTCAAATTAGACTAAATAAACAGACAGGTAGGCGAACTCAAGCCTTTCTAATTAGACTAAATGAACAAACAGGTAGACAAACTCAAGCCGTCCAAATTAGACTAAGTGAACAGACATGTAGGCGAACTCAAGCCTTTCAAATTAAACTAAATGAACAAATAGATAGGCGAACTCAAGCCGTCCACATTAGACTAAATGAACACACAGGTAGGCGAACATAATTACCGTCCACATTAGACTAAATGAAAAGACATGTAGACGAACTCAAGCCTTTCAAATTTGACTAAATGAACAGACAGGTAAACTAAATGAACAGACAGGTAGGCGAACTCCGTCCACATTAGACTAAATGAACAGACAGGTAGGCGAACTCCCGTCCAAATTAGACTAAATGAACAGACAGGTAGACAACCTCAAGCCGTCCACATTAGACTAAAATGAACAGACAGGTAGGCGAACAAGCCTTTCAAAAACGACAGCAGAATCATGATGTAGACTGAGATCTAGATCAAGGTCTAGATCCAGAATCTACCCCGCGAGATATGGGCTTCCCATCTTGTATATTACATCATTATCATAATTACATTGTTTGTACTGCTGCCTACTCTTGTGTCTAGCTTTATCATAATTACATTGTTAGTATTGCTTCCTACTCCTGTGTCTAGCTTTATCATAATTACATTGTTTGTACTGATTCCTATTCCTGCGTCTAGCATTATCACAATTACATTGTTTGTACTTCTTCCTACTCCTGTGTCTAGCTTTATCATAATTACATTGTTTGTACTGATTTCTGTCACTGTGTCTAGCTTTATCACAGTTACATTGCTTGTACTGCTTCCTACTCCTGTGTCTAGCTTTATCATAATTACATTGTTTGTACTGAGTTCTACTCCTGTGTCTAGCATGATCATTATTATCCTTCATCATCAACTGCCTATCGCATATGACGCTGCATCCCTGACAGCATCTCTGAATGTCTCTGGTATCCATATTATATAATATATATATATATATATATATATATATATATATATATACATATATATCTGGTTAAGCAAATATTTGATAATGTCGAACCAATAAATATATCATCCCATACGTACATATTATGACGACATTTCTTGTACTTTGTTTCATCAATAGGATAGTCAATAGGTGTCATATAAAAGACTGATTTCTAATTGAAGTATTTTTACCCATATTAATATAATATTATGAAAGCCTGACTACATGACAAAAACAACGCTTTGTATCCAATTTTCAGACGCCTAGAATAGGCAAAAGTTCCCATGCCGTCGTCTCAGACGTTGTGCAGTGGAAACAATTCTTCTGGAAATTCAATTTGTGTAGCTTTTTTTGTTGTTGTTTTTTTCTTTCATTCTTTATTTCTTTTTTTCATTCTTTCGTTCTTTCTTTTTAAGAGATCTCCTTTCTATCGTTGATTTCTAGGAGCAACAGTTCAAAACTTATCCCAATGACGTATGACACGTTTTGGTACGCAACCCCTCGTTATTTCACACACACGCACACACACACACCTATACACACAGACACACACTCCACACACACAATATATACACACAAACACACACACCTATACACACAGCCACACACGCATATCTACACAATCATGACGTGTAGGAGCCTATATTATAGAAATATATTATGCTCGAAGACAATGATTGATTATGGCATATCTTTACAATGAAGCTGCTTGATCTCTAACTTTAACGGTGGTAAACTCTGAAACTACTGTAGGAGGTACGATGATATCAAGTACGACATTTAAATGGAATCAGTACTCAATACTGAGGCTACGCGGGATTTGCTTTGTGATGACAGGAAATCGATGAGTTAGGTACAATAAAAAAGTTTCCTCGATCGCAGGGCAAACTCTTGGTTTTCACTTAATTCAAATACTGTCTTGATCCAAAACTTGGTACATGTACGACGTAAGCCTAAAGCTGGCTATTCAAAACTTTGTACATGTAAGACATAAGCCTAAAGCTGGCTATTCAAAACTTGGTACATGTAAGACGTAAGCCTAAAGCTGGCTATTCAAAACTTGGTACATGTAAGACATAAGCCTAAAGCTGGCTATTCAAAACTTTGTACATGTAAGACGTAAGCCTAAAGCTGGCTATTCAAAACTTGGTACATGTAAGACGTAAACCTAAAGCTGGCTATTCAAAACTTTGTACATGTAAGACATAAAGCCTAAAGCTGGCTATTCAAAACTTTGTACATGTAAGACGTAAGCCTAAAGCTGGCTATTCAAATCTTTGTACATGTACGACGTAAGCCTAAAGCTGGCTATTCAAAACTTGGTATATGTACGATGTAAGCCTAAAGCTGGCTATTCAAAACTTGGTACATGTACGACGTAAGCCTAAAGCTGGCTATTCAAAACTTGGTACATGTATGACGTAAGCCTAAAGCTGCTATTCAAAACTTGGTACATGTACGACGTAAGCCTAAAGCTGGCTATTCAAAAACTTTGTACATGTGCGACGTAAGACTAAAGCTGGCTATTCAAAACTTTGTACATGTACGACGTAAGCCTAAAGCTGGCTATTCAAAACTTTGTACATGTACGACGTAAACTCAAGGTGGCTATTCAAAACTTTGTACATGTACGACGTAAGCCTAAAGCTGGCTATTCAAAACTTTGTATATGTACGACGTAAGCCTAAAGCTGGCTATTCAAAACTTTGTACATGTACGACGTAAGCCTAAAGCTGGCTTCAAAGCTTTGTACATGTACGACGTAAGCCTAAGGATGGCTATTCAAAACTTTGTACATGTACGACGTAAGCCTAAAGCTGGCTATTCAAAGCTTTGTACATGTACGACGTAAGCCTAAAGCTGGCTATTCAAAACTGTGTACATGTACAACGTAAAGCCTAAAGCTGACTATTCAAAACGTTGTACATGTACGACGTAAGTCTAAAGCTGGCTATTCAAAACTTGGTACATGTACGACGTAAGCCTAAAGCTGGCTATTCAAAAACTTTGTACATGTACGACGTAAGCCTCCAAGCTGGCTATTCAAAACTTTGTACATGTACGACCTAAGTCTAAAGCTGGCTATTCAAACCTTGGTACATGTACGACGTAAGCCTAAAGCTGGTTATTCAAAACTTGGTACATGTACGACGTAAGCCCTAAAGCTGGCTATTCAAAACTTTGTACATGTACGACGTAAGCCTAAAGCTGGCTATTCAAAACTTTGTACACGTAAGACGTAAGCCTAAAGCTGGCTATTTAAAAACTTGGCACATGTACGACGTAAGCCTAAAGCTGGCTATTCAAAACTTTGTACATGTAAGACGTAAGTCTAAAGGTGGCTATTCAAAACTTGGTACATGTACGACGTAAGCCTAAAGCTGGTTATTCAAAACTGTGTACATGTACGACGTAAGCCTAAAGCTGGCTATTCAAAACTTTGTACATGTACAACGTAAGCCTAAAGCTGGCTATTTAAAACTGTGTACATGTACAACGTAAGCCTAAAGCTGGCTATTCAAAACTTTGTACATGTACGACGTAAGCCTAAAGCTGGCTATTCAAAACTGTGTACATGTACAACGTAAGCCTAAAGCTGGCTATTCAAAACTTTGTACATGTACAACGTAAGCCTAAAGCTGGCTATTCAAAACTTTGTACATGTACGACGTAAGCCTAAAGCTGGCTATTCAAAAACTTTGTACATGTACGACGTAAGCCTAAAGCTGGCTATTCAAAACTGTGTACATGTACAAACGTAAGCCTAAAACTGGCTATTCAAAACTTGGTACATGTACAACGTAAGCCTAAAGCTGGCTATTGAAAACCTACAACATTCAAATATGGTGTTCCTGGGTGAAATGATACGGTAGTTTCACCGTGCTAAAAATTAGAGAAAGCCAGCTTTATACTACTAGGAAAATCTATCTATCTATCTATCTAGCCTTCTATCTATCTATCTGTCTATCTATCTATCTATCTATCTATCTATCTATCTATATATCTATCCCTCTATCTATCTATCTATCTATCTATATATCCATCGATCTATCTGTCTATCTATCTATCTATCTATGTCTATCCATCTGATCTATCTATCTATCTATCTATCAATTTATCTGTCTATCT
>JAXRKP010001142.1:155000-161778 GCA_037039925.1 Doris montereyensis | reverse complement strand
CGAGAAGAACAGAAGAGGTCGACATTATACTTGTAACATAAGATCATTTTATTATTAATTGTTGTTTCATTATATTCTTTTATTACGTAATCCAATCCGGCTTTAAATGAGTGATGAAAAATGTGAGAGGTTTATTGGAGTAGGGTAGGGATGGATGTTTGTTGAGATATTGGGGTGGGGGGACAAGGGATGGGGGGCAGGGGTAGGGGTGATGATCTGCTATTCTTAGTATAAACAAAATCAAATCAGATGTACTTTAGTAAACGCTTCATAGTTTTCGTTTTGTTGTTATTACCGGTGACCTTTTTCTTCTTTTTTTTTTTTTTTTCTTCCGCTTTTTGAATGCCTTCATCTCCCAAGTTCCATTACTATTGTATACACGTTTTTATTTCGTTCACGTTACAGCGATTCCTTTAAGCATACCCATGCAACTCAATACACGTTGGAAGATTTAGGACTGGCAAATATCTAATCTTTTGTTTATCTATAATAAGGAACAGATGGCCAAACGATTATAAGGCATCGCACATTGTGACTCAGAGGCACTAGGTTCGAGCCCCACTTCATGCATTTCGTTTATTTCCCTGGGCAAAAAAACAACCTACCCCGTATTTTGCTTATTTGGACAACATGGGTGACTCCTGTTGTATTGAGCGCAAATCTATCTTCCTTTCTCTAAAGAGATTGGAATGCCAGGTGCGACACCAGTCGGTCCTCATACGTGGAGAATACTAATTAATCTATCTTCTTATTGTATCTGTAATACTCGTGACATTGAGACAAACAGGGCTTGAGGAAGGGGAATGAACTTTGTTTTGCTCGAAGGTTTCCAAACTGGGGTCATAGGGATGGCAAAATTGCAGCCCGCTCAAATATTCGAACTACAAAATATTATAAAGCATCGATACGATATGGTGTACAACTGAAATGAGTATAATATCTATCATTTTACTTTTTTAAAAGTATTACATAGATGATATTAAATGATCATGTTATGATCAACAATGTTATATTTTAATCTAAGTATGAAACATTCACATTGGATTATTTGGTTTGAGTTGTTTTTTAAGACACAAAGCCGTAAAGCCGTGACCGTTATGGTTTGACGAAACTGGCAACGCTAAGATTTCATTCAACTTGTTGTATTCTAATCATCTATGCGATGCATTTTCATCGTTTTTTTCCCCCATTCACCGATAGAGATAATAATGTCGAGGTTTAGGGAAGTTGCCTTCTTCTTTTGTTTCCGACATGAGTTAGCTCTTAAACCCGCTCTATGATATTTAATTTGGAAAACATATTATAATAATATGTACTTAAATCTTCCAAGTTTTCCATTCACATACCAAAAGAATAGGTGTATGTTAGAAAAAAAACGTTACTTTCAACTACCTGTATACATAAAACGTAGAAAGTATAATAATTATTATGGTGGTAAGAGTGTACATTTTTTTTATATCTAGTAGATTCTACTCATATTGAGTATTTTTTTTAAAAGAATAGATTCTAGCATCACGAAAAGTATCAAATCACGTCCTGTAAATCTGATAGTTGTGATTTGATTTGATTTGATTTGATTTGATTTGATTTGATTTGATTTGATTTGATTTGATTTGATTTGATTTGATTTGATTTGATTTTTTGACACATCCACGGCTAAGGTGATCTTGGAAGGTTTTAATAGGATTTTTCAGTTTTGCTCGGACTGCCTTGTAGAAAGCCAATTTGCTAACGTGCTACAGAGTGATGTAATCTACACACGAGGCCCCCTTTTATCGTCCGTCTCCGATGGCAATAGGCGGGTAGTCTTTACTCGAAAAAATAAACCTCAGGAAAAGTGTTCAACCATTTGGACTTGAACCCACGACCTTTGGTTGAGAGGCCAACACCTGTGCACGTTAAAGATCCCTAGGCTATAAATATCCTACCAAAATCCTCGAGATCACCTTAGTGGTGGATGTGGGTAGGATTAAATAAAATAAAAAGATGAAGTGAAAGATGGATTTATAGTCCGTATCCCCGATCAATTGCAGGCTCACCGACTATACACCCTTTATCCTCCAACAGGCCATTTCATTCAAGCCCTTCTCAACTCCTTCGGGAGCATACAGTACACAAGCAAGTTAGGCGCTTTGTACTAACACTCTGACAAAATCTTGTCTCTACCTATAGCTGGGTACTCATTCCCACCTGAGTCAAGTGAGGAACTTAGGAAGTAAAGTACCTTACCTACGTGTACAACGTTGTGAAGAAGAAAAAACTCCCACCTGTGCCAGCGGTGGGGCTAAGAACCACCAGTGTCGTTGTGATTACCAGCTCACAACACAACACTACAGTTCAGCTACACCATCTCATGAAAAATGGTGTTTTTTTAAACCTACACCTTGCCTCACTGTTTATCCTTACAGTCATGTCCTGTATACTGATTTATACAAACTTACCGCTAATGCAATCGCAGTCTTGTTGGCTGTATCGTGTGCCAGAGGACACGTCTTCTCATAGCCTTTACCACTCACAAACTGAAAGTAGCACGTCCCATGGTACACATCTGACGCCGGCATTTTGGTGCATCCTAAAGAAGACAAGATATGAGACAGGTGAAAAAAAACAACGTTTCTGCACACTTTCAGAGGAAAGTCCCTACGCTACAAACGTGCTTCATTGTCTCATTACCATATCCCCCCTCGCCCCGCCCCTTTCTGTCTTTCTATCTGCCTCTGTCTTTGTCTCTGTCTGTTTGTCGGTATGTCCGTCTGTCTGTGTGTCCGTCTGTCTGTCTGTCGGTCTCTCTCTCTCTCTCTCTCTCTCTCTCTCTCTCTCTCTCTCTCTCTCTCTCTCTCTCTCTCTCTCTCTCTCTCTCTCTCTCTCTCTCTCTCTCTCTCTCTCTCTCTCTCTCTCTCTCTCTCTCTCTCTCTCTCTCTCTCTCTCTCTCTCTCTCTCTCTCTCTCTCGCTCTCTCGCTCTCTCTCGCTCTCTCTCTCCCCTCTCTCTCTCTCCCCCGTCTCTCTGTCTCCTTCTTTCCATCTGTATCTGTCTGTCTTGCACAAACACACATACACACATACACACACGCACAGACACATGCACACACACACACACACACGTACACATACAAACATTATTATGCCATAGTATTTGCAAGAAGTAAATTATAGTATAATTTCGAATTTTGAATCACTGAAAGTCAGAAATCTTCTTTGTAGCGACTTACTTGGATGCGATCCATGGGAATATGCCTGAAGGCAAGATATCGATACCAGAAGGACAAAAGCACAGTATCGGAGGGCTTCCAAAGACACCATGATGACGGATCCTTCACGTATTTGACCGGTTGGTGTTGGAACACTCCACACTGAAAAACAAAAAAATAAACAAGACATTACCAACGAGATATCAATTAACACTCTTGTCATAATATCATTATAAACTGCAATACTTTGTGGCACTTTGTCTTTTTATGAAAAGAAATGATTTTTTAAAAATATTTTTTTATTATTTAATCTGGGTACATGTATGTGAACAGTGATTTTTGGTGAATGGTGCCTTTATATTTGATTTTGTGCTTTGTAATAGTATTGTGTGGATATAAATAGTTGCCCGTCGGGGATGAATAAAAGATTGTTTTGGGATTGAATTGAATTGAATTGAATCGAATTGAATTGAATTGAATTGAATTGAATTGAATTGAATTGAATTGAATTGAATTGAATTGAATTGAATTGAATTGAATAGAATTGAATAGAATTGAATTGAATTGAATTGAATTGAATTGAATTGAATTGAATTGAATAGAATTGAAATTGAATTGAATTGAATTGAATTGAATTGAATTGAATTGAATTGAATTGAATTGAATAGACTTGAATACCTCATCTGTGGCGTCGGTGGTCGAGTGGTTAAGTTAGCGGACTTGCGGGGCTTGTTACTACGTTTCATAAGGATTGTCCCTGTATCTATGGTATCTTAGTATTCCTGTGAATCATTGGCATGAGCTCTCTATTCAAATGTTAGTGGTATGTTTGATTTTCATTTTATTTTTGAAGTTTATTGAGCTATTGTTTACTTTTTTTTTAAATGTTTATTGGGATTTTTGTTCAACAGTCGTACTACCCTAGGGTAAAATAAGCGAAGATGGCTATCGATGTTTGAGAATGTTTCAGAGTGGAAATATATTATACAAGCATGTCACACCCCAGGTGATATTGAGTATGATTATTAGACCGAGTCAGTATTCGATACAAGAATTACGCGGGTAGGCGTGCATGGTAAGCTACTTTTTATTAATTATTATTATTATTATTATTATTATTATTATTATTATTATTATTATTATTATTATTTTTATTATAAAATATGTTTGAAATGGCAGTTTAGGGGCATGATCACTTTACTGAAAGACAATGAAACTGCAATTTCCCTGATATTAAATTAATGTTACTTCTGGTTGAAAATATCATCAAATGAAAACGATCTTGGGATCCTTAAGATCCTACATGCAAAATATTGTTACTCCTGGTGACCTAGCAACAGTCTTTAACACACACACAAAGATTACCAATACAGAATTATATAATTTAAAAGCATGTTATACCCGGGTGATACCAGGGACGCTTATTACATCAGGTAAGCATTCGACACCGAGGTTAAACAGGTAGACGTGAAAGGTACTATTCCAACATTGCAATTATAGTGTTGAGAAAGGCGGCTTAGGAGAATGAAAATTCTAGTCAAAGACAAGGTAACAATTAAATTTCTCATAGTTAATCGTCATTTCCGGTAAAATGAAATAAGAAAAACTCTTTACATGAAAAGGATATGGGGATAATTTAGAGCCTACGTGCAAAATTATATTATGGTTACTCTTAGTGGCTTGGCAACAGAACTTTTGACACGCAAAGAAAGACATTATCAAGACTCACAAACTCATCTAGTTATTCTTGTATTAAATTTAAGTAGATCTAATCGGGTAGAGGACTTTTGGATGTTTATAACTTTAAGTAGAGAATAACCATGTTATTCCAACCTCTACGTCCTTCCAAAGGTAGACATTCTCAATTTTGTCTCGTGCTGGTTTTGGTACCTACTTATTTCATGTACGTGTAATTTTTCAGTCGCTAAATATTAGTGTAAAAAGCGCTGCATTGTTTTGAATTTTCCCCAATGTCTACAGTATAATAAAAACGTTAACAAGAATTATAATGAAAACGTTAACAAGAATTATAATAAATACGTAAACAAGAATTATAATCAATACGTAAACAAGAATTATAATACGTAAACAAGAATAACAACTGGCAATTTGGACTAACATTACTAATAGGAACTTCAGTTCAAAAACAAAAAAGATAATACCAATAAACCCCGGTGAAGAGGAGTGTCCGTCACGGTTAAACTAGCAGCAACAGCAACACCAACTCACCTGTCCCTCTGAAGCCGTGACACTATCTCCAGATCTCGCCCCTCACCTGCAGGAATTTGCTTTTTATACCCCCTCTGGTTTTGACGATCAAACAATTTGACCAATTTGACCAATTTGACCACTTGCTTCCTGCCTGACTTGATGGCGTCTCGTTTTCCCACGTTTTTGGTTCTTACCTGGGTGACGCTATGATAGCCATAAATTTGATGATGATGACGATACTGCTGCTGCTGATATGCTGTTGTTGTTGTTGTTGTTGATGATGATGATGGTGATTATGATGATGAGGATGATGAAGATGAAGATGATGATGATGATGATGATGATGATGATGATGATGATGATGATAATGATACTGATGGTGGTGGAAATCATGATGATAATGATTGATGTCAATGGTAACATAATAATGATGATACAGTGATTTTAGTAGTGGTGGTAGTAGTAGAAGTAGCAAAGTAGTAGTAGTAGTAGTAGTAGTAGTAGTAGTAGTAGTAGTAGTAGTAGTAGTAGTAGTAGTAGTAGCAGCAGCAGTAGTAGCAGTAGTAGCAGTAATAGTAGTAGTAGAAGTAGTAGTAGTCGTAGTCGTAGTAGTAGTAGTAGTAGTAGTAGTAGTAGTAGTAGTAGTAGTAGTAGTAGTAGTAGTAGTAGTAGTAGTAGTAGTAGTAGTAGTAGTAGTAGTAAGTCGTAGTAGTATTTCAGGTAATAGAAGATGACTACATTTTTTTAAAAGCAAGCAGTGCTCTATTACTCTCTCTCTCTCTCTCTCTCTCTCTCTCTCTCTCTCTCTCTCTCTCTCTCTCTCTCTCTCTCTCTCTCTCTCTCTCTCTCTCTCTCTCTCTCTCTCTCTCTCTCTCTCTCTCTCTCTCTCTCTCTCTCTCTCTCTCTCTCTCTCTCTCTCTCTCTCTCTCTCTCTCTCTCTCTCTCTCTCTCTCTCTCTCTCTCTCTCTCTCTCTCTCTCTCTCTCTCTCTCTCCTCTCTCTCTCTCTCTCTCTCTCTCTCTCTCTCTCTCTCTCTCTCTCTCTCTCTCTCTCTCTCTCTCTCCTCTCTCTCTCTCTCTCTCTCTCTCTCTCTCTCTCTCTCTCTCTCTCTCTCTCTCTCTCTCTCTCTCTCTCTCTCTCTCTCTCTCTCTCTCTCTCTCTCTCTCTCTCTCTCTCTCTCTCTCTCTCTCTCTCTCTCTCTCTCTCTCTCTATATATATATATATATATATATATATATATATATATATATATATATATATATATATATATATATATATATATATATATATATATATATATATATATATATATATATATATATATATATATATGTATCTATCTATTTGTTTATCTATATATCTATCTATTTATCTTTCT
>JAXRKP010001142.1:85000-147500 GCA_037039925.1 Doris montereyensis | reverse complement strand
AGTTAAGTAAAGGGAAATCCAGTGAATGAAAAAAAAAAAAAAAAAAGGGGGGCTGGAGGTTTAGGGGGGTTTCCCCTAAAAAAGTCATAAAACATAATGGTTAACATTTATGGAAAAATAGACCTACTTTAGACCTCTCTTCCTCTCTCTCCACAGGCGGTAGGAGGGCGCTATTGGTAGATCCTACTTCTTTTCTTTGTTTCTTTCACTTTTCATTCATCTTTCTGTTTCCTCTTAATCCACCCTGAGATCACCACAAAGATGGACGGGGTAAATTTCAATGAAATTTTTTCAACCTTCAGCAGGGCTAGAACTAGAACCCATAACCCTTTAGTTGAGAGGCCGACACCTTGCCCTGAAATCCTTCTTAATGAGGTATTCTGACAAAATGCAACAAGACGGTTCAGGGGGAGTATTTGTTTCTTCTTTTCGAAAGAAGAAATGTATCCCTTGTATGATTTATGATGATATCTGTCACCAAATTTAAATTGAGCCAAAACAACTCTCTCACTCTTGCATTCTCTCTTCCTCTCTTTTTTATTTATTTTCTTTTGGAAACAGCTTTCCATGATGTCATTTATGTTGTTTAAAATTTTAAGGAATCTTCTTATTTTTCCCTTTTTTTCTTCTTTTCAGAACAAGATGCATCTGTTGAACTTGCTCAGTGTCATCACGGTGCTTGCACATTATGTACATTTTTCAAATTAGCAGAATCTTCAAATGGTGATCGCTCATACATTTTTGACAAGTGCCTGGGGAGATGCCTTCATAGTAATTGCTCAGATTATGAACAGTTTGTTTTGCATCATCCTAAACACTTGCACCTTCTACAGTGGGATTGTGAAGATGAGTGCAAGTATGATTGCATGTGGCATACTGTAGATGCCTATGAAAAAGATGGGAGTGGTGTGCCTCAATTTTATGGTAAAGTGAGTAAAATTCTCAGTTTCTATCTTGTCTTCTATTTTTCAGAATTTAAAATATCTTTATTAGAATTCAAATGATATGAACTATTCTCAATGTCTACAACAATGAAACGCTCAAAAGTCTAGCTTTAGAATAACTTCCTCCTGATGAGAGATTCATCTCTCCCAGGTGGCATATAATCATTATTGATGGAAAAAAAACCCACAAAAAATACTGTAGCACCATTGTTGAGCTCGAATGCAAAATATTATTTCAGACAGATCAAAGAAATCAAGTGCATACATTCTTTTAAAAACATCAGTCCTGGTCTATAAAATAAATAGTGGATGTAAGATGGGGTAAGAGAAGGGGAATTTGTCAAACACCCAAAATATCTAGCATATGAGGATACGAATGATTGTGGGTACTTAGATCTCTATATCAAATCAAATTTCAGTATAGTGTTCTGTTTACCCTGCCTAAGTTTCAATGACAATTAATGTCTTCCAGTAAGTATTGATGTAGCAAGAATTAAATTTTTTAAGTTGGGGAGAGGACTGAAGAAAGAACAGAGGTGCCAGTTATGCTATATATATAATGTTCCAATATATTATCTTGTACTTTAAGAGTTGTGTGTTAGGCTACATTGATGAATGCCTGTTAAGATTTTTCAATAATTTTGATTTATTTTTCTTCTTTCTCTCATCATGAAGTGGCCATTTGTGAGATTCATTGGAATTCAGAGCCAGCGTCAATGATCTTTTCTCTCCTTAATGCGTTGTCTCATCTTGCCATTCTCTACTTTAGAGCCAAAAGTGCCGTCATCTGCTGACATGTATTCAGTTTGGCATGGACTTGCCACTGTAAGTGTTTACTAGTCATATGCAGAGGGTTCAAAATGAATGGTTTACTCTTTCATTTTCGTATATATGTTACAAAATAATTGAGAATGAGCGTTTTTTTGTTTGAAGTCTTTTGGCCAAGTTTAATCTGTTCATAAACATTACTGTCAAGGAATTAGTACTTTTCTCTCAAATTTTCATTACAGTTATGAGTCAATCATAATTATTTAATTGAACCCACCTAGTTCTTGCATACTTAATGTCATCATTCTTTGAACTTCACAACATACTGACATATTCTGATGCAAAAATCTCTCGAGTCTCCCAAACCTTTGATTCTGTTTGGAGATCCAGCTATCAATTCTGTACTATAATCGATTCATGTTTATCAGCTCCAGAAAAAAAAAAGACGGTGCATATTTTAAACCATCTTTGCATTTCACTCCGACTATTAAAAGTTGTTGGGTCACGGTGGATGGATGCTCGAAAATATTAGCCACCTGGGAAAACTTGTTCTTGAAGACTCAAAAGCATGAATTCTTTTTTAAAGAATGCATTTATTGGTCTCAAATTGAAAAAAGGAGCATGATAGCAAAAAACTATGAACATTTATATGCATTTTATGTTAGACTTGACATAATGAGTTCCATGATTTTGTAGCAGACCTTATTTATGAAGTATCTGTACTAAGAAAAGTGTGAATTTTATACTTAACGCTAGAAAAGCGGCTCGCGCAGCCAGCGCAATGGCTGTCACACGCTAGTTGGATCACTGACAGTTATTGCCGCGGCGCGAGGCTGCCCACGAAATTTTACTAGTTCACAGGGAAGTGTGACTTCTGACCAGGCCATTACCAATCTATTGAATTCAGTCGCATGGCGACCGTCTGGTCTCACCTAAGTCAAGCCAACCTAGGATAATTCCATTCTTTTCAATTTAGTAGGAGACAACAAGACCAATTATGTATCTGTGCAAACACACATGCTTATTATCAGCTCAATCACACACACTACTCTCCAAAAACAGACCAGCTCACATTTACACCCCTCTGGCGATGGACTTGTCCTAGTAGGATCATTCCATTTTACAATAGGGATGACCAATAAATGAAAGTTGTATATCAAGCCTACTTCATGCATAGTACAGCTGTTAGCTGTTACCAGTTGTCCAAGGCAAAAATAATGATGGACACACCCTTTAGAAGTAGACTCAACCAAAGGCCTTTGGACGTAAGCTTATGAGCCTGAACGGATCCTTTTTCCTGTTTACTAATTACCAATCAGAGAGCCTTGTTTTAAAAGAGGATTAAAAGAGGATAATCGGAAGAGAGAGGGTAACAAGGAGGGAATATTCAAACCTCTCTTGACCCGTCCTTCTTTCCGGCAAATGCCGGACATCGTGCTGAGAGGTTTGTGGCAGGCAAACGGTAAATCCTGGGCGTAGCGCTGAACGGAGTGCTGTAACAAACCGGCATTTACCGGTCATAGCCATACCAGGATTAATACTAACACTTGCAAGACACAATGTGTCTTCCTGTGCTTGTTTACCCTCCTCTAGAGCCATCTGCATCCAAATTCCAGCTTATGATCTGTCAAACTACCCAAGCATGCTCTTGAAAAATTTATATCTTTAGCCATTTACCAAAGTAAAGAAAGTGCAATTTCATTTTATATTCACATTACAAGAGCTTTATAATTTATAACTATCAACATTAGTTCAGACAAGCCTCATGTACCAGGCAAGTTTGTTCTCACATTGAACTGCGTTTAGTTGTTTTCTTCTCTAAGACATAATCTAGCTCTGTTTGAGCGTTTGAAAATGTTTCAACAATTCCTGTTATGATATTTCTACACACAGTCAATTAAGATAGCACACTTCAAATTCATTTTTAGTGTCGTCATAAGTGTGTTTAACTTCTTAAGAAATATTTCAGTGATTGCCCAGAGATTAGGAATAGCTTTTTTTCGGGCAAAAGTAAATAAAATATTTTGGAGATTTTGTTTCGATCGTGTAATATTATTATGTAGTCTCATGATTAAAACTAGATGTATATATTTCTTAACACTCTTTTAGTATCTTTGGTACTTGTTTAAATTCTGCCATGCTTTCTGCTCTTACAGGTAAGCACTGTAACCTGGTTATGTGCTGCTGTGTTTCATACAAGGGATACTCCCTTACAGAGGTAAATAGTTTTTTTAGGTTTAGGTTGCTTATTTTTGTTTGTTTGTCAGTCATAAAGGGAATTTATGATAGTTGATAATATGTGTTGTTAAAACATGATATCAACCTTACCCATTAAAAACTTAATTTAGTTTTTAAAATATGGTTGCGTGATTCCTAATGTTCATGCCATGGCCTCTGTGGCATTTTTGTCAAAGCAGCGATTGAAAGGAATAGCCTATACATGCGTTTCATTTTACTTTTTGAGATGTATGTCATGGTAAGAATAATGCATTGTGAATAGATATTCGGTCACCAAATGTGACTTTTTTATTTTCTGTTTTCTTGTTCCAGAAAATGGATTATTTCAGTGCATTTGCTCTTGTGCTGTATAATGTCTTCACTTTGATATGCAAGTAAGTTTTGATAAGAAGAATTTATCACCATTCTACATTTTATTTTTGCCTTTTAATTCTCGTAGGAAAGTTTCTTCAAAATAGGCCCATAGAGCTAGAGCTTATCCCGGTTTATAGCATGAAGCAGAACAGGTGACAATAATCACGTCTGGCCAGGACGCTAGTCTGGCGCAGGTTTGTAGTCCTAAGCTAGTGCTTGTACCCGTTTCCACCTGGGTAGAGTGGGGAAAAAATGCGTGTTAGGTGTCTTTCCCAAGGAACACAACGTCGGACCTGGCTTTGCTAGGATTCGTACTCAGGACCTCATGATCCCCATTCCGGCAGCCTAACCGCTCGGCCACCGACCGCCACTTTTTAATTTTCGTACTGCAACTTATTTCATGTAAACTGGAACCAAGGGTAAAACAACATAGTAAATGACAAAACCTGATTGCTAGCATTATTTTTGGATGGTCAATTTTAACTTTTGTTCAATTTGAAGTAATGGTTTTGTATTATGTGTTATGGCACTTCTTTTTTTTTTTTTTTTTTCTTTAACTGGAGGAAGGAAGACAAAGGTTGGAACTTAAAAATATATTGATTTTTTTATTGATCTTTTTTTTTCACTTCTTTGAGGAGCAGGGGGTTCTCTTCTCTTTTTTAGCATCAACTAGATGAAATTGTATAACAATTTAAATTGCCCAATGATTAAGAGACTCTGCACTTACTGAAAAAACAACAATCTCAAGTGCAATATTGTCACAACTCTTTGACTTTCCCCACATTATCTCACATATATTATAATGTGTATATGTAAGGCCTGACAAAAGGAAAAGATAACAAGATAAAACAGAGGGATGAGGTCAAGTCAATAAGAAGAAGAAATATTCTCATAAAAAAGATCATCTGTCTTATTTTATCTCTCATCATTCAGATTGATAGGTCCTGGCAACACCATCTTGAAGGCCTCGGCTATTGTACCATGTTTAGGCCTTTACGCCTATCACATTAAGTGTCTGCTTCATCACTTTGACTATGGTTACAATATGAAGGTCAACATTGGCGTTGGTAAGTCATCATCACTAGTCGAAACCTGACAAAATTTGCTCTCGTCATTGGTCCTTTATGTCACCCTATGAATACATTTTGATTTTAGATTTGATTTGCTCACATCCACTACTGGGGTGATCTTTGGAGTTTTGGTAGAACTATCTTTATTTTTTTCCCCAATACCTGTAAACAGCAAGGGATCTTTGACATGCACAGATCATTGTGTTCTGCACACGGCACCTCCTTTTATCGTCCGTCTACAATGGGACTAGGTGTCATCCCTCGACCAGGACCTATGGTATAAGTTTTACTATAAAAAAAAAAAATATCAGAAAATTTTTCAACCGTCCTGGCTCCGAACCTACTGTCATTTGATGTCCCTATAGATACATGAATTTTACTTTTTTTTTCTTTTTTTTAATGTAATACGAAGAATCTAAAACGAATTCATTTTGAAGACATATTGAAAGGTTAAAAGAAAATTTTACTTGAATAACCCCAAATTTCATGCTTGAAATATGGAATCTATGTGTGTGTTTGTGATCAAGTACTGAAGTCATATTTTTCATTGCTTGAATTTTTACAAAGATTTATTATTTAAATACCATCTTGGTACATTCAGACCATTTTCTATTCCTCAATTTCTTTATGAAAGATTTTCGCTAAAACTACATTTATATTGTTCATAATAATAAAAAAAGAGGCAGTAGGAAATTGGAGAAACCATAGAGTGCTGACTTCTGACAACTGGTGACCACAGCATCCTTGTCTTCTCTCTTTGCACAGGTGCTGTAAACGCTTTGGATGGATAGTTTGGTGTCTGTATCATCGAAAGACAAAGCCACATGCATGAAAATGTCTTCTGTCCATCGTGTGTTTGAACTATTTGTTGATCTTAGAACTTGGTGATTTTGCCCCATTCTTCTGGGTGTTTTGATGCTCATGCTATATGGCATGCAAGGACTGTTCTATTAATCTTTTATGGTATAGGTAAGTAGAGCTATCTAACATAGAGTTTGTTGTTTTTCTGTAACGTCTTTCATTTATTGATGTTGTCTATGAAGTAGAGAACATATCCAGCCTTAATTTGATAACCTTTCTTTGGAACTAGGTAAGCTTCATTACTTTATGATTTACATATATTTTAATATGCATTATGACATGGCTCAAAACTGAGCCAGGGAGATCCTTTCGTGTCATGTTCACCCTTGCTCTGTGGGAATAGTATCTTTACAACACGCCCTATCTATCATGCAAAATATCTACAAATGGGGAATAGTATTTATACGACTGTCCAGTAGTGCCAGTTGGCCAATGCTTGCCTGTGAGCTGGTATTTTTACATCCGCTTGGAATCATTATGATAAGCGTCTACAGGAACTTTCCAGATGTTGACGCCATCTAATCTCACATGACCAATCTATGTTAATTGACCAATGATATTTTTAAGTAATTGTATCTCCGCTTCTATAAATCAAAAAGAAACGTTAAATATAAACAAAATTATGTTAAATTTTATAAATTCATGTCTTGCATCACAGATGTCACATTAAAAAAGAAAAATAATTGAATCAAGATGTGTTATGTCTCTTTATTTGAGCTATCATTTTCAATTTTTAAAATTTCAGAAGGTGGCAAAGAATGGTTTATCTCAGAAACCAGTCAAAAATTGTTCCTTTCAGCGGTGTACTTTTTTAGGCCTCTGCTAAAGTTACTCAATGATGCTATGTTTTGCGAGGAAAGCCACTCAATTTAGATCTAGTGTCTTTTGTTCAGTAGAGTACTATCTCATACTCTCCATTTACTACAGATGTTTTTTCAGTTCGAGTTACTAGCATTGATCGAATTGATGCTTAGAATCTATTGACTACAGCAACAGAAATCCTAGTCTTGAGCAACTGGTCAGGTCAATACCAGCCAGAGCAAACAAACTTTTCGATCAAAACTTAGTCACTGCCATACAGTGACAGAGAAGGTCATGACTAGTAGGCGGCAAGCTTGTAGAACAACGGTTATGAAAGCACCAGCAAGATATACGACCTGGCAACAATCCTTTTTGTACAATTTATAGGACAAGTATCGTTTAGTTTTTTTGTACAAAGAAAAGAATTAATAAAAAGGACAAGTAAAAGAAGACAGATATATTTTCCCCCTTACTGTTACAACATTTACAATTTGTTTTTTTTTTTTAAAAGAGCTAGTAAATAAAATTTATAAAGCACATACATACATACATACTTTTTTGTTTTTCTTTTTTTCAGTTTTATCATTGATGACTTCGTTACATGTTGTGACTGATCAACGACAGCAAAATACAAGAAAATGATTTGATCAAAGCCATCAGCTTTAGGCTGCTTTAAGTATGATCATGATAATTGCTATTTTATTTGTTGTTAGTGCTTTAAAAATCTATCTTTATTCACTTAAAAATTTTTGTTGATGCAAACAATTTTGAAGAAGAACAATATGTTATATATCATTGTTGTACCCAAGTTATTTTTAAAAAATTTTGTTTGGTCTTTGATATAAAAAACCAGAATGATCCCATTTCAAATTATATTTTTCTAAATTTAAGTAAAAAAAAAGAAATAATGGTTACACAAATGTTGTCTAGCATGATATGTAAATGTTTTGCATGAATGACAGTGTTCTAACTCATTGGAAAGATCATAAGGAGATAATATTTTATATTTTTTTACACTTATCCGCCTCTTTTGCATTGTTTTCTTTAAACCAAACAAACAATGATGTGCTGATAGTTGATCCCTTTAGAAAACCAACAACCTAAAGAACCATCTAGAAACAACCCCAGAAAGTATTTGATTCAGCAAGAGTATGTTACACGTTACTCAATTATTCAAAATAACTTTTATTAACAACTTAGTCATCTGAGACCATTTGCATTACGTTTTATCTCCAAATCTCATGTTACGATTCATAAGGTAAAAAGGCCCATGAAAGAAATTTCTGTCATGGAAAGAATGTTGACAAAACCACTTTTTTCTTTCTTTTTTTGGTATGTTTTATGGCAGTATAATGTCTAATTGTGTTCAAAGGGAAGGTCTAGCAATATTTTAGTGCAATGTTTCCTGTTATATTTATTTTTGTATGTGTGTGTTGCTATTACGATTAAAAGCAACACCAAATACTTCAGAAGAAGAAGAAGAAAAATCCTAGCAGAGAGAGAAGGGAGAAGTTTCTTTCTTTATACGGTATTGAAAGAATGGTTTGTCTTTAGCATGAAAACTTTTAATACAGATCTTTTTCTTTTTGTTTGTAAGTAAAAATGAAATATCCTTTTCCATCAGAAAAGGAAGTAAAGTATTAAAATTTTACTTACAATGTTATTTACTTTTACTGATAATTTGTGTTATTGTGGTCACAAAATGTTCTATGGATGTTTCCATCTTGAATAAAATAATGTTGGTGTTGTTGTGTATGTTTGTTTTTGGTATTTCTTGCTTCAAGAAGAATTTGCACATTCGTAGATTTGATGCATCATCTGAGTAACTGAGCACCATCCATAGAAACTGTAATGACATACACATCAAGCTGTCCTTAAGCTACTTAAGGATAGTCAGATTTCTTCCTTTTTCTCTCTTTCTTTTCCTGTCCCGCTTGTTTAGTTATGTCCTTTTATGTTTTCACTTATTATTCATCTTGCTGTTTCCTCTACATTCACCCTAAGATCACCATATATCGTAGACAGAGTAAATTCCAATCAAACAAATTCCCTGTTTTTATCCCTTGCCCCCTCCCATACTTCCTCTTTTTGTTCTTGTTCCTCTTATTCTTGTTCTTCCTCCTCTTCTTAGTCTTTGTCCTTTGTGCCTTCCTTCTTTCACTCATCCCCCGACATTGTGTTCCTTGGAAAGACATTTAACTGCGCATTTTCCCCACTTGACTCAGGTGCAAATGGGTACAAGCACTAGCTTTGGGTAAAACCTACATCAGATTAGCGTCCTGTCCAGAAGGTGATTATTATTATCACCTGTTCCACTCACATTTATAGAAACAGGATTAACTCCTTTAGTTTTCCCATCAATACTTTGTTTGTTTGTTATAAGATATTCTGTACATTTGAAAAATTATAATATGTCTTTATCATTCCGTCATAAGTGTGTGCTTTAACTGACATTGTATCTATACCACTTCTGCATGTATATTTGTGATATTATATGATTCACCAGAGCTTTTGACAGTATTTAAGGTTGGGGGGACATATTATCCTGAGGAGGCCATTTTTGTCTAAAATTGGACAAATCTAGTTTAATGAATTAACGGTTGAGCAGTTCATTCCTGTGTCATTGATACCATAAAATGAGCTCCGTAACGATTCATTGATTTTAAATGATTTTTTTTATGATGACACAGGCCTAACCTTCAACAGGTCTGTTGTTTTATAAAAGCCAGAAATTTTGTCTAAGTATTGTAAGTCGATGCTCATATTGTTCATCACAATGTACTCTGTCTAAAAAAATCAACTTTGATGGATACTATTAAATATTGCCTTAGATCGGCTGGAAATTATTTGACTTTTTGCAAGCACTTATCATCAAAAAGATGCCATTCGACATAAGTATAAGGAAGCTGGTACTGAGGTCGACAAAAAAGTATAGAACCTCTCAGTATTGCATGATATTTCAAAGTATTATCCTATTTTTTCTAAGTCTGTGAGAGAAAAACATTCAAATAACAGAAAAAAATAGTCTCAAATGTATTTTTCTCATAAAGTTACTTTTTGACAATGATTTGCTATCTACTTTTTAATTTATTGTCTGATTGCCCCCAATTTTGGTGCATAACATCTATATAGCAATACAAAATTTCATGCAATAGCAATGTTTGAAATCATTTCAAGTTTTTGCAAATGAATATTTCTTTTTGTGCTTTATTTTGCCAAAAATGGAAAAGTTGCTTTATGCACAAAAATAAAAACCCTTGGATTTATCAATAACCCCTATTTGAGTGCGGATAAATATTTCCATTGCAACTATAATATATGATAAACACATTTTTTTCTGCTTATTTAGACATGCTAAGTTCAATGGTAGTGGTTAAAATTATCTATTTTAAGGATTATAAAAAAGAGATTGTGTTCAGGAAACGTCCCTCTCAGTAAAGTATTTCCTTTGTGAGTACTAATGCAGTACCTAGAGATGCAAAAAAGGAGGTGTTGTAGAAACCAAAGTGTTGTGAGTTTGTAATCATGACGATAGTGGTTCAAACCCCCATGACTGGCTTAGGTATCTTTTTTAGCAACATTGTGCTTCACTTTTCTTTCCTCACTTGACTCAAGGTGGGAATGAGTACCCAGCTATCGATAAATTTGTAATTTATATACATTTCGCACCTTCAGTGTAAATTTTTGTCTTGATTGATACTTCCTTTCATTCATTCTTCTTTCTAGACCCAGTGAGATATAGATCTAGGCTTATATTTATCCTATTTTTTCGTTCTTGTTTCCCCATACTCGCATCGTCTCTCTCTCTCCCTTTCTTTCCTCCCTGCCTTTTTTTTCTTTTTCTCTCTCTCTCTCTATTTCTCCCCTTCTCTCTATCTCCTTCTCACCTTTTATTACTTACTTATTTTCATATTTTTATTTCATTCTAGATCTGAACCTTCCACTCTCGCTCATTCTTCACACCCCCCTCTGCTACGTTTCTTATCATCACTTGTCTTTCTTTCTTTCTTTCTCCTTTATGTTTTTTTCTGACATCACATTGTGTGATGCCTGAGGTAGTACTTAGATCTAGATTCTAGATATTTCTCGTTTGTTGTCTGACGAAGGGTTATACCGAAACGTCACGTGTTTGTTCTGTCTTTATTAGTGGAGTTGTCATTTATTGTCATATTTCGCACTTGTCAGAGGGTCAGTACAAAGCGCCTCAAAGGCTTCTTTACTGTATGCTTCCTCCGAGTTGAGTAGGACTTTGAATGAAATGGCCTGCTGGAGGATAAATGATTTACAGTCAGTGAGCCTACATTTGTGCTGGGATACGAACTATAAATCCATCCATCCATCCATCCGTCAACATGATTTGTCTTTGTAGAATTTTAAAGTATTCATCATTTGTCATATATATTTACATTTTGGTGATGAAAACATTTCAAGAGACCAATTAAAAAAATACATGTACAATCAAACGAACAGTGGGCAGGCATGCTCTGAAAGACTTGAAAATAGCTGCCTATTGTTTACTGTTGTGTGATCCACATAATGGCATTAATTTCCATGATAAAACTTCTTTTCTGAGAGAGGCTCTTGGTTTAGAAGAGAGTGGTGAAAAATAGGGGGTGGGGGGAGGTGTTTGTACGTGTGTATGTGTGCAAAATAGTAAAAGTAGGCAAGCTGTATGTAGATAAAAGTTTTGGGTACATGAAATCTTGTTGTGCAGGTTAATGAAACCTCTGGCAATTAAAAATAGGCTGTTTGTTTAAAATGCAAAATGTCTCGACCAAACTTCCAAGATTCCTGTTTATGGTGGACGAGGATAAAAAACCAAAATGCATGAAATAGAGCTTTTAAACTTGTGAAAGTTGCTCTGATTATATGTTAAAAATAAAATTATGTATGCTCTACCTGAAACACATACAATCAAATTTGTTTAAAGCATATGTGGAATAGTAAATATAAGCACTTTGTGGTTAATGTGTCATCAAATTATAAAACTGTAAATCTATTACATGCTTGTTTGCTATATATGCATTTATGTCTCTGTTATTGTTAAAGTTAAATGCTTACTTTTTGTTTGCTTTGTTGTTGTTTTTTTCTTCTTTTACTCCATTCAAGAGATCTCTAGGTTATGATGATTTAAACAGAGAGAGAGAGAGAGAGTGTCATACTTTCATTGCCTTTCTGCAACTTTCTTAACAATTTTTATACTTTCTTGATGAAATAAAAGTTCAGAGTTGGATTAAACAAAACGATTTTGCTTCTCTTATTCCTTGTGTGATTTCATCTCATTTTAAAAAAAGAATTTGGTTTCATTAGAAGTAAGAGAAAAGAATTAGATGAAATGAAGTGATATCATCCATTACATTTATTTTGTATAAAAAAGTAAGTCCCATTCCCATACTGAGGTGGTCAGCGCAGGGTAACCAGTAGTTAGAAGTGTTCTGATTTTTTTGTAGACGTACGGCATAATGTGGTAGTTTGCCATTGCTTTCCACGCTGCTTTAACTTTTGCTGATTTTGAATAGACCTTGCTACCCAATTCACTTGAGGGCCAGAAAAATTTGCCTGGACTAGGAATCGAAGTCGGGCCTCTGGGTGGTAGTCCAATGCTCTACCAACTGAGCTACTGGTACCTCATTTCTTTCACATACTTGGTTTGATTTTACCCATCCACAACTAATGGTGATCTCTGGGTTTTTGTAACAATTTTTTATTTTGCCCGTACTGCAGAGATCTTTAACGTTTACAGAGTGCCCTGATCTGCACATGGGCTTTCTTTTTTATCGTCTGTCTTTTACATGACTACGTATAGGTGTCAATTCACCCGCCTGGACCAAAGGTGGTTGGATTTACTCAAGAAAAAAAATCTTTTGATTGGAGAGGCAGACACCTTGCCTCTAGACCACCAGTCTCCCCATTTCGTTTGCACACCAATACATCACATAGTAAGCACCAGTCTCTTAAAATGTACCTAAACAAAAGAAAAAAAACTCAGCACAAAATGCAGACACACACACGCACACAGACATGTATGCACATGTACAATGTACTGTTTTGTTTGACAAACGTATTGCTGAAAAAATATTTTGTGACTGTCCACTTGTGCTCTTGTTGGTGGTTGGCAGGTGCTGCTGATCGGTACCGTTTCTGTCCTTTCACCCTGTCACTTAACTTTCATCTTGATGTTTCCTTTTAATTCACCCTGAGATCACCACTTATGGTAAATGGCGTAAATTCCAATAAATCAATTCATCCACTTGCGCTCACCACAATTTTCAAACAGTTGTCACAAAAGTGATCAAACTTTCAAACAAATAAGTCACAAACATATAAACAATCAACCAATTCATCTTTTTACTTTTTAAAACAATCCTTTATTTTGAATCATAAGACATTATTTGGTGACATAAGCTCAAAAGAAAAATTATATAATATATCATTATTATTATAATAATATGTCAAAACGCGATAAAAACTTCTAAACAAAGATATTTTCATATAAGCCATATTGAATCAAGATTCTTTACAGCTTCATTTATCTTTTTTGAGTTATGTAGAGTAATAAATGTTTAGTTTATTTTAACAATTTTTTGTCCCTGTTTTACACAGACATGGACTGCAATTTACTATGACAAAGTTTTTAAAATTCTCTAGGGATTGAAAAGAAGTAAAAGATTACACATGTGATTGTTTATACAATTGTTTTGCATTATTGTATATGTGCATGTTGCCTCATGTTTTTAAAAAGTTTTATAGGTTTGATGGTTTAATACATCATGTAACAAAGTGAATTTATATTCTGTAAAAACGTGTACATTTGCAAAACACATCATGTTTACTGTAACTTTGGCACAAAAATGCCAAATAAAATAAGATTTTTAATTTATGGATCAGAATTCAATTCTTGATTAATTTATTGATTAATCAATCTTAATTCAGAATAACTTAGAAAGTATTTAACAATTTTAGTCTTTGCCCTCCATCATTTCATCTCTCCATTCCTTCTCTTTTCGAGCGGCACTTATTCCACTTTCACCCCCATCTCATATGTTTTATCTTCAATCAAATCTAATCAAACTCTTCTCAGTTTCCTTTCAGAGTTATTGTATGATAGATTTAGTGTCTCTAGAATATTATTCTGTTTCCTGATGGAAAAAAATGAAACAAAATCCTGTTATGTACATATCTATTTCTTGATAAATCTGAGATTCTGAACATTTAACATAAGCTGGTGAACGAAATCGAATCAGCTCTCACCACACAAAACCAAGCCTATTCTTGCTTGGATTTTTGCCATAGATTTGATTTTTCGTCTCCTTGGTAGATCCGTTGGTAGTGAGGCATCTGGACGTAGATTTATCAGACACCATGTAACTTGGCGTACTCCACCCTTCCGGGAATGTAGGGCCGAGGCATACAGCTCCTCTGTCAGCTTTCTCCAAAGGATACACATTCCTACCCTCCTTCCCTGCAGTGGTCTATCACTTTCTTTGCATACTCTTGGAACTGTGCTTCTTCCTTCTCAATCAGTTCAACATTGGCCTTATCCAAGGCAAGCTGGGCCTTCTTACTCTGTTCTACCTTGTCCACGCGTTCATTCTGGGAAGGAAAAGAAAATCACAAATTTTTATATTTCTTTGCAACTGACTAGTTTGAGTGGTATTTAAATTTTTAATTTAGACACTCTTTTTGATCAGTTAACATAAAAGTGCTTATCGTTATTTGTTTACTGTGGAAATAAAATTCAGATATAAATGTTAAGACATAATGCATTATGCATTATAATTTCAATGCACCAATACTAATCTTTTACACACTAATGCACACTATTTGTTAAATTTTTTCTTCTCAATAAAGAGATTTGTGTAGATAAAATAATTTTCTTAGTGTTTTTAACAATGTCCAAGTCCACTCTAAATACAGTCAGTTCTTATTCTCACAGATTGTGGAATTTATGGAGGTCTTAAAAAGCTTAAAAGCCTAGTGATTACACCATCGACTTCCATTATAGGATTTTTTGTTGTCATTGTTCATAAAATGCTATAAATAACTCCAAAATCAATCACGAGAACTGCCAATCAGCAGTACAAAACATATTTAGAGCGTCCCCAAATCTGTATTTACCTTGAAAAGTGCATAGATGAGGTGTATTTTTTAAAAGGAACCCTAAGTTAATGGCAGAGACTCAGAGAGATTGGGGTGAAAAGTCCTGAGACCCCATTCTGAGCTTGCAAAACGGCAATCATACTTCGTAAGAAAGGTCAGCGATTGCAAGACATTTTGTTATGTATCATAACAGAGGATGGGAGGGAGGGGGGATTAATTAAAGTTGAATTATCAATGTTTCCTTTTCTGGAATATGACAGGACATTGTGCAATTAGAATTAGTTTGTGAGTCGGTTTTTATTTGAATAAAATTGACAGCAATGATACTGTAAAGTGGTGCAGGTGGCCGAGTGGTTAGGCTGCGGACCGGATCATGAGGTCCCGGGTTCAAATCCTGGCAAAGCTAGGTCCCAAATTGTGTTCTTTGGAGGGACACTTAACACATTAAGACACATTTTCTCCACTCCACCCAGGTGCAAATGGGTACAAGCACTAGCTTGGGAGTAAAACCCTGTGTCAGACTAGTGTCCAGGAGCTGATTAATTATCACCTGTTCTGCTTCATGCTATCAAAACCAAGATAAGCTCTGGCTCTTTGGGCCGTAAAGCCCTTGAAGAATCTTACTTATTTATGATACTGCAAGAATAAACAAAAAAAACTGTTGTCCTTACATATTGGTCCACGTGGAAGTTCTTCAGTTTATCAGCCTCCTGTCTGCAGCACTTGCTTCTCGTGCTCATTCTGTCGGAAAAGGTCATCAGCTGCCGTCTCATTTCCAGCATCTCAAGCTCCTCATGTTTTTCACGTTTCTGATTTTGCTCTATTTCCTTCAGCTGGGGAATGTTTCAAGGGGCAATATTAACATTAAAGACTACGTTTTTTAATAATATTTTGGTTGGCACTACTGCTAGTTTTTCCGTTGGCCTTCCCTTTGTTAGTTTAGCTTTTAGCAGTATATATCGTTGGTATAGAACAAAATTGCTATATCTCCAGATTGGATGAAAATTGAATAATCAGTGTAATAGTGAAAGTCAAATCATATCTCTGTATCAAAATGTTACATGTCCCATAAATAATTTTTTGCTACCAATTTTTGGTAGATCAACCACAGTGTAACCATAAACAATTTAAGAGCTTGAGAACGTTTGAAGATATCTTTCCCAAAATTTTCAAATTTAGAGAGACAACAATATTGCCCCATACCAACTATATAACAATGTCCAAAAGTATCAACTCTTTGCACATATTTTTCAGGAAGAGAGATTTACCATAAGAACGGTATCTGTATGTTGGCAGGATTGGAATCAAAAGTTACACTACGGCGATATGCACTATGTGGAATAAGCAAACTTTTGTTTACAAAGGTACAAATATATTGGATAAAAACGATTCCATGTTCCTGCTTTACCTTGAAATACATGTCATATTCATTCAGTAAAGCTTCGAGGAGCTTGAAGAATTTAAAACTCAAGAGAGCAAGGTTTGAATAGTTAATGATTTATTCATACAAGTAAAGATAGAAATATAAGCCAAAATCTCATTAATAAATAAGTGTCCCTAAATTAATTATTTTTAATTCTTATGTCATGTAATGCCTTTTTTTTCTTCATAATTTAATTCTTAGTGTCTCAGTATAGTGGTGTTTGGGTTTAACTTTACTGGATGATTTTTGTTTAATTTATCTTGTCTTGGCAACTTATATTATCTTTCTATGAATGTAAAATGTTTTTCATGTAGTGCTTTTATTAATAAATGTATTCTTTCTCTTAATATCAGTTCCCATTTTACCTTCCGGTGTATGGATTTCGAAAATCACATTTTACACTTCAGTGTATAGAACGTTTTGGCCAAACACGATATCAAACGACCTTCAAAAAGAACATCACTGAAGCCAATATCCCAGATTGTGAGAAAGAGAAGGTGGACATGGACTGGTCAAATCCTTAGGATGAATGCTGATACCATCCCTAAAATAGTCCTCAGATGAACCCCTCAGGGAACAAAGAAGAGAGGTTACCTGCTAGAAACCTGTAGGAGAAGCCTCGAAAAAGAGATGAAGAGCCAGATATGGACGTGGGGGCAGATGACAAAATTGACATCTGATCGTGTTCAATGGTAATCCACTGTATCGGCCTTATGTGCTGCCCAAGCACCGCGAGGATAAATAAGTGAGTAATATGGATTTAGATATCTTAAATATCTCTCTCCAGGCTACCCTATCCTAATATTTTCTGTCTCCTTCTGTGAAGGTTAAATTAGTGCCCCTTTTATGTCTTCTTTTCACTTTCTCTGAGGTCCGCCTTTCGTTTTTTTGCATTATACACTGATTAACTATTTTCTCATCTATTATGTATATTTCTCTCAATTTGAAGATGATCTACCTTCAGGTTTTTACCTTGAGTTTTGATGCAATGTACTGCGTAGCAAAAAGCGAACTCACCACTGGCTATTTCTGTGTGCTGCTTGCTCCTTGATCTCCTTCAGCAGCTTCTCTTCCTTTGATTTCTCCCCTTCCAATCGTTTTCTTCTCTGTTTCCTGAATCGCTTTGGCTATTCTGTCATCTTCATCGCTAATCTTCTGCTTCATTTGAGCGGCCAGTTTATCCTTTATACGCTCAAGATGAGCCTGTTTGTCACTGAGAAAGGAAGCACATTCACATTACTTGATAGAGATGTTGTGGCTAAACCGTAATGTTGTGAGTTTGTAATCATGATGACAGTGGCTCAAAACACTTGGTTGGCACAGGTGTTTTTCCAGACATTGTAGTCTCAGTAAGATATTTCATTCTGCTTCCCTCACTCATTTCAGGTGTAAATGAGTACCCAGATATAGGTAGAAGAAGATTTTGTCAATGCGTTTGTATGAAGCGCCTAACAGACTTTGAATGCAATGGCCTGCTGGGGGATAAGTGATGTACAGCCAGTGAGCCTGTACTGTGTAGTGATATGGAATATAAATCTGTCTTTATCTTTTATTTCATTCAAGGTGGGGTAAGGCCTCATGTGCATTTTAAAAGTCAGTGATGTAAAATGTGGTATTTCTGATAATACACGAGATCAAACAAACACATTGGTATGGCTTTTGCTCAGAATTTCAAGGCCAAATTTGGCCGAATCTGACAAGTCAAGATCCTTATGTCTCAAAGCAGCGAGTAATGTCTTATGATTGAACAAGATCAATCGTAAATATCCCTCAACATTTTCACAATGAACAACAAGCAGTGAAAATTTGCATTTGAAAAACAGGATAACATGGGTACCTGATAAAAATCTCTTTCAGACAGCAAGCATGCATAGACCAAACCTGTTTCAAAACTATAGCATTGCTACATTATGTAAGTAGGTAAGGGCTAAATAGAAAGAAAAATCCATCAAGAATTGACAGGAGGATTGAGCCAATGAAAGAAACATAAGAAAGGGCATGATAAAAATAAAAATGCATCAAGCGAAGAAATCAAATATCTCACATCAATATGAAAGGAAAAAAATACATGAGTTCCCTTCTACTGCTTTAATGAGAAAGGGAAAAAAGAAGGTAAACACAGTGGTGTATCTTTGAGAAAAGTACATTCGAAGGAAACATTATCCATTGTGCCATCAAAAAACAACTTACTTATGTATATCCTGTTCTTTCTGAGCCCTTAGTTTCATCATTTTGCGCTTAGCAGCAGCAAATACACGGCATTCTTCATCCTCTTCCTAAATTGACAAGAGTTGGGAATTATAATTGCCGTTTGAATTGAGGTGAGGGTCTTATTTTTTGGTGTTCTTTGCATTTTTCTTACTCATTCTTTTTTGTTAACAGAAAATATTAAGTATATAACTAATTTTACACAAGTAGACAGATAATTGAATAATAATAATAATAATAATAATAATAATAATAATAATAATAATAATAATAATAATAATAATAATAATAATAATAATAATAATATATATAGGTATGTATCTTATCATAGCTCTAAGATTTACGTCATTTTCTATATCTCTTTCATTACTTTAATGTGTTTTTATATAATCTTTTTCATGATTTTTAAGTATTCTGCCATATAATTGACTCTTTTTCTTAGTCTTAATCAAACATTCAAAGTTTATATAAACAAGCTGTTTTTTTGCAAAAGAAAATGCTTGGACGTGAAAATATAAAATGATTCTTCACAAAGAATTCTATGGTTTGAAACAGACCTTGCTATAATATCACAAATTCTATTTTATCCTTAATAACTAACTTCAATAATTTTTTGTTGAAATTAATAAGGCTGTCTTTTAATGGTACACAAACCTCATCTTGCTGTGTCTGTAAAATCTTCATTTTCTCAACATCCTGGATTTGTAGCATATTCTCATCTCGAAGAGTCTTTCTCTCCTCTTTTCGAATGTTTTCCAACCTTTCTTTTTCAACTTGAAATTGTACTGACAATTTTTTCAGTTCATCTCCTCTTTGATATCATCCAGTTGTCTCAGTTGAGCACCCTTCAAGTGCTCATTGATTCTTAAAAGAAAAAGGCATAATGAGTTTGATATTTCCCATACACCGAAAGGTAGAATGGGAACTGATAAAGAAAGAAAGAAAGAGTTTGATATTTGGAGAACCAAATTTAGAATTTAAAATGTTAGATACACACTGAGACTTTTCATTTAAAGTAATGAAAGTTAAAGCATAGTACTCTGACACAAAACTATAGAATTAATAGATTTACACAGGGAGGGAAAAGAAAAGAAAAAATCATTTTGATTTACATTGACACAAATGTTGTTAAGAAATTCTTTGCAATAATAAGATAACTCGTTGTTAGAAATTTTTAGCAATAATATGATAACTCGATAAAGACAAATAGACTTGATCATAGAAGCATTATGGCTCTGAAAAGAAATGGGATAGACAAAACTGGATTTTTACAGAGATATTTTTTTAATCTATCAAAACTCATTAAGTCTTAACACTAAATTCAGAAAAAGAATTAGTTCTGTACTTTGATTAAAACAATCTATAAACATGAAAATGCTTAATCAATGGTAGGTAATACACAGATTTAAAATAATGCATCGAAAAATCAAAGTTTATTTGGAACTCATTCTCGAAGTGAAAGTATTGATTTGTTAGTGTTTTTTAAAAGAGCGTAACTTCTCTTCAATTGACTGAAATATACCAATTTTGAATGTTTTTATGAATGCATGTCATCGGTAAAACTGTCTAAACACGTAAGCCTGTGTGACGTGATTTTTAAAAAGCAAAAAACGTAACAGATAATCAAATAGGGCTGCAAACACTACTTTAGCTTCTTGGATTTCAAATTGATAACTTCTTTAGTCTTCAGAATGTAGCTAATGGAAAGAAATAATCAGTTATGGACTTTCAAGGTTAAAATTGAACTTTTTGAATGACTTAAACAAGTAAGTGCACTCCTTTACTTACGAGGTTATAGTTTCAAAGCGGGAAGAAAAATGGAAAACTGCGTTTATATCACGGGCGTGACTGGAGCCTTTCTATTGGATTAACATCTCCAATATTTACAAAAAGGCAAAAGAAGTGTTCATTTGGTCATTTAAAGGACAAACCTCATATCTCAAATATCGTGAACTTGCGTGTTTAGATGGTTTTATCGACAATGTGCTTTAACTCCACACTTCAGCCAGCTAAATTTTAGTGACAAAGTCTCTAAGAGCTCTCACTTTGATGGAACTCTTTTGAAAAACTGTGTTCATAAGCAGATAAGCGGCAAGAATTAACAAAAATACAATGTTTCTCTTTTAGATATTTTGTCAAAGAGGAGTGCTACAGTATCCCTAAAATGTTATAATGCCATTCAATGCTTTGACACAAAATATTTTCTCTCAAAACCAAGATGTATAAATAAGATTGCTGTTGACTAACCTATTTTCTGCCAATATTATCATATCAATGGGTGAAGCATGGTCACAAAATCACATGAAATTCAAATATCTATTGATGACTTGATAACTGCATTCTAATTTTAAGAAATCACTTACTGATCCTGCTGGAAATTAGCAGTTGAATGTGCAGCCCCAATACGGATCCTAGCTTTTTCTTGGTCAGCCTGGATGCTTCTGTCATGACTTTCCTGTTCAATTTTCATAAATATCTCGTCCTGGTCTACCAAAGCCTGTTCCTTCAAACGTTTCAGTTCTATTTGAGCCTCTCGCTCCTTCAGAACTTCCGTAAGGGTTAACGCACTCTAAAATTAAGTAAATTCAATAATTACTTTATGCCAGTCTTCTTACATATCAGTATGGAGAACATAGACAAATTTTACTTAGAAGCTGAACATAAGCATTTTGTACTTGTTAAGTGCCGTAATTAATTAAAATAAACTTTACATTACTTGCTGATTAGTATTAATATTATTATAAGAAGAAGTATCTGTTCTTTAGAAAAATTCAAACATTTTAAAACTACAAGAAGTAATACTTTCTGCTATAGGAATATCATAAATTATCTAGACAAATAACAACAATGATTTTTTTTTTTTTTAAAACATAGTGGTTTCTTAAATGATTGTTTAATCTTAAATGCCAATCTATCTAATTATCAAGAAAAAGTAAAAACTCTTACATGGAAAGCCTTGACTCGATCTGTCTGATAATACTGTTGTGTTTTTGCTTTTTCTATTGCCTCTTTCCTTTGAGCAGATTGGTATTTAGCTTCCTCAACATCTATCTGCTTTCGCTCTTCCTCTTCCTTTTCCTCTCGCATCCTTCGAGCTTCCAATTTCCTTTGTCTTTGACCCTTGAACAAAAAGGTATTATACTATAAGAAACAAATGTTACTATGAAAATTCAAAATCTGTAAATACTTTAATTTAAGATAAGAGTATTCCAACACACAAGACTTTAAAATTCCTTTTTTCGTCTGTCATGTTTAGTATGCCATGTTATAAGATGAGAATGTAAAGCATCTATCTAAAAAATAAATGATAGAAGAGAGAGGAAAATGGTGCTATAACTTACAGCAATTGTATTGCCCCAATTTTTGACCAGTTCCTTTGATTTCCTCTTCTGTGCCTCTCGATCCTCACGAATCTTACGAACCATCTCATCTTGGATCTGCTTTCGATTCAACTCCATTTCTATCCTCTCCCAATCACTTTTGGATATGACAGTCACTTGACGTAAATCAGTTCCATCAGGCAACAGCATTGAATTTCCTTGGACGTTAAAGTCAGGAGGGGCATTTCGCCCTGATTCGACTGTGAATAGAAAATGCAATCATAAATATGAGAAAAAACAATCAGCCATAATATCCACAACAAAAGGCTGAAATGAAGCGAAAGAGCCATAAAACATTAAGAAAGTGAGTAACTCACTAACACAGCAAATAGTGGAATCTACATGCTTTGTATCTATATTCCTTCAAAAAGATTCAGAAGAAAGACATTTAATAATAATAATAATAATGCAAAATTTATATAGCGCCCCTACCATGAGAGTCATGCTCAGGTGCGCTTTACAAAGGCTAACACATACATCATACAGTAGCTTACATAATGTACTCAATATTTAAGATTACTATAAAATCAAGACATGTACATACACGAAAAATTATTACAATTAAGATGAACAGTACCTAAATGACGATATGTGCTAATTACAAGATGGCCCTATACACGCGTGTGCACACACACACACACACACACACACATATACATACACACACACACACACACAAATTGCAGGTGTCAACCCGTCACACCCCCTGATAGGTCGAAAAGTCAGTTTTAAAAGTCTCCATGTATAAAAAAAATAATAATAGTTAAAGAAGTCAAACTAAAAGATCTAAGAATAATTACATGTACATGACAGTGTTAAAGGTACCATACATCAATAAAACACCAAACCCTTAACACGGGTTTTAGAAAATGCCAATAAGTTAAATATTATGTGAGTCGAAAGTGAAGTGGAACAACTCTGTTTTAAGTGATTGTTTAAAAGAAGGAAGGGTTGTACAGTTTCTAGTTTTAAATGACAAAGAATTCCATATAGCTGGGGCCGAAAAAGGTGAAAGAATGTTCGAGAAATTCAGTCTTAGGGACACTTCTTTTTAGCTGCAAAGATTGTGATGATCTAAGCGGACGATTGGGGCAGTGAACTTTAAGGAGTTGTTTTAGATAGTTGGGGGCAGTGTCATGACTGCAGTTGAAAGTGAGACATGCTATTTTATATATGATTCTCCTCTCTACGGGAAGCCAATGTAGAGAGCACAAAATGGGAGTGATGTGTTCAGACTTTTTGGTCTTAGTTACAATTCTTGCTGCTTTATTTTGAAGTAATTGTAATCAATCAATAGAAGTTTTTGGCAACCCATAAAGAAGAGAATTACAATAATCAAGACGACTTGTGACAAGTGCATGGACAAGCATTTTACATGTTTCTTGGTCTAACAGATTCCGGATACGAGAAATACTTTTAAGGACACAATGGATTGTTTGACAAACTTTGGTAATGTGAACATGCATGTGTAAAAATTCATCAAAGAAGAAACCGAGATTTTTGACGCTATGGCTGTTACATATAGTCGTATTGTTTATGACCAGCTCATTTAATATAATGTCCTTTCCTTTTTTTCTAAATGTTATCAATTCTGTCTTGTCATTGTTGAATTTCAGTTTGTTTTCTGTCATCCAGGTCCTGATGTCTAACACACAGTTAATGATGGCTGTTTCTTTAGTTGTTATGTGATTGTTCATGCTGAGGGGTATAAAGTTGCGTATCGTCAGCATAAAAATGATGATCAATGTTGTGGGATGCGATGATGTCACCGAGAGGTGTAGTGTATTGGGTTTCTTAGCATTGAAATTGCAATGCGCCCAGAGCCCTTTGTTTGGGAAGGGTGTACTGCGCAATATACATGTTTACATTATTATTATTATTGTTATTATAAAGATAATTACTTAGTGTGCTATATTCTGTGGTAGATGACCTTGACCTTAAAGGGATTTTCGTTTCTATAAACTCTGAGATCTTCATATCTCATGCTTCGAGTAATTTTCCTCATTACACATCATGTCTACTGCATCTTTATTGAATTTCTTGCTGTTGTGTTGTTGTTATTTATTTTGTCAATGTTTGCTCTTAAGGTGTTTATTTGGGGTAATTTTTCTTGTTTGTTTACTCGTTTTGTTTTCAAATCTAAAGTAAGGGATAAGGGGGGGTGTTGTAAGGAAATGGGTTTTTTTTCACTTTGCTTTTGTTTATGGGGCAGCCCTAATACTAATATACTATCTAGATCTAGATCTAGATCTTATGCAGATTCATGAGATTGCAAATGAGTTGATATCTTACATTTTGTTACAGTCAAATTTTATGTTTAAACAACATTTACTTACTTTTTCTCTGCCCTTTGCGTCTTCCATGCATTACGGTTGCCATCCTGAAACA
Source organism: Doris montereyensis (assembly GCA_037039925.1). Classification (NCBI taxonomy): domain Eukaryota; kingdom Metazoa; phylum Mollusca; class Gastropoda; order Nudibranchia; family Dorididae; genus Doris; species Doris montereyensis. The sequence continues at coordinate 122,965 of JAXRKP010001142.1, read as the reverse complement.
CTGTTCAGGACAAATTCAAAAGCAAGTCACAATTTGATAACAATTTTAGTCATTCCATGGACGGCCTTGGGGCTCCTAATCGTAACTAGGCAAACAATCCCTGTAGTTAACTGAAGTATATCCGGTTTCCGACAGCGGAAATGTGAAAGGAAGTTACTCTGATGTGATTTCTTACCGTTTATTCGCTTTTAATATGTTTACTGTTTTTGCAAACTGAAACACTTGAACAGTTACAAGTTGCCATTATTCGATCTCATATCATATCCAAACACAGAGCAACTTCTCAAAAACATCTAGATTCTAGATCTAGATCTATTCCAACCAGAGACAAGTAGATATTTAATTTCCTTACACATATCGACTCTCTGTGTATTGCTGTTCAAATTGCAAGGTGTGCCCATTTCTTCTGTTTTGTTTTTCATACAGTAATGATACACTAAAATGATGGTACCTAAAATAATAGCGGCCGAACCGAACGAATTCTGGGAATAAAGAGTGGTGTACAGTCAACACTTCTATTTTGGTAATTTTACGGTTAAGCGACGTAAAAGAGAGTGGGTCAAATTTGCACTCAATGTGGTATCAGCTTAGATATCTACATTTAGAGGTGAGAATGAAACAATCTAGAGAATCTATCCACAATGTCTTTCCCTGAACCCCCTATGTCCCCACACTTCTAAATACATGTCATGTAGATTCTAGATCTAAGCCCATAACGACAATTATAAGTACAAATTTGAACCACTTTCTTTCGTTGCTAAACAGTAAAATTACCCTTCTATTGAATTGCTATGGTCTATAAACTTGTAACACATCACTGACATCAGTACAGATGATCCGTGCTGTTTTATGTCTCTATAAAAGTCCTCTTTATTTCAATAAAAGCTCTCATGTCAATAAAGAATAATTGTTTGCTCCATGATAACTAACAAAAATCTGTTGTGATCGTATTTTTTCCTAAATCAAAAGTGGGTTGTTGTTTTGCTGTTAAAAGTAGCTAGACTAATTGATGTTACAGGGGACATGTTATTGTTATTTATATTATAAATAAAATATAAGTGAAACTTGGGACATTCCATGCCATCAACCAATCAAAATGCACACTTTATAATAAGAAAGGGTCACTATTATAGATTGACTATTTTAGATAGTCCAACGCCATATTATGATTTATTTATTGAAACAATATAATGTCTTCGTTTTTTATGCAATTTTACATGACCACCACTTCTGGTCCTTAGGTAACCAAGTTGACGTCACACCACTCTATATAGACTAACCTTGCAATGATAAATTGGAAGGATTTTTTTTCGGCGCGGGGGGGGGGGGGGGTTCATAAGGAGTCTTCCCCCTTGTTACATGAAAACACAGTGAATAATAAGGGGTCCCCACCCTCCTCCCTCCCACCCTGATTTATGCAAGAACCTACTGAATAAAAGTCCTAAGATCGAATAGATACACACATTAATGTTCCAAAACATATGATCTGATAGTTTACACTATTTGGAATAAGATTTAAACACCGCCTGGCCACTGTTTTTATTGATACTCATATCTTGGTTAAACAGGACATCACATCTTAAGGAGTGCCGAATTTCCACAGTTGGGCACATCCAAGGTAAGGATTTCTATAGGCGGGCATACTGAAGAGACCTGCCTGAGAAAAATAAAGATCTTAAAACTAAAACAAAGAGAGAGGCTGCCTCAGTTGCCACAGTGTTCCGTAACTTACCTTCATGATTCTCATCAATTTGATAAACGTATATATAGCAAATCATTTGGGGGCATTGAAACAGTCGAGAGGCGCCGGTAGCTCAGTTGGTAGTGCGTCTGACTACCACCCAGGCGGCCTCTGTTGACTCAGTAACGAAATGAGTATCTAAATCTAGGTCTATTCAGATTTGTTGACAATAAAGGCAGACTCGTGGAAAGCAATGCTTAACTACCATATTATGCCGTATATGTCTAGAAAATCAGGACTCTACTCAGGTGATTACCATACGCGCTTAACTCTGGATATAGGACTTTAAACTTAAATACTTTACCATAGCCAGTCACATTTTTTGATTTTTAAGTGAGCGAAATTCAGTAGCCCAATAAATGACCATAACAGTTAACCCTTAATATCATACATCGCTCAATCTTGTATTATTTCGCTGTCACCTTGTATCAGACACCTGATATAGATGGTCTAACAATAATTCTTTTACTCACATAATCTATTACATTTCTATCCTCTGGCCTCTTCCAGCCTTTCCTCTTTTCTTGGATTTTAGTTTTGACATTCTAATTCGACCATGCTGTTCTTTTCCTATCTCCTTTATTTTGTTTCCTACCACAGACCTCTTCAGTGTAACTGGGGAGTGTTTCCTTCTATACAGTTGTCACTTTTCTTCTATTGTGTGCTATCATTTAGATGAAATCTGCCTTTCACCGATGAATCTTTTTGTCCTCAATAGGTTTAAATATGTTTTAACTGGTTTAAATTTAGTTCTTCTATTTTGATTTTAGTAGCTTTCTTTTCTATCCTCTTCTGTTTGTCTTTCTCAGTCAAAAATCTCATTTTTGCAATCACTAGGTGATGATCACTAATTATTTCAGCTCCTCTGTAGTGTTAACTCTTGCATCTATTGAATGTAGAATAAGGAACTGGTAACTATTTCGATTAACTTCAATTCTGATGATTGATACAAAATACACTTGCGCAACGTGTATTTTGATATTAAAATAATCGAGCTCAGTTCACCACAATTGTTTGTCAACCAATCTCCTGTCTCTGTCAGCAGCATGTGTAGAGGCGTGGGGAAATTAATGAGATGTACGTTAATGCTACCCCACACATCAAATGGTCATGTTCTTCATCATAGTCATTTTTATAAGGTAATCAACTTTAAAATATATCCTTTTTTTAAGCAAATGATTTTCAACATTAAAAAAGAATTTATTTTTCTCCTGATATTTATGAAATTTGTGTATTTCTCTCTCAAACGATGAATGATTGATTTTTTACTCTGCAGGGAGTATTATTATCACCTGTTCCGCTTAACGCCATAAAAAGTTGCCTAGGACTGCCTTTCTTGTTTTACAGTGTGGGGAAATATATAATATTTTTAACGTCATCCAATTAGATATCTAACCAAATAATTATGAATTGAAAGAACCTGACAAAAGAGACCACTCACTCATATCTCTGCATCTGTTGCATAACAGGATCATTTTTGGGCTGTTCAAAATGACTAAGAATCTATGCCAAAAAAAGAAAATTAAATGAAAATCCACAATGGAGCAACCAATAAATTAACAAAGAAGTAATCTAAGTACATGTATTGGTGGCACGATGTTTAACCAAGAAATTAAAAATACTTAAATCAGGATTCATTGTTACGTTGTTGATTTCACTCTAACTAGTCTAACACAAGGTGACCAAATTGTAAATGTAATTATTTTTTGGGCTATGAACTTGAATTTTTTCATTTGTTTCACATGTGTCCTTCTTTAGTGCTATTCATGATGGTATTTTTCTCTCTGATGCTAAGCCTAGCTGAGTCTCTCTCTGTTTATTTTTCACTTTACTTTCTCTAAGGATTTTTTGTGGTTTTTTTGCAGATAATGGCTACTGACAGGAAAGAGCAGAAAAATCTGCTTGTCTTTGATTTTGATCATTCTTTGGTTGACAAGAACAGCGATTTACATGTGATTAAACTTGCACCAGAGGGAAAAGTCCCAGAAGAAATACAAAGTCTGTATAGGGATGATGGATGGACGAATTACATGAGGGAAATTTTCAAGTAAGCAGTTTCTTCTGTCTTACAAATTCACCAAAGATTGAAGGAGTTTAGTGTTATCACTTATTAATTTGTTTTCTTTATTATTGTTAATGATTAAGGAAGATAACAGCCATAAGACAAGGGGGAATTAAAGGCATGCACTTTTGTTTATAATTGAAAGCCAGCAAACATGTTAATGTTAAGCACCAAAAGGTCACAAAAAATGTCAGTCGTTTTTATTATCAACACATGTATAGAATGCATGTCCAACCAATGAATGTGGCGTTGGTGAGTGAGGAAACTGCAATTGATTTGTTGTGTGTTTGTCAGGTGAAATGAATGGCCATTGACTGCATAAAATTCTGCCTCCTGCAACTGATAGACATTATATTGCAGGTTGAGTTAGAATCAGATTTAATCATGGTCATAGTTTGTTTTTTTTGTGCATTAACATGTGCTGTCCACTTAGTCCACAGTCCTACCAATACAATTTTTCGATCTCTCCAGGGGCATGTTCTTAGACTGCTTCTACTGTATTAATGAAGAAGAATATGAAATACAAATGAAAGGCCTAATACTAATAGCTAGACAATGGAACAGGACAAAGAAATGTTCGGTGGTCCACCCTTCATCAGCATCAAAGAAACAATAAATGGCTAAACAATACATTTCATATTCATATTCCTCTTGATTATTTCAAATTCCCTTCATTATTTCATATATTCCTCTTCATTACTGTATTGATATTACCTTGAGGAGCAAGTGTTGAAGTGTTGACATTGTATGTAATTGTAATATCAATATTATAATTGTAATAACTTGTCCCTGTCATAGATACCTTCATGGGAACGGCACTACTAGAGAAAACATCCTTGATTGTATGTCTGAAATTGAACTGACGGACGGCATGGACCAGCTGTTGGAACACACGACAAAAGAGAATAAGTGGGATCATATCATTATATCTGACTCCAACTCCGTTTTCATCGATCACATTCTGAAGAGAAGGAATTTATCCTCAACATTTCTTCAAATATTCACGAATCCAGCACAATTCACAGAAAATGGACTTTTAACCCTAAAAGGGTATCACCATCAGGACTGGTGCTCCTTCAGCTCTGAAAATCTGTGTAAAGGTCATATTTTAAAGAGTTTTCTTGAGAGCCAAAAGAAGGTGTCAATAAATTACTCTCATGTATTTTACGTCGGCGATGGGTTTAACGACCTCTGCCCTGGGTTAACTCTAAACCCGGAAGACTTTCTCATGCCACGTTTGAATTTTAAATTGAACACAGTCGTTGAAAGTATTTTAGAAAGAGACAGCCCAGTGAACAAGTCATCCTTGAAAGCAAGGTTGTTCCCTGGAAAAGTGGTCTTGACATTCTTCAATGTATCAAAGCTGATTTATAGTTGAGTGGGTTTTTTAAGACTGATGGTTTATGTTATTTAATCATCAAACATGTATTTTACCAGAGATTATTTAACAATTTCCTTGTATGACTACATGAAAGTATCCTTCTTACGTTTCCATAGTCGTAAGATGGAATCCACATGCTCAAAGCCTCCCCGTGTTGATTTATCTGATTGCCAATGCTTCCCTTTCTTAGAATATCTTTTATGAGAAACACTGTGATATGAGTCAAACATGTGTCAACCTTGAACGCTTATGATTTGCATTAAAATATTGTCTTTGACACTAGTCAATGGGTTCATCGAGCACTCCTATGTACAGATAATCAAAGAAATTGGGCCTCAGCCTGAGTGAGCATGATGGTAATTCACTCTCATTGACCCTGTTGGAGCTCTAAATGATGTAAAAAATGTTAAGATGTGTTCAGGTAAGTGTGGTCACATTTATGATGACAACGAAAGAATCCTGTTCGGTTGAGTTTTTTTACAGCTGCAGAGAGCATTTAAGTTAGGGGCTCAGGTATTTTTTGGTTTCGGTATGAAATGTGAACTATTTATTAAGTCCTCCATTTTATTACTATTGAGGTGATTTTTGAGTTTGGAAGAATACTTCATGGCGTTTCATGAATTTGTTTTCTCCTTTTTTAAATCTTAAAACTCAATCGGAACTCAGCTCAGAAATATTGGTTGTGGTTATAGCCAATTTTAAGTCGGTTTCCGTGCCTTTGATCCTTTTTATAAAAATGTAATGATGATAATGAGTTTGCAGTGAAGATGTTTTAAAAGCTGAGATTTTTAAAATTGCATTTCTTGGTGCTTGCGAATAGTCAAAATTTCTGCTGAATCCATTCATGTTTTTCATACTCATTGGGGAAAAAATATAAGGTGTCAAATATAAGTGGAAAACATTTACCTACTGAATTGATGTGAATAAAAGTATGTTTTGTCTTTTTTACGAACTTTTTTTCTTTTCTTTTCGATAGTGTGTTTTCTGCTATGATGTGTCTGTATCTGTTTGAGAGTAAGTTTTCTTCTTTCTTTTTATTTTCTTCTGTATATTTTTTTCTTAATTTAACTTTGTCATCATTATTGTTATTTTAATTATTATTATTATTAAATCAATATTAGGAGTATCATTATTACTCCTTTGATATTTTTTTCTTATCATTAATAAATATTATTATTGACCATGTTAGTACAGTCAAGCCCGCTAATCCAAATCGTACGGGAACAGGCATAAAGTTTTGATTAACTGGAAATTTGATTTAACCGAAAACACCTTATTTTGATATACTATTGAAGTGGTTGATCACTTTATCATTGATATAATATAGTATTGGATCTTTTAAATGCATTTATAAGTCTATGGGCTGAGTCATCACAGTCACTCCGTTCTGCCCTAGCACTGACACAAATGTGTAGACTCTCTCTCTCTCTCTCTCTCTCTCTCTCTCTCTCTCTCTCTCTCTCTCTCTCTCTCTCTCTCCCTCTCTCTCTCTCTCTCTCTCTCTCTCTCTCTCTCTCTCTCTCTCTCTCTCTCTCTCTCTCTCTCTCTCTCTCTCTCTCTCTCTCTCTCTCCCTCCCTCCCTCCCTCCCTCCCTCCCTCTCTCTCTCTCTCTCTCTCTTCTCTCTCTCTCTCTCTCTCTCGTACATGCATTCTTTTTAATCTTCGTTACACCTTTGTCCACACACAAGGTTACCTCAGCTGTTTCACTACAATAGACTTACATCACAACAGGTGACCGATCCAGCTTACAAGAACCGCCAGTGTCTAATATGTGAATAGTGTTACGTGTGTAGCACTATTATGTTGACGTGTGGTTTCTATTTGTTCACCTTTATAGAAATTAACCAGCGGTCTTTGATTTATGACGGGATTTGATTCAATCAAATCTTTGATTTATTTTTCTCCATGGACCAAAAAAATTTGAATTAAGCAGGTCATGATTTTGATTAACCGATAAAATATTTATTTGGTAAAAATCGAATTTGGAATAAGCGGGTCCGACTGTACTTAGTCATATCACCCTCATTCCATCCTGTTATCAAGACCATGCTCAATCAAAACTCATTATTTCATCAGTTGGTAAAAAATATTAATATCTGTATTGTATTTGAAATCAATTTTCATATAAACAAAGGATATCATGTATCTTCATAACTCGCATTTAACTAATAGAAGAGGACAGGGCTCCTTCCAAGGAAAATTGAATTTCACAGACGTCAATAGTATCAAGTCAATTACGTGGCGTTTAAGTCAAAAGTTTTACATTCTTAATGTGTTTAGGAAACTTTGTTTCAAAATATTTCAATGTTTAAATTTCGAAGTGACTATTTGTAGTACTACTACCAATAGGCCAAAAGCCAGTTTTTCCCTATTCGTAGTACTAGTAGTAGTAGGCTTTATAGTTTATAGCCTATTGGTACTCATTGGTAGTACTTTAGTAGTAATAGTACTACAAATAGGGAGAGAAGGCTTTATAGCCTATTGGTAGTAGTAATAGTACTACAAATAGGGAGAGAAGGGTTTATAGCCTATTGGTAGTAATAATAGTACTACAAATAGGGAGAGAATGGTATATAGCCTATTGGTAGTAGTACTACAAATAGGGCATACCTTAAATTTTAAAGTCAAAAGTTTTGATGTTAACTTAGTTCAATTCTCTCTCTCTCTCTCTCTCTCTCTCTCTCTCTCTCTCTCTCTCTCTCTCTCTCTCTCTCTCTCTCTCTCTCTCTCTCTCTCTCTCTCTCTCTCTCTCTCTCTCTCTCTCTCTCTCTCTCTCTCTCTCTCTCTCTCTCTCTCTCTCTCTCTCTCTCTCTCTCTCTCTCTCTCTCTCTCTCTCTCTCTCTCTCTCTCTCTCTCTCTCTCTCTCTCTCTCTCTCTCTCTCTCTCTCTCTCTCTCTCTCTCTCTCTCTCTCTCTCTCTCTCTCTCTCTCTCTCTCTCTCTCTCTCTCTCTCTCTCTCTCTCTCTCTCTCTCTCTCTCTCTCTCTCTCTCTCTCTCTCTCTCTCTCTCTCTCTCTCTCTCTCTCTCTCTCTCTCTCTCTCTCTCTCTCTCTCTCTCTCTCTCTCTCTCTCTCTCTCTCTCTCTCTCTCTCTCTCTCTCTCTCTCTCTCTCTCTCTCTCTCTCTCTCTCTCTCTCTCTCTCTCTCTCTCTCTCTCTCTCTCTCTCTCTCTCTCTCTCTCTCTCTCTCTCTCTCTCTCTCTCTCTCTCTCTCTCTCTCTCTCTCTCTCTCTCTCTCTCTCTCTCTCTCTCTCTCTCTCTCTCTCTCTCTCTCTCTCTCTCTCTCTCTCTCTCTCTCTCTCTCTCTCTCTCTCTCTCTCTCTCTCTCTCTCTCTCTCTCTCTCTCTCTCTCTCTCTCTCTCTCTCTCTCTCTCTCTCTCTCTCTCTCTCTCTCTCTCTCTCTCTCTCTCTCTCTCTCTCTCTCTCTCTCTCTCTCTCTCTCTCTCTCTCTCTCTCTCTCTCTCTCTCTCTCTCTCTCTCTCTCTCTCTCTCTCTCTCTCTCTCTCTCTCTCTCTCTCTCTCTCTCTCTCTCTCTCTCTCTCTCTCTCTCTCTCTCTCTCTCTCTCTCTCTCTCTCTCTCTCTCTCTCTCTCTCTCTCTCTCTCTCTCTCTCTCTCTCTGCTCTTAAAGTGTGTTGGAAACTTTGTTGTAATGTTTGATTTTTATCCATTCTCTCTCTCTCTCTCTCTCTCTCTCTCTCTCTCTCTCTCTCTCTCTCTCTCTCCTCTCTCTCCTGTCTCCCTCCCGCTCTCTCTCTCTCTCGCTCTCTCTCTCTCTCTCGCTCTCTCTCTCTCTCTCTCTCTCTCTCCTCCCACCCTCTCTCTCTCTCTCTCTCTCTCTCTCTCTCTCTCTCTCTCTCTCTCTCTCTCTCTCTCTCTCTCTCCCCCCTTGTTATCTATTCCTTTATAGACGTATTACCTTCGTAAAATTTATGATCCTGTTTCTTATTCATAGATACATTTTAAACATTCCATCTAAATTTGGTTGTCTCTGATTGTAAATTGTAAGGACCTCTTAGTAATAAATTAATTATAGCAAATAGACTAATAAATCAATAGAAGCCAAGTGAAAATATTTGTTTTACAGGAACATTTAAAACTAACAAAGGGTGTTCTAGTGGCCATCGTTGTATTGAATTTAAAGTAGGATGTATGTCTTGTGGACTGGCTTACCCCACGCACGTTTACCAATTGACTAGGATCACATGATAACACGTCTCGCTAATCAACATACAACACACAGACCATGCAATATCTCGTAATGGTTAGGTTAACATTAGTCTCAATTTTTACCTTTGCTTTGTCCCTAAACAGTAGTAGCAGCACTGTCATGTTCGGTTTCCATGTGCCCTTTACCTGATGGAAAAATATGTGTTATTTTCTATGTTCCAATCCTTCTACTAAGACATTTTGAATAAAGTAAACGTGGTAGCACATAAGGTTTCTTATAAACATGATACAGATACATCATCTTTCCTTTGTAAACAAAAGTGTGAAACATGAGTCAAAAACAATTTGGATGGTCCAAATGACACCGTTTCAGTCCTATTGCCAAATTTGGCTTGTGTGAAGTGAGACATTGAAAGGAAATCATCCAAGTACTCAAATCTACCACCACAGTTTTACCAATCATTTACAATGAATACAATCTAGGTAAAAGTTGTGTCTTGTTGCTTCTCAAGATAGCTTTGATTAGTTTGATATATGAAACCTTCATGGTTCTGTAAGTTTTCAAATCATTAATGATCTGTTTATCGTATGCTATTGTATGATTATGGATTATATTGAAAGCTACGTCAGAACTTCGATTGAATATCATTTACACATACAATGTTAATCTAAACATTGATAATACTTACTTTTGAAAGGTCATGATAAATATTAACAAATGTCAAAAATATTCAGTTATATTTATACAAGAGTTTTGTATAATTATAATAATATGTAATATTTATATTGATTATCAGTATGCTAAATATGATTTAGTAAGTGCTTTAAATGCTAGTGGGACAAACTTAAATGGCTATGTTTCAATGATTATATCAATTGATAATTAACCTGTTTAGAAAATGTTGTCAAGTAATACTTTTTGGGGGTCTAAAATTACAAATTATGTTTACTTTGCAGTAGGATTCCAGGAGTATTTTGTTGAAATGTCTCTGCAATGTTTAAAAAATAAAAAGCTGTCACATTCACATGCTAAATGCTAACCAAAGCATTTGTTGAGTTCAAGTCATTCAAATTAAGAATAAGAAAGACAACTTCCAAGCCTTTCTACTGTTACATTAGTACAGTGGCACCTCTCTAATCTAACCCAAACTTCTCAATTAGAGAGGTGCCAGGGTGGATTGTATTGTAAAGTCATCCCGATTTGCCGGGTTTCCCGATACGTTGGGAACCTAGGGATTTTGGGGATTCCCTCAGTAGTTTGAGGTACCTAAACCCTTCTGTGAGTGGTAAAATATAGAATTAAACGAACAAATAGCCACAGGACCAGTTAGTTGATCAAAACGAAGATGGCATGCATCAAAGATGTCACTCACACTCACTTGTGGCAATCGATCTTCCTTGGACGGTAGATAGATAAGACACGTAATAAGAAAGGCATGTTGGATTTTTAAATCTCCTCTCGTGTCCACCGTTGTGATTGAGGGTGAGGCGAGCAATAAAAGACTATGACACTTGACAGCACAACTCTCTAAGCGCCGCCCAGTGTCAACACCGTACTGTATTGTCAGGTGGACAAGCAATGTCTGCCTCGACACCTGTTTTCACACCACCTTAATGGATGTATGGTGTATCTGGCTTATGGTCATCGCGAACTGGCACTTGCAACATCATGTACAAATTATGCAATGTATAACACATGTATCACTAATGCAGGTGTAATAATTGATGTTTTGCTAACACGGAAATCAAATTGGGTTAAAAAGTGAGTGTTGGAATAAATAAATGTAGGGAAATGGTGATGATAATCAATGCAAGCCCATGAAAAATGTCCGATTAGCCGGAGACCTTTCCCGTTTAGAGAGGTAAATTATATAGAAAAAATCTGTTCCCGGGGAATTCTTCCCGATTGGCCGGGTTCCCCGATCTTAGAGGTTCTACTGTATTATGAATACTGTTTCTCGACTAGTGACAATGACATTGTCATTATTACCAATAAAATCATACTCTGAAAAAAAAAAATTTTCTTCTTATTTGATACGACTTTGAAAAGTACCTTCTTTCCACCTCTTCTCTTCCTCTTTCTTTGCTTCTCTTTTTCATTAAAATTAAATGACAAAAAAAAACATAGAAGAAATATCTTCACATTATATCATCAATAGTAACAAATGCACCATACGACTACCTAAACACTACTTACAAGTTACATTTATTGTGTAAAAATGACATGTGTTATACATGTATTTGTATTGTACACATTTCGAATGAGGAAACCAGACTTGAAATTGAATTTAATCAGGATAACACTGGTTAAAAATGCTGGCTGGCCTAGGTTTTTGTTGACAACGCTGTATTCTTACTCTTAGGAAAGGTGTTGTACTTTTAGAGAAAGGCTCTTCACTCCCTTTTCTGCCTTGACTCCGATTTTTAATTAAATGATTTTTACCTACATAGAACTAAGGTGATTTCCGAGGTTTCAATAGAATTTTAAAAGTTTGCCCAGACTGCCCTGTTAAACAACCAAGGGATCTTTAATGTGCACAGAGTGTTGTGATCTGCACAAGGGACCTCCTTGTTATCGTCCACTGTCCATCTTTGATGGCACAAGTGTTGATTCACCTACCTGGACTAGGGGATATGTTTTACTAAGATAAAACTTGAGAAAATTTCTCAACCGTTGAGGCTTTAACCCATGACCTTTTGGTTGAGGGGCAATGACACCTTGCCATTGGAGTACCGAGGTCCCCTGTGACTCAGATGTGAATGAGTACCTGTCGTGAGCTTGCACTTATACAGGGATGCCGACTATAAATCAATCTTTACCTATATCTATATATATATATAGCTGAACTCCGGAATCTGGACCCACAAACTCCATATTTCGCATGTAGATTTCAAATAACCTGTTTTAGGTTCTTAGCGAATAAACTCTTAGATCAAATCAGGATTTTAATTGTTTGGGAAAAGATTGTTTTGCCTACAATCCACAAAACTTTTTATTGCTTTTAGATTTAATTTCTGGATTTCTGGTCATTACAATACAATGAAAAGCCCACGTAACCTCAGTCAGTATTGAGTACTAATTTGATCTAAAAATCGTACTTAATATCACCCATAATCAATACAATGGTTTCTGAGTTAACCGCAGTCAAAGTTCAAGAGACCCAGCATATAATAAAGAGAAATCATAATCCAACATTATTTATGGGCATGTTTTGGACAAACCGGTTGAAATATATATAGAGAAAATTCGGTTTCTTTTAAATTTGAAAAACTGGGAATTTAATCAAAGTCAATCTTGATCTTGATAGAAAACGTTCAGATCCTCTAATTTATTTCATATCAATTTTCCAGTGACATAAACACAAGAATAAGTTGAAAAAGTCATTTCATAAGTAATTTTGCTTTATCTTTATTTCTGTAATCAAAATTCATGTTTCCACTGGACAATCACACAATTTTGATTCTGGAACAGTGAACAAATTGATGTCACCCTTTAAACAATTTTCTGATTCTGGATAAAAAGAAAATAAAGTTTGTAAAAAATGGATATAAAGATTTTTATGGCTATAAATCTAGTCCGCAGTAAAAGGTCATCATCACAAGTCATCCATTGTATTCCATGACTTATGAATTTTCTGAAAATGTGTACATCTATTTTGACCATATTTTGCCCTATTTGTTTCCACTTACTCATCCCACCCCTCAATTACCAAAATGAACCTGGCTGCCGCAGGAGTATAATATATAGGCCAGTTTGAGCATTAAGGGCATGAAGAAAGCTATCATGATACGTTCTTCCATGCACACTGACAGTAGATAGTCTTTTTTTTTTTTTCTTTTATTGAGAAAATAAATAGTCTATAGTTATCAACTTTTCGTTGTGACCTGCTGAAGCTTTCTTGCTTTTCACATTTGAAGGGTTCAGTTCAATAGTGTGCCTAGATCACAATTACGTCATTTAGAGAAAAATACCAAAAAAACAAGGGCTTTGAAAATTCCAAGTTTCAGATGGCTGTAAATGTGACGTATTTTCATCAAATCATTTTCACACTTTTCAGAATGCATGATTTCCCTTTTAATCCCTAGGATTGTCTCCCTATCTCGTTTTCCACAAAGGACGTAGGCACACTATTGTACTGACCCCTTCAATTGTGATAAGACATAAATTGAAGAGGTACATATAAAACTATTAAAACATTCATGATTGCAATGTATCAGCTGTTGTCAAAGTTTTGTAACACAATCAGTTGATGAGGAGAAAATTGGTCTCTGCATAATGGACATTCAGGCTGGGGATAAAACACAAGATTTTTTACTTTTCTTTTAACAACTTAGTTGAACAAAATCTCTATTAAAAATCTAAAAGTTCTTTAGAATGTGAAAACAAGTGAGTGAAAACAGTTCCAAACTTAGCTGAAAGTACAAAATTAAAACCTTTTTCTCAAAAAACATATTAACACTAACAGTGTAAAAATTAAATCAAACCAGTGGTGGATGGACAATTCGTACTAAACTTAGAAAATTATTCAAAAAGCTTCATGCAATAGAAATCAGGAAGGAAGTTTTACTCAAATGAATAGATGTATGTTTTTAAACAACATTGTCAGTTGAGTGTCGTAATCTTTCCAATTCAAAGTTCGTTTTTGATTTCTTTCTCTATTTTTGTTGTTGTTACAAAGCCTCCTTGAACTTACCTTAGTTTGACACCATTCCAGTATGCAAGTCCAGCAGTACAAGTGGCCACAAGGGGTTAATGTTGTTGTTTGCCGTTTTCCTAAACACAAAGGGCATTTATCCTTGGGTTGGGCTGCCATCACTTGCTGCCATGTGATGTCACTGAGAAGGCAATAAATAATACTTTTAAATGGCCAGTAAAACAAAATAAACTTATAAATCTCAACCAAAAAGTTCATGTTAAATAATATATAGAGACATAATTCATGGTGAAGGAAACCAAGATTTTAAAGTGCGCCAGAACTATTTTTATCCAGTCTTGTTATAAATTTCAACAAGCTAAGCAAAATAGAGAAAATGAAGGAAAAACTATTGAGAAAACATGATATTAAATTTCCAAGTCTACTTCTCATGCATTCACAATTCCTTCCAATTTACTAGAAGATGTAAATGAACAGATAAGTCTAAATGGTCTCTAGGCCTAGAGATTCATGATGAGGGCATAGAGCCTTTCCCAGTTTCATGGTAGCTATAGCAATGTAGTAAAAGTTCCTTCAAGACCATTACAGACCATAAAGCAGGAGTCTACAGTGTGAAGTGGAACAGGTGGTAATAATCACCTCCTGAACAAGAAACTACTATGCCGCAGATTTTTACTCCCAAGCTAGTGCTTGAACCCATTTGCATCTGGGTCAAGTGGTCAAGATGCTTGTTAGGTGTCTTTCCCAAGTTACACAACATTGTATCTAGTTTTGCTAGAATTTGAACCCAGGACCTCATGATCCCAAGTTTGGCAGCCTAACCACTGGCCACTGATGCCACAATAAGCAACGTAGGCAATAACACAAATCACTACTATGTCTTAGGGGCAAGAATATAAAAAAGGTGATAGGAAGAAAACAGTTCTAATTCTAGCCACAGAGGAGGGAAAACGACTTAAAAACTGTGCTCACTTCACTTAATACTGCTTTAAATTTACAAATACACATGGAATTGCATTCTCATTTTGACTTTATAGTATAAGATATGTAATTTTTTTCTTTTCTTTTGCTTTTCTTTGGCTTTTTTGTCTGTTATGTATGCATCCTATTTTCAAAGGTTTTTATTATTTTTAATTATAGTCATTGTGATTAAAAACACTTTAGATTGGTAGGGTATTCAACAAACTGAGCTTTGTTTGGATCATGAAAATGTATTCTTGTAATGACAATGACAATAAAAATAATTAAAATGTATTATCAGATAACAATAATAATGATGACAAAAAGAAGAAGAGGAGGAGGAGAAGTGTTGTAAATAATAAACTTTACCTAAGAATTGTTCATATCCCAATATCTAAAAGGGAGAGAATTGTTCATATCTAAAAGGGTATTAGATATTATTCTACGTTATTGAGTGTTTCTGATTGATAAGTCAAAAAATAAAACAAAACGCAACAAAAACAATATTTTAAAACACTGTATAATACTTTTAACATTTCTACTAAAATCTACTTACGGAGTCTGCTCAATGAGACCTGTTATGCTGTTTTTCTCTCTGATGGAGACAGCTGCATAGTAAATGTAGAAAGCAAATGAAATGAAGATCTGTAGAAGGGACAAGTAACCAAGAATCTGGAAGGGCTTGTTGGGACTGGAGTTCCTTGCTGTGATGCAATCTGTACCTGTGAGTCGAGCAAGGTTTTAAAAAATCAATGCTACAGCTTGGCATAAAAACTAAGATAGAAATAGATCTGAATCAACTAAGATGATTTAGGCATGTTAACAGAATGAATGATAAGAGAATAGATAAATCAGTATACAGTGCTAAAACCCAAGGTAAAAGACCAAAAAACAGACCTCGTAGAAAGAAGGAAGAAGATAAAGAAGAGGCACTAAATCAAGGAAATTTAACTTTCACAGAAAAGGAAACAGAAAATATCAAGACAGGGTAGCCTGGAGAAAAATCACTCCAAGCATCCAAACTCATACGCCATGTACCAAAAGGGAGAATGAGAAAAGATAAAGAAAGAATGCTACAGCTGTTTGTTGGGCTTTTATTTGTTATTAATGTTATTGATATTTTTCTCAACTGATTTAATATTGAATTTTTCCACACAAAAATCAGGAAAAAGATTAACTTTGAGAGAAACTCATAAAAATTTAACACACAGTTAGATAAGTAGACTGAGACACAGTGTGTTGATTGGAAAGAAGGTAGAACAGCTGAAAAGCATGACAACTTTCCCACTAGCGCTTTGCCATTCCATCACGGCCAAGAAAAATAAGTCAGTCTGTATTGCACTGCCACTTTTTTGTGAAACCTGCCACATACTCTTTCAGAACTCGCAGTGACCAATGTTTCTTTCAAGCAAAGAAAAATCAGATAGGAATTTGGTTATCACAGTAGTATTGTTGACACGTATAAAAGAGGTATCAAAAAGATGACAGACAAATATAAATAAATTCACATACAGACACAATGAATCATAAAGTTGAAGCTTTTTTTAAACTTGTACCACAATTATTTTCAATACATGACAATGTAATGACATCATGTAAATGAAATAACAAGAATCTGCAGATGATAGTTGTGAAAGAAAATAAACTATTTTGGTTTAAAGGCATTTTGGTTTAAAGCAAGTTTCATTTTTTGATGTTTTTAAAGGGGGGTAACTGTGTTTGGATTGGGTTGTTTCCCTTTTATAAATGTTGATGAATAAAGAGGCCCTCTTGGTGACCATAATAATGTAATTGTTTTGATTGTTGGTTTATTGTTTTTTGTTTTGTTTTTTTTGTTTGTTTGGTTGGGGTTTTTGGGGGGGGGGGGGGGGGGGTTTTGGGGGGGGTTGTTTTATTTTTATTTTTCCCATTCATACTCTCATTTACACTTAATACAAAATACAGATTTGGATCATCAGGTGTTCATCTTTCATTCAGCCTCTTCATCTTTATTTCATTAAAACAAGAAGAAAAAATGAAAATAGGAAAGGTGAGGGAAAGGGGTGGGATAGGGATACAACTTATAAGGCTTTCTCGAAAAAGTTTGTTATAGATGTTTGGCGTGATTTTGAGATGGAGAGTCTACCCACGTAGACGGGCAAAAACTTTGTTTCTTCACGAGCCTTTTGTAGCCTCTCCCTGTCCTTCAAAATGGTTCGGGATGCCGTGCTTTAGTACATATCTCCGTCTTGTTTCGTTTCTTTTCATCCACTTCCGAAAGAATATTGAGTTTAAACTCCAATGTGTATGCACAGTGCTTTCTTTCAGACATCTTTGACTGGCTGAATTAAAACTAAAAAAACCAGAAACGATCAAAATTTCTTGTGATAGTGATAGTGACAAATGAATGATGCACAGCGACTGGGAGACGAAGTGAATGGAAATGAAACGCATCAATGCTAAACTCTACACACCCCTATCCCCGTGTTGAAAAAGGCCTAAAACAAAGCAGACACACACACACACACATACCAACGAGTACACACTTAAACGGCGTACCAATGCGAAGCTTTCTACACTACACTTAGGCCTTACCACGTGCTTACAACACTATACACTTACCACGGGCAAGCCTGCGTGGTTCTACACCCCACCTCCACCTTCCCATGCCAGTCCCCCGCTGTCTTCCCTTTTCGCCGTCAAGCGATGTGCGGTGATTGAAGGGTTTGACTACCACCCCCTTCCCCCTCATCTCCTCAGTTACGCTCTTTATTTCATATCAATAGGCATTACGTGTGACCATGTGTGACCCCTTTGCGGAATTATTGAAATTGAAGAGGATGAAACGAAAGAAAAATGGGGAAAGTTGTTTCTGTTTAAAGACATTTGCGCTTAGAAGCATTTCGGTTTATCATACGGACTGATACAAAGACAAAGAAGAAACTTGTACAATTTATCAATTTCTTTGCGGTTCATCGACTTTTTCGGTTTAGCTTCTTTCGGTTTAAAGTATTTCTACTGTAAATATGCACCAAATTTTTTTTTTTAATTATGTCAAAAGGTAAACATTTTTTGAGACTACGGAAAATGAAGAATTATAACCAGGTGAATAAAGTCATAAATAAAAGGTTTCATCTTGTGATAACTAATTATTTTCAGCTTTCAAAAACTTAATGACTTTTGACTGGTATTTCTCCCTTGCTTTGTCAAAATTAGACCACTGTTGTCATGAACGTACACATTTTAAAACAAGTCATTTTGGGTTTCTTTATTGATATATCTCTAGTCATTCCTCCTCTATTCGAATCAAAACACAATCTTAAAACTGCGCTTTTAAAGAAGAGTTCACACATGGTTTGATTTTCACGCAGGTCATTCTGCCTAGTGTGAAGGGATTGGATGTAAGTGTAAGCAATAAATGGAATCCCTGAAATATTCACATTTTATAACTAAGAGTGATTTAAAAAAAATACTTACATATCTTATTCCCACAAATCTTTTGCTGGATGGTAAAAGAGGCCTTGAAGGTAGAAGATGGCAAGATGAAGCCTATGTAAAACATAAACTGACTTCCGTATCATTGGCAAGATATCTAAGAAGAATTTTCTGTTTGCAGGTTTTATGGGTAACGAAGTAGAGTTTTTAAGAAGGTGTTCAAATTTGTTCAGAGCAGATTGCAAGAGGTAAGGTGCACATACTTGTAGAGCAATCATTAAAGCTCGTCTCTGAAAATTGAAAAGTCAAGAAAATACTTCAGAAGAAATACAAATTTCTTAAATGATTCATTTCCTAAAGATAGAGTCTTGTATTATCGGACTTTACTAAAGTAAGCAATGATTTAAGAAAACTGTCAACTGTCAGAAAATGAGGTTAAAGTAAAGTATTACTAGAGGGTACATAATGGTTCTAAATAATCGGTTGTGATGCTCTTTATCATGATTTGCATCAGATGAATTAAGTAAGTAAGTATTGGAGCTCCTTCAAGGCCATTATGGACTATAGTGCCGATACGTATCCCGATTTCTATAGCATGAAGCAGAACAGGTGATAATATTAATAATCACCTCCTGGATAGGATGGTAGCCTGAAGTAAGGTTTTACTCCCAAGTTAGTGTTTGTACCCATTTACACCTAAGTCGAGAGGGGAAAATATATGTTAAGTCTTTACCAACGAATACAACATCGGACCTAGTTTGGCTAGGAAAGATTCAAAACCTGAGGCCTCATGCTCCCACGTCTGGCAGCCTAATTCATACATATTTTTTTAAATAATCTGGTGAAGCTTTGATTCACTACAATATTGTGAAATAAAAAACAATTAAAAATAAATAATGATGAATAGTTCTTCATCATTTGAAAAACAGATAATTATTCTATTACCGGGTATCTGGAACAATTTATAATAATAAAAACAACCGGTGCCTATATAAAACCATCAAATAATTTATGTAACTTCTCACCAGTTTTGAAGGCAATCTTCTAAGAGTGTGATCAGTTTGTATAATGTTGACATATTCTTTCTCCAACAGTTTGAAGATCTGTAATAATTTAAATGACATACAGAGGCTTCAGTAAAAAAAAAATTTTAAAAAGCTTTCAAAGGGTTTCATTTCAAACAGAAAGCAAGAAAGAAAATCACAGAAATCTACCCTCATATGCAAAAACATAAAAACAAAACATAAAAAACAAACAAAAAGTCGAGATGAATGATTCTATTTCAACACTTTCATAAAAACAATGCTTATTTTCATCGAGAATTTCAAATTTACTGTTTACTTACCTGAAATAGTGGTGAGGAGAAAGTACGCAATGTCTGATCCTAGATCCAAGTTGTGCCTCCAATTGATCCAAAAACGTGGACCTTATAAATTTTAATGGTAGAAAATGAGACTCAATGATTCATAATAACAAGTTTGATACAGTTTATTAAATTGCTCAAATTAATTTCATTTAACCTTGATGAAGTATACTAATTCTAAGTTCACATTGACTTATAGCAAATTAAGGTTCCTACAAGTCACTATGATCCATAGAGCTGGAGCTTATCCCAGTTTCTGTAGTGTGAAATGGAACAGGTGATAATAAACACCTCCTGGACAGAATGCTGGTCTGACACACCATGCATGTTAAGTGTCTTTCCCAAGGAATACAAAGTCGGAGCTAGATTTGCCAGATTCGAACTCAGAGAAAAACATGTTCGCTTTGCATTTTTCAGGAGTTTTGTAAATCACTTGTGTTTTCGTTATTTCTGAGTCAAAATTCTCAAATTTGGTTTAAATTTGAAATTATAATAAGACAAGAAGCGAGACATCTTCAGTCTTGCTAATAGTTTTTGTAAAATTCACACCTTACAGGTAATAAATGATCTAATACAAACTCATTATTGTAGATACTCATCGCATGAAACCAAAAGCTAAAGTAATGAATTTTATTTTAAGAGAGAATAGGAATTTTTTAAATGACGGTTCCAGAAAAATAAATAATTTAGGCATCATTTTCAACAAGTATGTAAAATTCAAATATTTAAGTTATTTATGGGTCAATTTTGGAGATTTTGGCATCAACATATTATCCTTTTATAAATCTTCTTAATTTAAAACCAAAAAGTGCCTTCCAACTCCTCAAAACCAAGCAGCAAGCATTTCAGCACGAATTTCCAGGCTCACAGCAGCTGTCTACTTTACATAAATCACCTTCAACGATTGAAGTGAAAGGCATTGACTGTTATATATAGACAAGAATTGAAAGTTTGATCGAAAGTTTTAAGAGACTTCACAATAAAAAGCCTATGATCAACATAATGAGAGGCGGAGTCTCACCTTAGAATATGTCAGTATGTTACAAACTTCAAAAGACAGACATCGATAAGTATGAAAGGTGGAACTAAAATTGATCATGAATAAAAAACTTTCAACAATAAAGAGTTAACCTCCCTTACCAAATGTTGACTGTGCAATATCTGTAACCAGAGATCGTAGATAATGCAGGATGTTATCATCTTTTTGATGAGATCGTGCGACTTCAACAGTACCAGCCTTTTTGATTTGTGCCATTATTAATAGCCTCAGCTAGTTACACCAAGAACATCCTGCCAAAGAAGAACAAATGATTATAAATAACTAGAAAACAAGTGTATGCTCAAAAGGAGAATGTAATAGAATGTATTTTATATCAGGCAGGGGTATAGATCATCAAACTGTTTTACTAACACTAACAGAAACACCTAGAAAGGAATGGTAAGTCCTTTTTATTTAATTCAAAATCAATTACAATAGAATTAAGCCCGATACTAGTAACTAGAATTATGATTATAATGCTTTAAAAAAGATAAAAAGACAAAGTGAAAAAATAAGATACTGAAACAAACCTAGTCATTTCAGAAAATGAGCAAAGCAAAACAGTAATAAGTGAAAAAACAGCATTACTGGCCAAGACAGTAACAATGAAAATTCAAATGGTTCTTAAAAGGTGTCTTCTATTATAACATGAAGCACCTTTTCTCCTACAATCTATTCATTTAAAGATATCTTTTCTTTCACTCTCTAAAAACATTAACTTGCATGAGAGCAAGTCGTGAAAAGAAGAATGAAATATGAATGGAAAGAATACCAAATAACTGTATAATAATGATATACCAAATAATTTATATAACAATGTTAACAGAAATAAAAGACATTTTAAAACACAAAACTATCCAGACATAGACCTAGATTGTTAAATAAATAAAACTAATTAAAGATCAGATATTGTGCTAAATTGAAATGAAGCTTATTTTGTAGAAAATGAATCTCAATGTGACTGAAGTAGCTACCATATATATATGATAATGGACTGTGGCACCAGCAGTTTCCACATTTCTCAGTTATAGGCTATGGTGCTATGGGCCATGATTTTGCCTTGGGTCTGGGACAAACCTTTAAGTCAAGACTGGCTGACTTCTCTCATTCGCTTATTGACCATGTTTCTAGACATGAAACCCTTTCCAAGTAAATGTAGGTCAAGGTTTTATTGGCATAATACTAGATCTAGATCTAGATCTATAATAGTCTATACTGATCTAATTTGCATTAAAAATCTGGATGATATCAAGAATCAAATTGCAAACCTACTCATTCAAACAATGTGTTCAATTGTAAAATGTGTAAGTGTAAAAGCCAACTCACTCACGTTCAGACAGAGACCAAAGGCGATTATTATTATAAAAGTATAGATATATAATTGTAGAGATCAACTGAGTCATGTGTCATACAAGAACACAGATCTAGAACTAGAATCTAGATCTAGATTCTAGTCTTTGCATGGTTTATGCGAAGACATTATATTTTATATTATTATTATTATTCTAATATAGATCTAGATTTACATACTTCGATTCACAGACTTAAGACCTGGATTTACTTATTCTAAATATCAAAATGTATCTATATGTAAAGGAAGGTTTCAAGATCTAAATAACTAAAATTAACATTAAAGAGAAGAAACCGGAGAGTCAAAGTCCATGAATATCTTAAAACCGAAACTACAAATATATCTTATTTTGTGGGAGTAATCTCCCCTATTGAAGGGACTAAATGAAATATAATTTTCAGCCTTGGTGAAGAAGATTAATTTACTATGTACACGAGGAGTACTTCAACTAGGGGTGGGGAGGGTTCACAAGGTTTGGATTTGGGGGGGGGTATAGATCTGGGCAACGACATTCCTTGGACATGAAAGGGAGATAGATTTAAGATTTATATTACAGGAAGTTCTACTTCTGTGAGACATAATTTTGTCATTATACGAACAGTCAAATTATGGAATAATTTACTGTTCAAAACAAAAAAATGCAAACAGTATTAATTCTTTTTTAAAAAATGCTCTATAATTTAAAATATTTGTATGATGAATGAATGTGCATTGTTGTTATTGATTGCTATATGTACAATCATTTTTAAAACTCAGTGATTATTTTGAGATGTATGGGGCATTTAAAGGTCAAAAGACCTGTATATCCTCTGAAAACGATATGGTATAAATAATGATAAGACACTCAAATGTAAACTATTGTGTCGTATACAAAAACGGGCTATGAGAATGTTACTGATGTTGCCTACGATTGATCTCTCATATTGTAGTTTTGTGCGTTTTGACGTCCAGTGCTTTTCGAACATCTGCGTATGTACTAGGCCTACTTAAAGTACACTTAAAATCGATAGCGCTGCCTTTCACATTGAATAGACTCGGACATTGGGCAATTGCTGGCACCTGTACGGGGACTATGCGGCCCCGCCCTCCATGAGTCTTCGTCTGCTTTCTTCTTTTTATTGTCCTTTTCTTTTCCTATCCTCTGTCTCTGTGTCTGTCTCTGTCTGTCTGTCTATCTGTCTGTCTGTCTGTCTGCTTCTTTCTCTCTACCTCCTCCCTCTTCCTCTCTCCCTCCCTCCCTCTTTCTCTTTGTCCGTTTATATATCTGTCTGTTTGCGTTTATCTTCTGTATCTTCATCCTTGACTATTTACTTGTCTGTCTGTCTATCTGTCTATATGTCTGTCTATATAGCTGTCTGTCTGTCTGTCTGTCTGTCTGTCTCTCTCTCTCTCTCTCTCTATATATATATATATATATATATATATCCATCTGTTTAATGTGTCGTATGAATAAAACGTGGGTGATCTTCATACTTTTTCTGAAAATGTTACTGATGTTGCTTACGGTTGTAGTTTCGCGCTTTGTCATGCCGGTGCTTTCTCGAACGCCCGCGTGTTTACTACTTAAGGGGAGTGAAAACCAATAGTACTAACTATTGCAATGGATAGAATCGGGCATTGGGCAGATGCTTCCATCTGTAAGGAAACTAGGCCACTCCACCCTCCATGAATTTCCTACTACTCTCTCTCTCTCTCTCTCTCTCTCTCTCTCTCTCTCTCTCTCTCTCTCTCTCTCTCTCTCTCTCTCTCTCTCTCTCTCTCTCTCTCTCTCTCTCTCTATCCCTTCCTCTATCTGATTCGGAGATGTGGAAGACGGGGTGGAGGGGGGAGGGGGGTCACTTTTGATGAATGATGTCAAGGGAGTGCGGCATAAAAAGGTTAAGAACCCCTCTGATGTACACTGTCTGCCGCAGGCAGGGTAGTTAGCTCGTTTGGTAGCACGCTTTCTTTTCATGGTGAGGCGATGGGTGCCGACGCAAAGATCGCGGGTTCGATCTCCATGGTGGCCAGGATTTGTTTCAGCATATTCCTTGTATTTGTCTCATCTTTGTTCCTATGTGGCCCTCATATTGTGTTATGTCATTACCTTCACTGTCTGCCACTGTACACCTTACACTCTCGTACTTCATGAATGAGGACATGAAATAACTTGTATTGAAGTCTCGTAGGAGCGATGAAGATACAAATACAAAGGAATAGGCAGAAAAAGAAGTCTGATGAAAAGAGAGCGCACTACCAATCATGCAAACTGCGCTCTGCTTGAAGATTCTGTCTAATACCCAAAGATGTATTTTATTTGCTGTTCCTTAGTTTTTATCTCGTCCTACGGGGCTTCATCAATGTAACTTATTTCATGTCTTTATTTATCATTGTCGACATTGCTTATTAATTTACACTGCTACATTATATATTGTAAATCAGATTTACATAGATTTTATGCTTTCAAAATGCCTTGGTCCCACGGTTTTTTTTGGTACTTCAAGTTGCAACGTTTTAAAGCCGTGAAACTTGCTGTAGCCCATTAATAAAGTATACTTGATGTGTAAGCTGCCTTTATCCATTTTATATAAACCAAACAGTGGGAAATCGTTATTGTTGAATGATGGAAATGATCACTGTCTACAAACGTGATTCCGAGGTCAAATGTGTCGCATCCTGCAATCTTCGAGAGAAAACTAGGCATTATTGTGCAAAGTTCACACAAAGCTTATAATTATTAATCTGTCTGTTTTTATAAAGTTTGCGCGTTTTCAAGAAAGAATGTGGTCCGATTATTTTTCTGTCTATAAGTAATAAAAAACAAGTTAAGCGGAATATTTCTTCAACAAGATAAATAAATTAACAATTTGACAGACAACAATAGTATGATATATCAAACCAAAGAGCGTGATATGGATAACGGACAATTAGCTGTAAATTATCCCTTTCAGAAAATCATATCACTAATCGGATACGTTCTTAATAAAAAGCTTCCTGCTAAAAACGAAAGGAAAAGAAGCCCGTCTCGCGATTTCTCTCACATGTATGCTGTCACTGAGCCTCCGTGTATTGTATTGTAATAAGATGGTTTAGCTCGTCGGCTCGCATGCCATCAATGGACGATTCGAACGACGAGTATTGTAATGCAATGGCTGTAGTTGTTAATAGTTTGCAAAAGCTCGTTTCTGTAAGCAAGTCACAGTTGATTTTTAATTCTAAAATTCTCATGAAGATTGCAGGGTACGGACATTTGACCTCGGAATTTCGCTTGTAGACAATGCTCACATTCGTGCACTGAACAGAGACTTCAGAGGGGAAGATGACGTTACGGATGTCCTAGCGTTTCCTTATCATGAGGTAAATATACTTGTATGTATATATTATAAATGTATAAAAAGTGGGGAAACCTGTGTGTAATTGTGTCGCAAGGCCAAGAGCGTCACGCCTCTATGCAATTAAGTCAAGTATATTTATAATAATGATGTCAATTCTGCTAAAGAAGTTAAATTAAGTCTTGTTTTTGTAGAGAGTGGAATTTGGGGACCACTGGGTGATGGGGTAGGGACACCCAAAACAAGACAAAAACATCAACAGTGGCTCATGACAATAATGACATTATCGGTAGTCATGAAAAACAAACACCCTGACGCCATGGGTAGTAATGAAAAGCAAATGCTTTGACCGTATTGGGCTGTGAATATAGTTTTTTACGTCATGAGAAAAAACAGTTGGCGAGATTGGTTTTTGCGGGAAACTAAGATGTTTCCAACTGAACACAATGACATTTATAAGAGTATCTCTATTACATATATCTAGTACGCAATACATTGTACTACGTAGATCTACTATTTGGTACTACAGTAGTCTCTGCCAAATTGCACGCCAAAATTCACGATTCGTCATAATGCAAGTTTTTTTCATGTAACCAAATTTTACATACACTCAAATATATATTATAATGCAACAAGGGCTGGCTTGACTTTATCAAAATGCATAGCAGTTTGTTTGTCTGTCTTCAATTTGTTGGATTTAAAGAGTCAATTCCTGTGAAAAATAAACTTAATTTATAACTTCTTCTCTCTGCTTTTCAGTGACACAATTTGTCACACAGTTGTGTGTGTGTGTGTGTGACATCTAGATCTTAACCAACTACTCTCAACGAGTATTGGTTGTCTTGGCTCTGGTCACCCTTACCCTCCCTTCCCTCCCTCGTTCGATAGGTAGATCTATACCAGATAGACAGTCCAATCATCTCTCTCCCCTCCCTCTCTCTCTCTCTCTCTCTCTCTCTCTCTCTCTCTCTCTCTCTCTCTCTCTCTCCTTTCTCTCTCTCTCTCTCTCTCTCTCTCTCTCTCTCTCTCTCTCTCTCTCTCTCTCTCTCTTCTTTCTCTCTCTCTCTCTCTCTCTCTCTCTCTCTCTCTCTCTTTCTCTCTCTCTGATCACGGTGAGGAAATCTGAGATCTTTAACCACAGAGATCGTATTCTGTATGACACGCGTGTCAAACAGTACGAAGAAACAAACAACATTGTTGCCGAATGTCTTCACAATCACCACCCCTTATATGATGTAATAGTTCGACTAGGTGCGACATTTGTTTGAATCCCATGTGAATGTGAGGGGGGGGGGGGGGGGGGCATTTAACAGTGTTCAGTCACTCTCTTTGTTTTTCTCTCTCTTCCCCTTTCTCTTTTTGTCTCTTTTTCAATTCTGTCTGTCACAGGTAGTTAGAAGCAAGGTGTCAGCCTCTCCACCAAAAGGTAGTGGGTCTGGGCCCCACCAATTGTTGAAAAGTTTTCATGAGTCCTTTTCGAGCAAAATCTCCCCCCCCCCCCCCCTCCCTAGTTAAGGTAGGTGGATCGACACCTAGTCCCATCGGAGACGGTCGATAAAAAGGAGGTCCTGTGTGTAGATAACAACACCCTGTGCGTGATAAATATTCCTTGGCTGTTTACAGGGCAGTCCGGCAAAATTAAAAATCCTACCAGAACCCTTGAGATCACCTTAGCAGATATGTGTAAATCAAATCAAAATCTCTGTCTGTCTGTCTCACTCTCTCCCGTTCATTCTCTTTCTCTCTCTTTCTCTCTCTTTCTCTCTTTCTCTCTCTCTCTCTCTTCTCTCTCTCTCTCTCTCTCTCTCTCTCTCTCTCTCTCTCTCTCTATCTCTCTCTCTCTCTCTCTCTCTCTCTCTCTCTCTCTCTCTCTCTCTCTCTCTCTTCTCTCTCTCTCTCTTTCTCTCTCTCTCTCTCTTTATCTATCTATCTATCTTTCTATCTATCTATCTATCTATCTATCTATCTATCTATCTATCTATCTATCTATCTATCTATCTATCTTAGTCTGTTGTATTTTTCACATGGACTTATTGGTCAAAGTTGGGGCTTACGTTTTGAGTTCTTTTACATTTCCTTTGCAGATTACTGAAGACAATGCTGGTCAATTACGGATATTATATTTGAAGAGTGAGAGAATGCTGGGAGATATTATTTGGGCGTTCCTTACATTATGAGCGAATCCCAAAAACATGGGACAGACTTCAATTGCGATATGATGGTAAATGACAAATATATGACAAATTACGATACTTATTATTACTTGGAATCCTTTGCTTTGTCCGTTTTAAATCAATTACTATTGATATTATGATAAATGTGAGACTCCATGTTCTTTATTGGGGACTTGATGATCCAGAGGAAAGGTATCAGCCTCTCAACCAAAAGTTTGTGGGTTCAAGCCCTAGTAGATTGAAAAAATTTTTTCAAGTAAAACCTGCCCCCCCCCCAGGTCCAGGTAGGTGGACCGACACCTAATCCCATCTGACATGATAAAAAGGGAGGTCCTGTATCCAGATCACAACACGATATGTGCACGTTAAGGACTCCTTGCTTTGGGAGTAAAACCTGCATCAGACCAGCATCCTGCCCAGGAAGTGATTATTATCACCTATTCTGTTTCACACTATAGGAACCGAGATAAACTTCTGCTTTATGGGCAGTAATGGCTTCAAGGAACCTCACCTTGTGCTGATTTATTGACTGCAAGAGTAAAGTAACAGTTGAAAAGTAAAAGTAAGTAAAGTTCCTTCAAGTCCCTCAAGGCCTATAGACCCGGAGCTTATTCCAGTTTCTATAGCGTGAAGCGGAACAGGTGACAATAATGACTTCCTGGCCAAGATGCTAGTCTGATGCAGGCTTTTACTCCCAAGCTAGTGCTTGTACCCATTTGCACCTGGGTAGAGTAGGGAAAATGCGTGTTAAGTGTCTTTCCCAAGGAACACAACGGCGGACCTGGCTATGCTAGGATTCGAAATCAGGACCTCATGATCCCCAGTCCGGCTGCCTAACTGCTCGGCCACTGACGCCACACAGTCGAATTGTACTCATTTTTTGTACTGTCTCACCTTGTACAGACATGCTTATGATAAATTTTCTTTTTCGTGTTGCATTTGTTTCTTTGTTTCTTTCTTTTATTTGCTCCTGTCTTTTTATTTATTTCATTCCTTTGTGTCTATATCTTCTACGTTTTTCTTTTTTCTTTACACATATTTGTACATTTTTAGGTATTGATTTATTTGTTTAATGATTCTTTCCTGTCTTGCAAAATGATAAAAGAGTTAAATTGACTTTTGAAATAATTTTATTTTTGTATTCTGGTGTCATTTTTTCAACCAGTGAAACCAAATAATATCTTATACCGTAATTAAAAAAAGGACAATTTCAGCTTCTTTCACTGATAAAAATGTAGGTCTTCAGGCCCCACAAACAATTGGTTACCTTCATGATTTTCATTGTTTCATTCAGATCTTTCATGAATTCATGTTTCATGGATTTAATCAGTGACCAAAGGTTTGGTTAACAGCTTGTAATGAAAGTAAAATCGTTAAAAAGGTTTGAAAAGTCTTGAAAGATTGATCTGGGGAGCACATTCTTTTAGTGAAGTTGAATCTGCTGATAACAATTGCTTTGCGTTTTTGTTCTTGTTTTATTTTAAAGGTTTCTGACTACTTTAACAACAAATTCATTTTTATTGAACATTAATTTGCTTTAAAGAAGATAGCTTTGATTTTTTTTTACACTGTTTTTATTTTGCAGACACATATCACTCATGGAATGTTTCATTTAGTCGGTTACAACCATGAAACAAAAGCTCAGTGGTCACAGATGTATTCAAAAGAGCTGGAGACTTTAAAGAAATTCAACTCTATAACGGGTTTTAGATGCTCTCCTCTTCTAGGCATTGGACACCAAGCAGAGTGATGCAGACATAGACAGTACAGAAAGCAGACTGGAATTTATGCCAACGTTTATTTTGAATCTCAAGTGCGGGTGCTGGGGATTTTTAATTTTTAATACATCTACTGCCCATGCTCAAAGAATGGTTTTTATCAGTACCTGGTATTGTAAGATGTCATGATTACACAGTGATTTTGTGTCAGCAGAATCTGCACCTTTGATCTTCATTTTCATATATAAAGATGAAAGTCAAGGGGAGACAAGTCAGGACAATGACATGACCACATATGGGTGGTGCCGAAGTGCTGGTTCAGCTACTTTCAGCCCCTCTGAAGGTGCAGGGTGCGGCTCCGTCCTCTTGTTACCACTGGTTTTACCTCCGAACTGCTCTCACTAGTCTTCCAAGGTTTTCCAAAAATTTGCTAAGGATTAAAAGGTACCATTTATAAGTGACAGTCACCGTATTTTCCTCAAGGGAAAAAGGGACTGAATGCAACCCATGCCATAATTTTCTTTTATGAATGCCTTTCTACCGTTCTTGTAGAAATGAGTTTCATTTGAAATCCACACGTTGTCAATGAATGTTTTGTCCTTATCAATCTGATTGAGAAACCAATTGTTCGTGGCAGCTATCTTTGGTAGTGTTGTCAGTTAATCGTTGGTGAGTCTGAATTTTGTATGGTTTTAATGATGAATCTGCCTTTCAAGTGTGCCATAAAGACTTTCTGGGTATGCCAAGGTCAATGCCACTGCTACAGTGTCTAATGGATCTTTGGATTGGCCGATACCGATTCACGAACTGCCTGCATTTTCTTGGATGTCCACTGCTTGAGTAGCCTTCCACTGTGACTTTGCCAATCGCTCATTTTCAACAGACCCATGGGCTTTGAATGAAATCACGCAATTTTAAATAGACCTATTTATTTGAAACAAAACTTAGTTTGCTTTTTTACAGATTTTTGTGTGTGCAAATGCTACATGATGTGTTGTTTTCATGAGATTTCCTTGTTTTGACAATAAGTGGGTCCTTACTTCAAGTGCTCTTTGTTGTCTTGAAAATCGGGGAGTCGTTGTTGTTATCGCTTGTGTTTGACTTCTGACACAACACACTCTATTTCCATTCAGGACGTAACATAATTTCTTAATTCTTGAACTCACAATAGGCGTTTTTAAAATGGTGAACTGGTATGTTGTGAGGCCAAGAAAGGATTGAGTTGGCAGTTCTTTTTGATTTTGCGGCTACTTTATCTCTTTGATTACGGACATTTTTGCAGGGTCAGGTCTTGCACATTCTTTGGAGTATATGATGCCATAAAATTTGATTTGCTCCTGTTGAATCC
Source organism: Doris montereyensis (assembly GCA_037039925.1). Lineage (NCBI taxonomy): Eukaryota > Metazoa > Mollusca > Gastropoda > Nudibranchia > Dorididae > Doris > Doris montereyensis. The sequence goes on along the minus strand of JAXRKP010001142.1, from coordinate 92,284 downwards.
TGCATTTGTTTGGATTTAATTTCAGGCCAGTTTTTGTCACCTTTTTTATCATTCAGATTCATGTTATGATTTGTTTCTGCCTTCCCATACATGATTATATCAGAGTGATTCCCTCTTTGTGTCATAATGCTTTTTGTGTTGTATTGTGGCATTGAATTGACACATATATATCTATTTTGAGGGTGAATGGTGTCCAGGGAAGGGCTAAGTACAGTGGTTTTCCATTATCTTCTGTCATTGTGGATACCTACAGTTACTGTTACTACATTTAATACATTGAGATTGAACGTTACTTTTTACACTGTTTTCAATATTTATGATTGAAAACGGTGGAAGGGGCTCGAGGTGAACTATAACAAGGGGTTGGTTGATGACAAAATTGAACTCTTATATGTTTTTGTTGTTCATTGATGAGCTCTGCAACATATCGCTAGCATTATGTTTGTTGTTCATTGATGAGCTCTGCCAACAAATCGCTAGCATTTTGTTTCTCTGCTCGGTGGAATGTTAACAACATTAAGTTGATTAATTATCACGATGGGCAGCTCACGTGGCAAATAATAATATGGAGAGAGGCTGAGGGTCAAAACTTCTAGGTCTGGGCTACACGATTGATGTATCACCGTTATGATATTTCTGTGACATCATCGTTCATTGACATCACACACACACACACCGCCGTCATGTTTTAGAAGGAGTTGCTGTTTCTGTCCATTTTTATGAATTGAAACTACCAAAGCCACCGGATGCATCGGTCATTTTGTTGTTTGAGTAAAATAGATGGTTTCCGATACTGGTGAATGTATTTTATGTTAGTGTGTAACCGTACGTACACACCAAACATGCGCGTTTGTGTGTAATCGTGCGCCCCGTCTCCCGTACGACCGTGTGCTAATTCACACCCAACATTCGATTGTTCGTGTGTAGTCGTGCGTTTTATCAACATGGATATGGATGCCAAGACTAAACTCACGGTTTTAATGTGGTTAAGAAAAGAAATGAGAGAAATAAAAGGAGATACTGGATCCATCCAATTTTGGTAGAGAGACGGTTATATGGCGAATTTCCCCATCTGCTACCCAGATTTTGTCTGATGAATACAAATGTATTGGGTACATTCGAATGAGACCCAGATACATTTTACAACCTCGTGAGTTTGCTCACACCCCACATAGAAAAAAAAAGCACCAATTACAGAAAAGCTATTTCAGCACAAGAACGACTGATCATAGCTCTCGGGTACGTTCATTTACAAACTAATCTTTATTAGGCTATACGCTTTTCTGCAAATACTGTTTTTGATTCAGTGGTACAAATGTTAAAATGTATGAAGTATTATCAAACAAAATAAATTGAGAGAGAGATCCACTATTTGTATTTTTTCTCTGAATCTAAGCCCTGTGGCTTATCCATTCCTTCAGGCACCGTAAGTAAATGCTTGTCTTTGAGGAATATCACAGTGAAATAGAGCCCGTCAATTGACCGTTTGTAGTGCAACATCCGAGATCCTCTTCTGAATTCAACCACAACCATGTCATGCGGTCGTGGGATTGTGTTCTTCACAGTATAGTAGCTCAAGCCTGAAATCCACAATTTGAAATCATGACGATGGCTGAACGAACCATTTTCCTTTCATGACGAAACTTTGCATTCACAGAATAAAACAAAGGCTCCTTTGTTGGTCAAACTTGATCACAAAAATCAGTTGGCTCTTCAATACGTAATTTTCAAAGATTTTTATGTTAATTTCTTTTGTTTTCCTGTAGCGGATGGTTTTACGTGTGGGGCTATTTTTGATGATGTGACTTTTCAAAAAGAACATTTTCAAATTCATAAAAAAAATAATAATAATCGGTATATCATGTAGGAAGCGATGGTTTAAAAGATTGTTTGCTTAGACAGTTTCGTATACTAAGTTATAACCACTTTCTTTTCACTTTTTCAACACAGGAGGAATGTTTAAGTTAGTAGGTGTTCACTGCTGTTGACGATACTCGATGGCTTTTCAATATGGTCGGAGAATAAAATCAAATCGATGACAGAACGTCATTGGACCGCTTCCTCATTGTTCCTGTGCTCTTGTCAACGTTATCATGATCATCAGTCCTGTCAATGTCGGCAGTATTCATGAACTCTTTTTCTTCTCGAGTCAGATTGTTGAATTCTACTTGCTCACATTGAGTAAAACTCATATTGGGACGACTAAAGAAGATTTGAAATGGGGTGGCAGGACGTGCTGCCCTATTCACGCGATGGTTGTTGTACTGAAAATAGAAGTATTAGAAGACCTATTCATGCGATGGTTGTTGTACTGAAAATAGAAGTATTAGAAGACTTATTCACACAATGGTTGTTGTACTGAACATAGAAGTATTAAAAGACTTATTCACGCGATGGTTGTTGTACTAAAAATGGAACTATTAGAAGACTTATTCACACGATGGTTGTTGTACTAAAAATGGAACTATTAGAAGACTTATTCACACGATGGTTGTTGTACTTAATATAGAAGTAGTGGAAGACTTATTCACGCGATGGTTGTTGTACTGAAAATAGAAGTATTAGAAGAGTGGGTCATGATTACTCTTTGTCAATGGTTCTTTTGAAGAACTCCACTAATGTTCGGTTAAAGCGATCGACTGGGACTGGGGATGATAAGGTCTTCCGTTGATGTGCCTCTTTTTGTCACATTCTTGGATCACCATGATGGATCAACCTTAGCGCGTCTTGTTGAAAACGGGGAGAAAAATCTCCTACGTCTATATCATGAGAGTGCGTCTGCGCGTGCACCCCTCCCCCCTCCTGCTTTTCAATATGGCGTGCAAGTTATGGACGTGCCAAAGAAATCAGCCACGGGATTGAGTCCGACCCTGCCAATGAGTTCTACATATTATTAAATATATATGTTATAAATGATATGTACATAAATCATTGGGTTTTAAAATGTTATTTATCATATCCCAATGTGCTCTCTTAAAACATGTTGTTAATAGTATTGCTTATATAATCAATGGCTTTTAAATTACATGTGATTTCCTTTCTTAATCTTAATCTTAGTTTAAATGTTTTAAAATGGCCATTTTGAATTCCTATTTATAGTTAATGATCTTGGGCTGATGTTAATTGTTAAATGTACACATTTCCTTTTATCGGTGAATAGAGTTGTTTGTTAATTGGTTTGCAGTAATATGTTTCTGTCTAGAAATTACAACATGATATTTTTTTTTTCTCATATCATAGGCCTATGTCTATTATCAGTATTAGATATTGATGTTATATAATAAAAAAAGATATATTGAGATTAACTACTCTCTATATATGGTATGTATCAGTATCAGTATATTTAAGATGTTTGTAAATTTCAACCTGTATCGTATACAAACAATCTTATATTTAAATATTTTTCTTCAAAGATCCTTAAGGCTTTGGTTGGGTCTGTAAGGTGATTTAAGTGATTATATTTTGTCTGCTTTTGTGTGACTAAATGTGTGTGTTTGTGTTTACACAAGCTATTGTTATTAACATTATATCTAATTATCACCCATTTGTGCCTCCCTGGAGGTATTAAAGTTAGTTTGCTGCTGTAAACTTATTGAAGGTCTCACACATAGAAATCAATCCAGTTATAAGCTCATCAAAGCAATACGTATATACATACATTCAATCATACATACATACATACATACATACATACATACATACATACATACATACATACATATATACATACATACATGCATACATACATACATACGTACATATGTACATACATGCATGCATGCATACATACATACAACTACAACTACTAATAATACCGCTGCTTCTGCTGCTACTACTACTACTACTACTACTACTACTACTACTACTACTACTACTACTATTACTGCTACTTGCTACTTCTATCTTTACTGCTACTACTACTGACTACTACTTACTACTACTACTACTACTACTACTACTACTACTACTACTACTACTGCTACTACTACTTCTACTTTACTGCTACTACTACTGACTACTACTACTACTACTACTACTACTACTACTACTACTACTACTACTACTATTACTACTATTTACTACTACTACTACTACTACTACTACTACTACTACTACTACTATTACTACTACTACTACTACTACTACTACTACTGCTACTACCATTACTACTACTACTATACTGCTACTACTACTACTACTACTATACTACTACTACTACTACTACTACTACTACTACTACTACTACTACTACTATTACTTCTACTACTACTACTACTACTACTACTACTACTACTACTACTACTACTACTACTACTACTACTACTACTACTACTACTATACTCATGTGCAAAAAAGAAGCTACACACCTCATATATTTACTCTTATTTACCCAATTTAGTAGATTCACAACTCTCTCAGAAAATGAATCATCTCCAATTGTGTATTGATGATGATATGAATAATATGATCAATAAAAAAGACTCAAACATTGTTGACGTTGTTGTGTCTTGAAATGACATGACTTGACTTGTTCCAGTAGGTACATTTTCAAAAGTATGGAGATTCAATATCGTGTATTTCCGTATTTACAAGAGAATAGTTGAAAAATTAATTATCATCAATAGTATCTCTATATTATATCATGAACAAATTTATACAATTGGATAAGATTCCCCGTTTTTATTTCGTATTTTAGAGAGGGGAGTTGAATAAATTAAAAAACGTTCATCATTATGGTACATTGCCTTGTTCTAATTCTCTTAATAACCATGTCGCTCATCTTTGTAATATTTTTTCTAAAAAGAACTGTTTGCCGATTAAATAGAGGGCTCCATACATACATGTACCATTTCCATATTACAGTAGATCTATAGGGTCGAACGCGATGTACATGTAACATTGTTATGTAATTTAATTAACATGTAAGAAACCTGTTGACATCCATATATTATGAAAAACATATATAGATAATTCTAATCATTCTGTCGAACACGATGTACATGTAACATTGTTATGTAATTTAATTAACATGTAAGAAACCTGTTTACATCCATATATTATGAAAAACATCTATAGATAATTCTAATCATTCTATTTCAGTATTTGCCTTATTAATGCATTCACGAATGGCTGCCTTCATGAATATGTTCATTAAAATTCAGATTCTTATTAAGATCATTTTCTGACTTATTATTTTTACCGGCACTCATATTTCATTAGAGTGTTTTGCTTTGTTATTGTTAGTTCTTTACGACCGATTTGTTTTACTCTACACTTATGACTTAATTCTGTTGCAGTCAATAAATCAATGTATGGAATTCTTATTTCTGCGGTTTTGTCCGTTTTGTACCTTTAGTTTTTGAGATATGACTGTGACTGATATTTGATATCTACTATCATAATGTGTTACTTTTGTGGACAGTATATATTTTAGTTTTTACTGTAATCTGTGCTTACGTCTCTTTCACGGACGATACTTGATAGACTACATGGGAATTTAATATCATAATACATGTAATAGTTAGACTAATACTTATTTTTGACACTACATGGGAATTTAATATCATAATACATGTAATAGTAATACTAATACTTATTTTTTTACATTAAAGTAGGTGAGTAGGGTGAGAATATTTTCAAGACCAAGTGGCCTAGAAAGTTTGTTTCCATCCCGTTTTCTGTAGCGTTTTCAATCTCCGAAAAGTTGATGCTAGTCCATTCCATGTATTGTCACATACAGTACAGGCTGCACCATAAACCTCTTCATCACCATCCTGATCATCATTAGTACATAGTTATCAATTTAATTGATATTGATAGTATAGTAAAATATATGTAGTAGAAGTCGTCGTTGTAGTATTAGTAGTAGTAGTGCAGTAGTGGTGGTGGTAGTAGTAGTAGTAGTAGTAGTAGTAGTAGTAGTAGTAGTAGCAGTAGTAGCAGCAGCAGTAGTAGGAGTAGTAGCAGTAGTATTAGCAGTAATAGTAGTAGTAGTTGCTGTAACTAGTAGTAATGGGAGGAGATGTAGTAGCTGTAGTAGTGGTACATGTAGTAATAGTAGTGGTAGTAGTAGTAAGGAGGAGGATATGTAGTAGTAGTAGGATATGTAGTAGTGTAATAGTAGTAGTACGTGTAGTAGTAGGAGGAGGAGGAGGTGATGTAGTAGTAGTACCTGTAGTAGTAGTAGGAGAAGATATAGTAGCTGTACTAGTAGTAGTAGAAATAGTACATATAGTAGTAGTAGTAGGAGGAGGAGGAGGAGGAGGAGAAGAAGAAGGAGGAGGAGGGGAGATGTAGTAGTAGTAGGAGAAGGAGGAGGTGTAGTAGTAGTAGTAATAATAGTAGTAGTAGTAGTAGGAGATATAGTAGTAGTAGTAGTAGTAGTAATAGCAGTAGTAGTAGTATAGTAGTAGTAGGAGGAGATATAGTAGTAGTAGTAGTAGTAGTAGTAGGAGATATAGTAGTAGTAGTAGTAGTAGTAGTAATAGCAGTAGTAGTATAGTAGTAGTAGTAGTAGGAGGAGGAGAAGGAGTAGTAGTAGTAGGAGGAGATATAGTAGTAGTAGGAGGAAATGTAGTAGTGAGATAGTAGTAGTAGTAGTAGTAGTAGTTGGAGGATGATGAGATATAGTAGTAGTAGTAAGAGGAGGAGGAGGCGGAGTTATAGTAGTAGTAGGAGGAGGAGGAGTATGTAGTAGCTGTAGTAGTAGTAGTAGTAGAAGTAGTTTATATAGTAGTAGTAGGAGGAGGAGGAGAAGATGTAGTAGTAGTACATGTAGTAGGAGAAGGAGGAGGAGATGTAGTAGCTGTAGTAGTAGCAGTGGTGGTACTGGTAGCAATAGTACAATGCAGTAGCAGTGGTGGCTACGGTAGTAGTACAGAAGTGAAGGTCATGACATAGGAATAATAGGATAATATAAAAAAGCCACATAGGAACAAATACGAGACAAATACAAGGAATAGACAGAAACAAATCCTGACTACCATGGGGATCGAACCCGCGACCTCTGCGTCGGCACCCATCGTCTCGCCATGAAAAGAAAGCGTGCTAACTACAATCCCTACAGTAGTAGTATGGTAGTAGTTGTTGTAGTAGCGGTTGTGACAGTAGTAGTAGTATAATATTATTAATATGCTTTTTTTGTGTGTTTTTGTTGTTGTAGGTTGACATCATCTCTGTTATCTTTATTATCCATCCCATTCTTCCTATTTCTCCTCAGTATCATACTTTGACTGAAAGTTGTCTGATAGAAAAGAAATAAAACAGTAATTCATTTATATTTTA
>JAXRKP010001142.1:7500-72500 GCA_037039925.1 Doris montereyensis | reverse complement strand
AAAAAGAAAACAGATTCGTGTGCAAAGAAATCAATTGTTTCCTTATAAAAAACTAAAAATCAATTGTAGCGAAAGGAAAATAAATATATTAAAAATGAATACGTATACATGGATATAAATATGTAAATAATAAAAGCTAAAAGTAAATAAATAAATAAGAAAATAACTAACTAAATAAATAAATGAAAAAAAAAGTTAAAAAAAAATGTACTCACTAAATTCAGACTACATGTACTCTAAGCATGTAAGGTACCTTCTTCCATGGTGACATTTCTAAACGGCGCACTATTGTGACATCCCGAAGTCGTATATTAAATTAGAGTCACTTTCCTATTGATGATAGGAATGGTTCACAGAGTGCGATCCGATAGATCAATTCTAGTCGCACAAACTGCTCCCCTCTCTACTATAACTTAACTGTAACTATAAAACATTGTACAATTGTAGGGGCCGAGCATCGAGGCCAGTGGAGGATGAGGACAACACATAGAGTTTCAATGAGTTGAGAGCCAGTTAAAGAGGAAATTTATTATGGAGGATGCAGGGATGCTATTTTTCTTTACTAAAAATAAAGAAAGTAATTCTATTTAGTAAAAGAAGCAAAGTTAGTTGGTGGCCAATAGTTATCGTAGACTGAGACTACGTGTGTTTATATTACGACAATATCAAAGCAATACCATTGTTTTTCTCTGTTTGTGTGTGTGTGTGTGTGTGTGTTTTTGTATGTTTGTTCGTTTGTTTCAGGTTTGGGTCCAAATAAAAATTAAAAAAAAGAAAGAAAGGAGGAACCCCCCCCCCACCCACCCAACCGTTTGTCAAAATATCCCACAGCAATAACCCAGCAAGAAAGCAAACACACAAAGAAACCAAAAACAAAGGAAAACAGATAAATAAACCAATAAGATATGAATTAAAAATCAATCAATGTAGGACAAAAGAAGATAATGTTTTACGTTCGCAAGACCCGCGAATGACAGCAATAGATAAGAATGGAACACGCTGGTTTTGAACAGCTCGGCTTACTCAGAGGGAGACCAATGCATTCATCCTGAACATCGTATACATGTATATATATATATATATATATTACTTCTTTTACTGCAGTTAGTTGAGGCTATCAGAGTACGTCACCAATCCATTGTCATAATCGAACACATTTCTTCTATAGAGATATTCGATGTCTGTAAAGGAACACATTTCTTCTATAGAGATCATTGTCTGTAGGACTGATCGAACACATTTCTTCTATAGAGATATTCATTGTCTGTAAGGGTGACTGGTTCAACACATTTCTTCTATAGAGATATTCAATGTCTGTAAAGGTGACTGATTCGAACACATTTCTTCTATAGAGATATTCATTGTCTGTAAGGGTGACTGGTTCGAACACATTTCTTCTATAGAGATATTCATAGTCTGTGAGGGTGACTGGTTCGAACACATTTCTTCTATAGAGATATTCAAGTACTGTGAGGGTGACTGGTTCGAACACATTTCTTCTATAGAGATATTCGAACACATTTCTTCTATAGAGATATTCAATGTCTGTAAGGGTGACTGATTCGAACACATTTCTTCTATTTCTATAGAGATATTCATTGTCTGTGAGGGTGACTGGTTCAAAACACATTTCTTCTATTTCTATAGAGATATTCATTGTCTGTGAGGGTGACTGGATCAAACACATTTCTTCTATTTCTATAGAGATATTCATTGTCTGTGAGGGTGACTGATTTGAAAACACTTTTTCTATAGAGATATTTATTTTCTGTGAATGACTTTGAGCCTGAATTTGATTTTGATTTGATTTTACCCACTTCCACATCTTAGGTGATCTCAGGGTTTTGGTAGATTTTTAACTTTACCCGGAGTGCCCTATAAATAGCCAAGGGATCTTTAACGTGCACAGAGTGTTGTGATATGCACACGGACCTCCTTTTCATCGTCCGTCTCCGATGGGACGTGTCGAACCACCTACCTGGATCAGGTGGTAGATGTTTTGGGAAGAAAAAAAATCGACAACATTTTTGAATTGTAGGCGGGGCTTAAACCCACGCACTATTGGTTGAGAGGTCGACACCTTGCCTCTGGACTACGCCCTCCACCTTGGGCCGGAAGATGCTAGAATTTCTTCACAAACATCTAGTCTAGAAGATTTTCAGCTTATCGCTGACGGTCTTGGTATTCGTCATCTTCCATGGGTTAACACCTAGGAAATCTCAGTACAGGTAGTTCCATGGGTTAACACCTAGAAATATCAGTACAGGTAGTTCCATGGGTTAACACATAGGAAATCTCAGTACAGGCAGTTCCATGGGTTAACACCTAGGAAATCTCAGTACAGGTAGTTCCATGGGTTAACACATAAGTCAAAGTTACTATCATCTCTTACAAGAAGTAAAAGTTCCTGTAGTTCCATGGGTTAACACATAGGGAAATCTCAGTACAGGTAGTTCCATGGGTTAACACCTAGGAAATCTCAGTACAGGTAGTTCCATGGGTGTAACACCATAGGAAATCTCCAGTACAGGTATTCCATGGAGTTCATTTGTGTGCTTTCTTCTAGGAAATCTCATTACAGCTCTAGTGAAGAATACCCGTTAACTACCTGAAATCAGTAAAACACAACTGTTCAATGGGTTCTAGGAAATCTCAGTACAGGTAGTTCCATGTGTTAACAAAGGAAATCTCAGTTACAGGTAGTTCCATGGGTTAACACCTAGGAAATCTCAGAATGAGGTAGTTCCATGGGTTAAACCTAGGAAATCTCAGTACAGGTAGTTCCATGGGTTAACACCTACATCTTTTCAGTACAGGTAGTTCCAGGTTAACACCATAGTCAATGTCAGTTACTATCTGGTTTATCTCTTACAAGAAGTAAAAGTTCCTCCAAGGCTATCATGGCACTGCTTCTAGCCGAGTTATTATTATTATTATTATTATCCCGGTTTCTATAGCCTGGAAGCGGAACAGGATGTTCTCAAGATGGGAATTTTCTGGTAGTCCAGAAATGTTAAAGGTGTCGGCATCTTAACCAAAAGGTAGGGAGTAGTGGGTTCGAGCCCCACCAACGGTCATTTAACAATCTATTTCTTCATTCTGTTTTCGAGCAAAACATCTCAGTTTATCCCCTCATCTGGTCCAGGTAGGTGAATCGACTAATTTTCCCATCGGAGACGGGCGGTAAAAAAAGCAGGCTCTGCGTGCATACCTCAATAATGCGAACACTCATTAAAAGCCCTTGCCTGTTTACAGGAGCAATCCGGGCAAATTAAAAAATCCTACAACAGCAAAAAAAAACAAAAAGAAAACAACAACCCTGAGATCACCTACTTAGTTGCGAATGTGGGTAAAATCAAATCATGTCAAATCAAATTACTGCTGTATACCTAGGATTCTGAACGTTGTTTGTTTCCTTGCTAATTTAAGGTTTTTGTTTGTTCAAACGTGTGTGTTTTTTTTTTTACTCTCAAAAACTTCCCTATCACAGCTCTAGTGAAGAATACCCGCCATGTGCCTACGTGAATCAGCATCAAAACACCAACTTTAGGCCTACAACGTGCAGGATGTCCACCCCTACTACACAGGCAACGACAACGCCCCTGCCCACGTTGACGACAACGCGTGTGATTATCAAACAGTTCCAATGAACATGGCTTACGAAAACGGTAACGGAAAGCTGGCTCTTTTTTGTATTTTTCCGCTTAGAATGAGGATGGGGTGGGGGTGAATTGGTGAGTGGAATCTAAACATTAGGGGGAGGAGGAGGAATACAAACAGCACATCTATTCTATCTTTCTTTTTTCTTTTTTTTTCTTTCAAGGATTTTTTTTGCTTTCTTATTTGTTTTTATTCTTGTTTCTTTCTTTACCGGTTCCATTCTACCTTCCGACGTATGACTCTAGATGCCCAAATGATTTTCCTCCAGGATAACCTGTCGTGACATCTGCTTCTATTTTCCTGGGATATAATTTTGACTTTTTAGTTCCGACCCATTCTACCTTCCTAGATCCTGTTATGGGTTTAGATGCCCGAAATGATCTTTCTCCAGGATGCCCTGTTGACATTTTCTGTTTGTTCAAAAATGTTAAAATTTCTATTTTTCAATGCCTCTTTTATATCTTCTTCCCACTTTCTCCGACGTCTGCACTTTTGGTCTTTTGTCTTGAGTTTTAGCACTGTATACTGATTTAGCTAATCTATTGTCATTCATTCTGTTTACATGCCCAAACCATCTCCAGTTTATCCATTTCTATCTTAATTGTTGGAAATGCTTTCTGTTTTGGTTTGATCTCTTATTGTTGTGTTTTTGATTTTTCTCTTTTAGTTTCCCCTACTACTCTTATAGGATATTTCATTTCAGCTGCCTGTACTCTACTTACTGTCTAAGGTCAAAGTTTCACTTGTTCCATAGAGGAGAACTTCCTAGGACAAACTTTTGTATACTGCCATTTTGGTTTTTGTTGACAATTCTTTTTACCTACAAATGCCTTTCTAGATGGATGTATATTGCACTTGCCTTTCTCATTCCACCATGCTGTTCTTCTCTTAGTTTTCCTCTGCGTTAATCATTACTCCTAGGTAATTGTAGCTTTGAACTTGTTTTATATTCACCCTGCCCAATTTAAGGTTTTGTGTTTTAGTATCCCTAGTTACTAGCATTATTTTCGTTTTCTTTTGAGTTACTTTCATTCCTCTTTTATTTAATTCATTATTCATCATGTTGATACTGGAGATCACTTTCTGATTTTCAAAAAGCATAACTGTATCATGAGAAATGGAAAACATTGATACATTTACTGTGATTTGAGCTTTTCACATATCTACATTCATTTTCTTATTTTTGAGGATGCCTTTGGATATTTGAATCCATAAATGTGATAAACAAAACAGACTTAATAGACACAACCTTGTCTTACTCCATATCTACATCAAATTCTTCAGATACAGTTTTCCACTCCTCACTGCACATGTTGATTTATTGTAAAAACTTCTAATGGCTTTATTAAATTTTGCTCTACTGTTGTGTTATTTGAGATTCAATGCCATAGTTGCTAATCGTTTGTCAAATATCTTTTCTAAGTCACTAAAACACAGGTGCAAGTCAATTTTCTCTCAAGGATTTTTTTCTATTATTTTTATTATAGTAAATATGTGGTCTTGTACACTTCTTTCTGGTCTAAATTTACACTGGTGTTCTTCAATCTGATCCTCCAATCTCATCTACTACCAGAACCCTGGCATACATTTTCTATTCCTGGGACACTAAGTAGTGATAAAAAGTTTTTCCATTCCATAGTTGATCATTTATTGTGTATGTTCCAAAATCACAACCTTTCCTTTTCCAGAGTCGTCTGCCGGTAACCTGTTTGGACTTCCATGTTTGTTGACACATTGCATGTAGTAGTTTGACCTGCCTCTTTCCCTCAGGTTTTAAACATTTCTGGGTAAACTTGATCTGCTCCTGGGACTTTTTCCTAATTTCACTTTTCTTACAGTTGTTTGAGTTCTTCCATGAGATATCAACATCTTCAGCTGTCTCATCTGGGTTACTTGCTACTCTCACTAATTGATCTGTACTCCTTGTTTCTCTGTCGAGGAATTATGTAATTGTTGAAAATACTTTCTCCACGTTTCCATGATTTCGCTGTTTCCTGTCAGTCATTTCTCTTTAGCTTCTTAATTTGTCGACATGTTTGATCTTTCTCATGCTTCATTGCTCCCCAAAACAGCTTTTGATTTCCTTGATAGCCTTCTTGAAGTTTTTGTCCTAACTTTTCCCATTGTTTCCTGTTTTCTTTCCTAACTTCCTCTTTGGCGATAGTTCTTTTACTCACGTAATCTATCTATCCTCTGTGGTCTCTTTGTTTGCAAGTATTTTTTCCAAGCATCCTTCTTTTCTTTTGATCTTAGTCTTGACATTCTCATTCCACCATACAGGCTGTTCTTTTCACACCGCGCATCTCCTTTAATTTATTTCCTACAACAGACCTCTTCAATACAACTGCGCATAAGTGAACGTTTCCATACATTTGCCACTTTTCTTCTATTCCGGGACATATCTCCGGGGCAGATCCATCTGCCTTTCACTGATAGATCGTTTTATTCTGGATTGGTATATCTGTTTTACTATTGGTTTATTTAGTTCTTCTATTTTGAGTTTAGTAACTTATCTTCTCACGATTTTCTTTTCTGATATGTTTTTAACAGTAAATAATCTCATTTTGGCTATCACTACTTCTATTTACTCTTACATCTATTGTATTGTAAAAATCTCTAACTATTTACATGTAGTCTATGATTGACTTTTCATCTGTCTTCATTTACACCATATTTTTGGATATTTTTATGAGGACAGTAAATGTGAAATCTCATCTTATTCATTTTAGACAAAATCCAGTAGTCTATCTCCATTTGGAGGAAATTGTCAGTACAGGTAGTTCCAGATGTTTCAAGTAATTGTTAATGCTTCTTGCGTTTAAATCTCAAGTACAGTAGTTCCTGTTTGGTTTGAGATTCACTGCAGTAGTTGCTTCGTTTTCGAGGATATCTTTTCCTTCTTAATTGCTATTTTTTGGTCCATAATATCTCATTTAATTTCTCTTCCTTTTGTTTAATTTACAGTAATTCAACTTTCTAGTAGTTTTTCTTGCCTTTTATATTATAGTAAACTTCTGCTCTAGCTCTATCTTTGACATCTACAGTACTGAGAAGATTAAAATTATGATTTGGTCATCTCATTTTGTGTTTGATATTCCTTGTCATTTTTTCTTGTTTCTGTGATAGCCAGAGGAAATGTCTACTTTGAATTTTTCCATTTCTTACAGCTAATTTTAACTCTTTTCCATTTATTGCCCTAGAGATTCCATGTTCCAAAAATCACAATCCGTATCCTTTTCCAGAGTCAGGTATTCAGAGAGAGAGAGAAGCCGAGGTAGCTATCAGAGATTATTAGAGATTATTATCCCGGTTTTGGATAAGCAGGAAATTGGCGGAACAGGATGTTCTCAGAGAGGGCTTTTTTCTGTCAGGGTTAACTCCCTTAGCCTTTGGTCAGCCAAGAGAGAGAGGGGTCCTTCACATCTATACAAAGACAAAAGGAGGGAGTGCATGATAATGACACCCCCCCGCCCCCAGCCTCAAACAATCTCTCTCAAACAATTTTCTCGAGAGAGAGAGTCTATCTCTTCTTGGTACCCATTTTATGAATGTATGTCTGTCTGTCCCTCCTTCTCCAGAGAGAGAAAACTCTGTTTCTATCTGTCTGTCTCTGTCTCTCTCTGTGTCTGTCTGTCTGTCTCTCTCTCTCACCTGTCTCTCTCTCTCTCTCTGTCTGTCTGTATGTCTGTCTGGCTGTCTGTCTGTCTAAAATCAAATCATGTCAAAATCAAATTACTGCTGTATATCTAGAGAGAGAGAGTTGTTTTGTTCTTTCTCTCTCTAATATTATTATTGTTTGTTCATTTCTCTCTCTCTTTTTTCTTTCTCTCAAAAAACTCCCTAGATCAACTCTCTCTCTCTCTCTACCCTCCATGTTTATGATTGTCTGTTTCAGCATCAAACTGCCCTTCCCTTCGACTGTGAGGCTACCCTCATGGTTTCCAGGAGTGGTCCACCCCGCATCTGCCAATGTGAGAGAACGGAAGCGGATGATGACATCAACGGCGCATTCGAAGAACTGCGCATGCACGTGCCAACGTTTCCGTTCGAGAAGCGGCTGTCATTATCGACACACTCCGGCTGGCCATCGCTTACATCGCATTGCTCCGGGACATACTGGTCTCCGGAAGATCTCTCGAGTTTGTGGAGGCTAATTTGAAGAGAGGCAATGAGAAATCCGGCTGGATGGAACACAAGTGGTGTGTTGAACTCAATGAATGGAATGGATGTGTAAAGCTATAGTATTATGTTTAATTTAGGCGTTTTAAAAAATATATAGTAATAACACGATACAAAACGTAAATGAATGAAATAAACAGATTGTAATGTAGATTTGCAATAAATTAATCAATAAATGAGCTATCGAAAGTTGCTGGTTACTACTATATACCATTATAGCATACTTCTTGTTGGGGAAGTTTGTTTTAAATAGCCTATACTTATGGAAAAAAATGTGTCCCGAATGTGTTATGGATTCTACACCAATATAAATTTCAGTCTCAGTATAATGCCTGACCTACACAAACTTCCTATAATTCATTGATGTCATTGATTAAACATATAACATGATTATAATTTGTGGAAGGTTTGCATTATTTTTATCATTTCATCGGAGCCGTTCTTCATCACAATAGGGAATGTATGTGTCATCCTCTGTATCATTATTTTTCTTTTCCATCTTATGGTAAATTTTACTTCATTTTCTGGTTGTCGTTTTTTCTTCGTTTTTTTCATGGTTCTATCAATGGTTCATGTTTGTGTTCGTTGTTTCTTGCTTTTGTCATCATTTATTTCTTTTTTTCTTCAGGGTTAGATGGGTGTGTTCTGTTTCCCATTTTGCAAAACATCAATCAGTTATTTTTATGTATACACTTTGTTTTGTTTTCCATGAGTTTATTTCTTCTCACTTTAAAATTATTTCTCTGTCATATTATAGTGCAAACGTTACCATTGGTATCTAAGTAGATCTGCAGATGAAATTGGCATTATCCGTTTTTAATTATGCAGTGAAACCTCTTTTAATTTAAGAAGACACACCACATTTTTGTGTTTGATATTGAGCCTTGTCTAGGAATTAAAACACTGTGGGCCCATTCTGAGGCTAGAGCGAGAGTCAGAGGAGAGAGAGACGAGACCTCCGAGAGAAGAGAGACTTCGTTTTGGACAGCCTAGCTGTCCAGTTGGTCTCCTGCCATTTTAGTTTTCAGAGTCTGACAATTTCTTGTTTAGTCCTACAAGTGGCTGGGATCTTTTGGGCCTAGATGGATGTAACCTAACAGTAACGCCAATCTGGTATTCGATATTTTAAGAGGACTCGATCTTCAAGTAATCTTAGTTTTCCGAGGGAGGGAGTTGCCATGATTCGGCCTCAAAATGGCAGCGAGCGTGATGGAGAGAGAAGAGTTGTTTCGAAGAGAAATGTCTCGAGCGAGAGCGAGAGAGAGAGAGTGTTTTCCCCACCCCCAGAGAGAGAGAGAGAGATTTTCGTTTTTCTTTTTTACCATTTAAACAAATTTCAAGGCGAGAGAATGCAAATTAGAGAGCGATCAGGGAGAGGGAGAAAAGAGGGATTTTTTAACCAGAGAGAGAGAGGAAAGAACTCAATTTTCATGAGCAAATTGATCCAAGCACATTTTCTACATTTTCTGGAGAGAGAGACAGAGAGAGAGAGATTGTTTTCTTATTTTTAAGAGAGAGGGAGACGATGTGTCGAACTCGAGGTGGCATGGAGAATGGGATAAACAAAGAGAGAGTCTTTATCGATAATTTACTGAGAGAGAGACTCCTAGAGAGAGAGATCCAAAGAGAGTGAGATAAGATTTATTTGTATGTATCTCACTGCACATGTTGATTTATTGTAAAAACTTTTGATAATGGCTATCTATTGAATGTTTATGCTTTACAAAAAGTGAATGTATTTTGTAAATATGTCTGATGTATGTTCATAGTTCGCCCGTCTATCACAGTAGTCAAATGATTTAATCTTTTCTAAGTCACTAAAAACAGGTGCAAGTCAATTTTTTCTCTCAAGGATTTTTTTCTAGGTTATTTTTATTATAGTAAATATGATTGTCTTGTGACTTCTTTCTGGTCTAATTATTAATATTTGAGCCACCAGCGTTTCTTCAAACAATAATCCTAACCAATTCCATTTCCAGATTGATTCCATCTCATACACTTTCCTTCTTCTTCTATAGTGATTCATCCCTCTTAGTTTGAC
This sequence comes from Doris montereyensis, assembly GCA_037039925.1. Classification (NCBI taxonomy): domain Eukaryota; kingdom Metazoa; phylum Mollusca; class Gastropoda; order Nudibranchia; family Dorididae; genus Doris; species Doris montereyensis. The sequence continues at coordinate 62,620 of JAXRKP010001142.1, read as the reverse complement.
AGATTCATAGTTATCATCATCATCATCATATCATCATGGTACAGTCACCTTTCATCCTTTTCCAGTCGTCTGTATTCTTCTTTGGAGGAACTCCATCTTGTTGACACATCCACCTTCCCATATTCAGTATTAATTTCACCATGCATCACATCCCAACTAAGGTTTTTAAACATTTCTGGGTAAACTTGATCTTTTCCTGGGGACTTTCAACTATTCTTCTTTTTTCTTCATTTCTATTTTTATTCTTACAGAACACCACCGTTTGTTTGTTAGTTCTTCCATTGAGATATCAACATCTCGTCAGCTTGCTAATCACTTTCTTTCTCAGAAGTTTGTTTTGAGCTAAACTCCTTTGTTTCAGATGTTCTGGATAATTATAGTAAAGTGTTGATCCAACTACCTTTCCACGTTTCCATGGCCATCGACTGTTTTCCTGCCATCGCACTCTGTTTTGAGACAGCCTCTTAATTTGTCGCATTGGACATGTTTTGATTTTCTTCAGTGACTTCATTGCTCACTGTGTCCCCAAACAGCTTTTTTAGATTTCCTCAAGAACCTAATAACCTCTGGTATTCGATATTTTAATGAGGACTCCTAACTTTTCCCATTGTTCAATCCGCAGGCAGTTTTGCCATGATTCGGCTCAAAATGCCAGCCTTTAAGCGTGATAGTTCTTTTACTCACGTAATTGTGTCCTAGTTCAAATCTGGTCTCTTTGTTTGAAGTATTTTTTTCAAGCCCAAAGAGCCTTCTTTTCTTTGATCTTAAAAAAGTTTCCATTTAGACCATTGCTGTTCTTTTCACATTTCAACTTTTCAATTTATTTCAACCAAAAGACAACAGGACTCTTTCATTACAACTAAACTGGAATTTTTCTTTGATACATTTGCCCGTTTTCTTCTATTGAACCTATCCTTCACGATCCATCTTTGTCCGATTAACTGCATAGAAGACAAGACGATAAAGGTGGCATGGATTGGGAAATATCAGTTTTATATTGATAATTTACTCTTCTAACCCTTCCAGTCTTTATGTATTCCTGTCTGTAAGCTTTTCTGTATTATGTTTGTATTTGTATGTATGTTATGTAATCGTGTATTTTGGATATCACAACATGTACATCTATAAATTTTCGATGTATGTTCTTTGTATGTATTATATGGAATTGTATTGTCAAACTAATTTAATCTTTTCTAACTCCTTAAACAGAGTAAGTTCCATGACTTTTCACATTTGAATTAGGGTTTACTCTTGCATATTTTTGGATATTTTTTGATGAGGTAAAATGTGTTAGTTTTTTCATCTTATTCTTTAACAAAATCTATATTGGAGTCTCCAGCTCCATTTGGAAACAACTTGTTTTATCTCTCATTCTTTACCTATTACTCCTCTTGATGTTTCTAACATTGTTGTCTGACTATGTGTTTAATTTTTAAATCTCCTAAAGGGGAGGGAGTTCCTGTTTGGTTTTGAGATTCACTTGCTTAATTGCTAATGTTTTCTGACGTTTATCTTTTCTTGTTTAATTGCAAGATTCGTTTTGAGTCCATAAAGCTATTTCTGTAATGTAATTTCTCTTTTTTGTTTAATTTGATTTTACCCACATCAATAGCTAAGGGCTTATAAAATTTGCAACTTTCTATTAGTTTTCTGCCCTGTAAACAGCATTTTTGATCTCTAATCTTCAGCTCTTTGCTCTATCTGCTTGACATCTACTACTGAGAAGATTAAAGCTATGATTTGGTGTCATTTTGCACACAGGAACCTCCTTACGTCCTTTTTTCTTTGTCCCCTATAAGAGTAAAATGTCTACTTTGGCAATTTTGGTCATTTCTGTTGCTAATTTATAACAATTTTTCAACCTTTATTGCCCCTATACATTCCATTTGGTTGTCGACAATCCGTATCCTTTCCTCTGAAGTCCGTGTCCCCAAAGTTGCAAAACATGGTATATCATATATATATTTCTTTGAATCAGTTTGGTTTTGGATAAGCAGACAAATTTTACCATTGTACCTGGTAGACCACGTGGATTTTCCTGTCAGGGTTAACTCCCTTAGTCTTGGTCAGAAAAGACCAGCCTCCACTGCCCGGTCCTTCACATAACAATATACAAAAATGGGGGAAACAAAAGGAAAATGAATGCATGATAATGACACCCCCGGCCCAGCCTCAACTCATTGGACTTAAGATTCTGAAGTCTCTAAGTTCGAATTCCAAGCAACACTAGTTTCAACGTTGTGTTCATTGCAATAGAGTTCTGACATTTCTCTATCTCTCACCCATTTTATGAAATGTATGTCTGTTGAGCAAACCTTCTTAGACCCCCCGCTTTCTGAACTCTGTCTCTGAGGACCTGTACTATCTCATATCTATGTTTGTCTGTAATGTCTGTCTGTCTCTCCTCTCTAAACATACATGGGCTGTAACATACTACTGTCTCTGTCTCTGTTTGTCTGTCTCTCTGTCTGTCCAGTAGAGTCTGAATCTGTCTGTCTGTCTGTCTCACTTTCAATCTCATCTGACTGTCTGCCTCCTCTCTATCTCTCTCTCTCCTTAAAGTTCTCTCTCTCCTCTCTCTCTCTTCTCTCTCTCTCTCTCAACCTTCTCTCTCTGAAGAAGTCCCTAATACTCTTTCTCGAACGTTCTCTCACTCTGGTACCCATTTTCTCTTTGTCTGTTAAAACTAGAAATTCTCCAACTCCTTCCCTTCTTTTAAACAATCTACTTCAAACAGAATTGTTCCTGGTCCTTTCGACATCTCATAATATTTAAACTTAGCTGGATTTTCTAAAACCCGTGTTAAGGGTTTGGTGTTTTATTGATGTATGGTATCTCCGAAGAACATGTATATGTAATTATTCTTAGATCTCTTAGTTTGACTTCTTAACTTTCCGTATTTTTATAAGCGGACTTTTAAAATCGACACTCCCGATGGCCATCGGGTGTGATCGCATTGCACCTGGACATACTGGTCTCCGGGGCAGATCTCTCGAGTTTGTGGAGTGTTTAATTTGGAAGAGAGGCAATGCAGAAAATCCGGCTGGATGGAACACAAGTCTGTGTTGAACTCAATGAATGGAATGGATGTCTTGATTTTATAGTAGTATTATGTTTAATTTATGTGGGCTTTATGAAAAAATATATAGTAATAACACGATACAAAACGTAAATGAATGAAATAAACAGATATGTGAATAGTAGATAACAATAAATAAATAATCAATAAATGAAGCTATCGAAAGTATAGCTGGTTACAGTCACAGTTTTCATTTACATCTTGTTGGGAAGTTTGTTCCATGATAAAGCTTTATACTTATGTGAAATATTTTCAATGTGATTTCTAATAATGATTTTTAACTTGTATGATTAAGTATACATACATTTGATGTAAAATTTTTGAGTAATTTGATGATCACACTGTTGCTCACATTTATAATCTTTTATCAAATAAATTAAACATGTCACAAAATTTCATTTGAGTTGTACATGTATATCAGCTGTACTCAAAGACAATCTTTGAGAGAGAGAAAAAGAAGCGTCCCTAAGACTAAATTTCTCGAACGTTCTTTCACCTTTTCAGAGAGAGAGAGAGAGAGAGAGAGAGTCAGTTAAAACTAGAAATTGTACAACCCTTCCTTCTTTTGTCTCAATCAGAGAAAACAGAGTTGTTCCAGAGAGACTTTCGACTCAGATAATATTTAACTTATTGGCATTTCTAAAACCCGTGTTAAGGGTTTGGTGTTTTATTGATGTATGGTACCTTTAACACTGTCATGTATATGTAATTATTCTTAGATCTCTTAGTTTGACTTCTTTAACTATTATTATATTTTTATAGACGGAGACTTTTAAAACTGACTTTTCGACCTATCAGAGGGGTGTGAGGGGTTGGCACCTGCAATGTGTGTGTGTGTGTGTATGTATATTGTATATGTGTGTGTGTGTGTGTGTGTGTGTGTGTGTGCGCGTGTCTAGGAGCCATCTTGAGAATCAGCACATATCGTCATTTAGGTACTGTTCATCTTAGAGAGAGAGAACAATTTTTCGTGTATGTAGATGTCTTGATTTTCTAGTAATATTAAATACAGACTGAAAAACGATTGGGACAAATAATTCAAGCACAATGTGAAACTCATTTATTAATGATATAGGTACATCTGAGCATTAAGTTCACAATGCACTTATAACTTGATATAAACACACTAGATTTACCAAACAATTTCAACGGCTGGAATAAAAAAATTCCTACCAACAGCAACTAAACGGAAAAACAGCAATTATTAGTGACCAACAACAATAACTAAGAATAAATAGCTAAAATAAAATTGTTCCATTTTGTGATGCTCACAAAGAAAACCTGATGGTTTTTCTTAAAAAGGTAGAAAAAAAGTAAACAAGGACAATTGCGCAATTATGCTTGTTACGCAGAATGTGGAAAAGCTCTTTTAAAAGCAACTGACAAAAACTGTGCAGATCAGCTCAAGGTAAAAGAAAAAATAAATAAATAAACAACGAGAAACAAATCAGGAACACATTATGGAATGTATGGATGTAAAAATCAGATTGCACATTTACCATAGTCACAGATACAAATTGTAAGATATTGTTAAACAAAATGACACGAGAATGGTTTGTAAACCCAAAAAAACTTCTGGTCAGCTGAATAATACAGTATATTGCACATCATCAAATGATTTTCGGAATTATAAGTATTTTGGTTTAAAAGTAAACATGTGAAAAATGTAAATAAAAACTCATAAGATTTTTCTGTATGTCTTGAAATCTGCAAGCGATAACGTCAACAAGACATTGATAGATAAGACAAATCATACATTTGATTTGTGACTATTAGATTGACGTATATTGATACAGTTAAAACCGAAATTAATACTTTGAAACATGAAAGTTACTTTTGATTTTTACATAATCAGAGAAGAATATAAATATGAACTTTAAAAAGAGAGGCAATGCAGTAAACAATATCATCAACAAATTAGTTATAACTTGCTCTTAATATGTAATATGCTGGAATAATATAAATGTGAAAGCTATAGGTGCCTGAGAACAGGATAACAATTATAGGGAGACAAAAATGAGAAATAATACTTTTAAATTGCAAACATTCCTCTTTTGTAGGATTAAATTTAAGAGAACATTTTCTTTCTTAAGTGACATACCTTAGGAAGTTTTCAAAAGCAAAATGACAAGGTAAAGATCACAATATAAAGTTGTAAATATTGTACTGTATAAAAACAGATGTATTCTCAATGTTTAATACTTTGATTCATTGATATTAAAAAAAACTGTCTGCTTTGATTCCCACCAATTTTCTATGGCATCTTTAAAACAAACAACAATGCACCCTGTCCAACAACAATGACAGTTTTATACTAATATAAAAGAACCAGAAAAAAACAGTTGCAGAAAATATAAATTAAAAAAAAACAACATAAAAAAGAAATATTCCTAATGGAATTTATATTCAATACATTATAGTAGAGAAATAATATCAATGCACAATGACTAAGTTTATTTATAAAAATTTTGAAAGACATGTAAAGTCAATGTGTAAACAAATAGACCTCTTCCTAAAGAACAAAAATCCTCCCCAACAACAACACAAAACAAAGCGACTGAAAAGAAAAGGCAAAAAGAACTGGTAAGTATTTTACATTTTCAGAGAGACAGACTGACGAGACGCTTTCTTATTATCTCATATTTTCGTAAAGTTCTTGATTCCAGAATGTTTGTAAATGCAAGTCGCTGCTAGGTTTTGTTTTCACTTCATCAAATTTGGAAACAAAATAACAATCCAACGACAGAAAATCAAAAGATGAAACACTCTTGAAATAATTATGTCTTCAGTATAAATAAATCTGCTTTTTAAAGCAGAGCACAGTCTTGATGTATGAAATCAAATCATTTCCATATAACAATTTAAGTACCATGGACCATGTATACTTTGATTAATAATAAATAAATATATATATATATGTATAGAAAAGTAGATGAGGCATCAGCCAGCTAATACACTTATACACAATAATTGGTTTTAAAGAAAACTAGTAAAACAGATAATAGTAAGTAGAGACATTGCTCTGTGATATCATTTGAAAGCTTTGACAATTTGGCAAATTTTCTCATTAAAAAAGAAAACAAGGGAAACGTTTTCACAGATACATATCACTGTAACACACATCAATGTAAAGCCTAGGATATGGCACACCTGAGAATACCAGGTAAACTCTCAAATTACAATGTTAAGTGAATGAAGGCTAAAAAAAATATATTAGAAATTGAAAAGAAAAGAAAAAAATCATTGCTGATATAAACAGTATGTTTTTTGTGGATGAATATTGACTACTTTTTCAAACTTGAAACCTCTGTTCCACTCGAGTTGGGGGACATGCCATTATTATAATTAGGCATGTAAATCTGACATATTGACAAGACTTACTTTATTGGGACACAAAGGGCCTTTGGTGAAAATCACATAAGTGTTGTGTATAGTGAAGCCTAGGATTTAGTATCTTCCAGCTATTTTGTTTAATACCTAGCTTACTACAAAAAATGTACAAGCACATATTATATTATAGCATGTCTGCTTTAAAACAACTTTCCCTCTTGAATGAAATAACGTATTTGAATTGAATTTAATTTAATTGCGTGAAATATACTCATTGCAAAGAAAAGTATTTCATTCAAATATAATGATATAAACAAAAACTGAATCCAAATTGCAACAAATCTTTCCCGCAGTTGTGTAACAATTGAGTATCTCGACACAATACAAAACTAAAACTAGGATTTAAACGCAACATTAGTTATAAAATCTTCCAATGAAAAGAGATATCATTTCATGCTGACCAACGAACAAGCTCCAATTTATTCCTATACCACAAACAGAAGGCGTTGTAAGAAAATACCAAAAGGAAGGCAAAGATAGAATGAAATTCAAACACGTAGGTAATTTATAAATAGAAATTAATTTCCATGCTTGCCATATGTTGAAAAATTTGTCGCAGTTTGGGAAAACTGCCTTCTTGATAATTTTGCGATTATCTCGTCAACATCTTCTGTACATTTGCTTTCTAGCTCTTTGATCTGAGCCAAGACGCCCTGTGCTTTATCCTCCTGCGTGTCCATCATATTGATCAGCTTTTTGTGTCCGCGGAACAAAGCGTGACCTTTCTCCGTCTGACCCGACTCTGCCTCGCTGGGCAGGGACTTGGTCACATCACCGATATCGGCTCCAGGCCCAAAGAAAAACGGCTTATAGATGGACGTGGCTGGGTTAGGTGTACCAGTGAACCAATGGACATTTGGTGCTGAACACGAGTCTGGAAGTAAAACCGACACCTGGCTTCCTGAGGTGATGAAACCTCCGTCCATCATACATATTCCTCCCTCCTCATCTCTCAAAATCTTAAACAGGTTCTGGTAAGAAACTTTACCTGGTTGGATGACAGGGAATAATCAAATCAATCTTTACAATCATGTTTATATTCATATATAATCCAGTAGTATATAAAATCAAATCAAAGAGGCAAATTGGTAAAGTACAGCAGTATACACAGAGAAATTATATATAAGTTATATGTATTGAATACCCATATTGGTATTTATATAAGAAAATAAATAATAATAACACATAACTATCTGGCAGTTGCAAGGAGGTTAGATGAAATGGAGCAATAAGTAATGAAAAAAATCTATGAAACCAGCATCAATATGTAACAGCATAATTGATCGCGCCAATTGCTTTCTTTTTCCACACAATTAATGCTATTTACTGCTCTGTTGATGTACGCAGTACAATGAACGTCCTGTTTTTGGGGGGTTTGTGTTTTTTGCTTTGTTTTTTAACCGTTTTGATATTTTATGTACATCCTGTTAAACTCATGTTGTATTTCCTTAATATCTTAGTACTGCTATAATATACTTCTAAATATGCAGAGTTACATCTCCTGAAAGCTTCTTTTTTATCAGCTCCCATTCTACCTTTCGGTGTTTGGATTCAGATGCCCGAGATGATCTTTCTCCAGGATGCCCTGTGCTGACATTTTCTGTTTCCTTCCAAAAATGTTAAATTTCTATTCTTCAATGCCTCTTTTATATCTTCTTCCCGCTTTCTCCGAGGTCTGTCTTTTGATCTTTTACCTTGGGCTTTAGCACTGTATACTGATTTAGCTATTCTATTGTCATTCATTCTGTTTACATGCCCAAACCATCTCAATTGATTTAATTCTATCTTAGTTTTTATGCCATCTGCTTTGGTTTGATCTCTTATTGTTGTGTTTCTGATTTTGTCTCTTTTAGTTTTCCCTACTACTATTCTTAAATATTTCATTTCAGCTGACTGTATTCTACTGTATTCCCTACTGTCTAAGGTCCAGGTTTCACTGCCATAGAGAAGAGTAGGATAATAAATTGTGTTGTATACTGCCAGTTTGGTTTTTTTTGTTGACAATTCTTGTTTATCTACAAATGCCTTTCCTAGATGGTTGTATATTACACTTGCCTTTTTGGATTCTCTGGCTGATTTCTTTTCTTAGTTTTCCCTCTAAGTTAATCATTACTCCTAGGTAATTGTAGGTGTGAACTTGTTCTAAATTCTCGATTTAAGATTTTGTGTTTTAGCTCCCCTAGTTACTAGCATTGTTTTGGTTTTCTTTGTATTTACTCTCATTCCTCTTTTATCTAGTTCATTGTTCATAATGTTGATATTTGACTGAAGGTCACTTTCTGATTTTCCAAACAGAACTAAATCACCGGCAAATGAAAGCATTAATACATTTACTGGATTGAGCTTCCACATACCTACATCCATTTTCTTCATTTTTGAGGATGCCTTTGCGACTGAATCCATAAATGTGATAAACAAAAGAGGACTTAATGTATAACCCTGTCATACCCCTATATGTACATCAAATTCTGCAGATATATTTTCAGCTACTATCACTGCACATGTTGGTTTATTGTAAAAACTTTTAATGGCTTCTATTAAATTTTGCTCTACATTGTGTTCTTTTAAGCAATGCCATAGTTCGTCCCTCCTCACAGTGTCAAATGCCTTTTCTAGGTCTATAAAAGACAGGTGCAAGTCAATGTTTCTCTCAAGAAATGTATCTATTATTTGTCTTATTGTAAATATGTGGTCTTGTACATTTCTCCTTGGTGTAAACCCACTCTGATGTTCTTCAATCTGATCCTCTACTCTTTTCCTCAGTCTCATTTCCAGTATTCTGGCATACACTTTTCCTGGTACGCTAAGTAGTGATATCCCTCTATAGTTTGACCATTCCATAGTTGATCCTTTCTTATGTATTGGTACTATCGTTCCCTTTTTCCAGTCATCTGGCACCTGTTTGGACTTCCATGCTTGTTGGCATATTGTATGTAGTAGTTTGTCTGCATCTCTCCCTTGGTTTTTAATCATTTCTGGATAAACTTGATCTGCTCCTGGGGTTTTTCCTAATTTAACTTTTCTTATAGCTGTTTGGGTTTCTTCCATTGATATATCTACATCTTCAACTGTCTCCTCTGGATTACTTGTTACTCTTACTAATTGATCTTTACTCCTTGTTTCAATATGTTCTGGAAGGATTATGTAATTGTTGAAAATACTTTCTCCACATTTCCATGATTTGGCTGTCTTCTTTCATTATTTCTCCTTTGGCTTTATTAATTTGTCGTATTAGGCATGCTTTGGTTTTTCTCATGCTCTGCATTGCCCCCCAGAACAGCTTTTGATTTCCTTGATAGCTTTCTTGAAGTCTTTATCCAAACTCTTCCCATTATTCCTGTTTTGCTTTCCTAACTTCCTCTTTGGCGATAGTTCTTTCATTCACATAATCTTATCCTCTGGTCTCTTTGTTTGCAAGTATTTCTTCCAGGCAGCCTTCTTTTCTTTGATCTTAGTTTTGACATTATCATTCTGCAATGCTGTTCTTTTCCTATCTCCTTTAATTTTTTCCTAGCACAGACCTCTTCAATACAACTGAGCAGTGTTTCTTTATACAAATGCCACTTTTCTTCTATTGTACTATCATTCAGATCCATCTGTCTTTCCCTGATAGATCTTTTTATCCTAGATTGGTATATCTCTTTTACTATTGGTTTATTTAGTTCCTCTATTTTGAGTTTGGTAGCTTTCTTCTCTTTGTTTTCTGTTTGTTTTCTTCAGTCAGTAATCTCATTTGGCTATCACTAGGTGAGGATCACTAAATTTTTCTGCTCCTCTGTTTACTCTTGCATCCAATGTACTATAAAAAAAGGGGCTGCTAACTATTATGTAGTCTATGATTGACTTTTCACACTTGTCTTCATTTAGTTTTGTATATTTGTGGATATCTTTATGAAAAAAAAGGTGTTGGCTATTTTCATGTTATTCTTTAGGCAAAAATCTATTAGTCTCTCTCCATTTGGAGAAGTTGTTGTCTCTCCTTCTTTACCTATTACTCCTCCTGATGTTTCTATATGGTTGCCTACTCTGGCATTTAAATCTCCTGCAGATATTTGTTCCTGTTTTGAAGGTATCTTTTTCTTTTTTAGTGATATCGTCTTCGTCTGGTCCATAAGCTATTAATAATTTAATTTCTCGTCCTTTTGGTTTAATATTTACCTCTAATAGCTGTGGGCTTATAAATTTCCAGCTTTCTAGTAGCTTTTCATGCCTTTTATGCATTAGGAGACCTACTCCCGCTCTAGCTCTATCTTTGACATCTACTCCTGAGAAGATTAAAATATTATTTGGTCCTTACATTTTCTATTCTTTGTCCTTTGTTCTTTGTTTCTGTAATAGCCAAAATGTCTACTTTGAATTTTTCATTTCTTCAACTAATTCTAATTCTTTTCCATTTATTGCCCTAACATTCCATGTTCCAAAAATCACAGTCCGTGTTCGTTTCCATTTTCGCCGTTGAAAGGTCAACCCGCGTATATATTATGTTTATTTCTCTGCATCAGTTAGGTTTTGGATAAGCAGGATTAGCCCATTGTACCCTAGATAGATGGTGAGACTGCTACCTTGAGGCCCCCTAGCAGGCCTTGTTTTTTCTGTCAGGGTTAACTCCCTTAGCCTTTGGTAATTCAAGACCAGCCTGCAAGGCAGCAGGTTGTTATTTTCTGTCAGGGTAAACTCCCTTAATCTTTGGTCAGTCAAGACCGATATGCAAGGTAGCAGGTTGTTTTCTGTCAAAGTTAACTCCCCTTAGCCTTTGGTCAGCCAAGACCCACCTGCAAGGCAGCAGGAGACTCGTGGAGAGTGGGCTCATCTACTCCCCGTAAAGGTGCTTTCCTGTCCACTGCCCGGCCTAAAAGCTTCACGATGGCAATTTCTATTTATAGGATGAATGAAAGAAATGCCTTTGTTTGGGATGTGTTGTGTGTAATTCTATGATCCAGTGGGTCTAGTAAACAGCAGTCTGAACGTTGGCTATTGTGAAAAGAGCGCACGGTACGAAATGGTTTCACACCATATTACAAAAAGACCGGTTTTCTTTCTCTTAATATGAATCCAGTACTGATACGAATTAAATTTGTTTCTTAGGGCCAATCAAAATTCAGTTTTGAAAAAATAATTATTAAAATAAATGATACATAAATAAATAAACAATTTAAGTAATAAAGTAAGTAAATTGATATAATCATTAAAGTAACACAAATAAGGGGATGATAGAGAAATAAAACAAAAAACTAAAGTCAAAAGAGAAAGAAATATAGGAAACATGAAATCATAATCAGAGGACAATGACAAACAGAAAAGACAACATGGGCAAAGCTGTTGTCATAAGGATTAAATTTTGCACACAATGAAAAAACCTGGATGATCTTACAGCCTGACTATTTCAAACATTTATTTCAAGATATATTATAAATCTTGATAAATACATAAATCATCTGTGCATTCCAACTCAATTTCCGTAATGTGTCTCACCTTTTCCAGCCAGGTCAGTTAAAAGCTCCCTGCCGTGACGATATCTGAAAGACGTATTGTCTGGTGTTTCAAGGGCTTGGGCCTGGGCACAAAATGTGGCTCGGAAGTCAAAGGCCCCTTTGTCCTCAGTGTAGAAACCTGCTTCTTTGCCTCATCTATCAAGTTCATTGATGTGAGATCCAACTTGTACGTATGCTGAGTTCATTAGAAATGTTGCGCACACCAGCTGCAAACATAAAAGCAAAAGAGTTGAAATTCAAATAAAGCATCTTGCAAAATGCTACGGGTGTCCTGAGTTACTGTCTATATTTGCATTCTATTTATTATATCACACTGTTAGTTAATGTTTCACCCTTGTAGATCTCAATAAATCAATAAATGATAATTTATGAATGATCACATGCGAGAAGAATTTGCTTTACACAAAACCATGCAAGGGAGCAATTTTCTCTTATGGGTAAGTCAGAGGAAGGTGTCGGGTCCAGTGGCCGAGTGGTTTAGCTGCCAGACTGGGGATCATGAGGTCCTGAGTTTGAATCCTATCAAAGCTCTAGGCCCGCCGTTGTGCCCCTTGGGAAAGACACTCAACACACAGTTTCCCCACTCGACCCAAGTGTAAATGGGTACAAGCACTTGTTTGGGGAGTAAAATCTTGCATCAGGCTAGCATCCTGTCCAGGAGGTGATTATTATCACCTGTTCCACTTCACGCTATTGAAACTGGGATAAGCTCTTACTCTATGTGCCGTAATGACCTTGAAGGAATTTTACGTCAGAGGGCATAAAACCCTAAAAAAAACCACACACATAAAAAAAAGCATCTAATTATTTCATAACAGACATACAACCTGTCAGAGTTCTTATTATTCTTTATAAAGTTTAAGACCTTACAGGAAAGACATGATCCATATACGAGGAAAACCAGAAATTAACTGAGAACTGCTGCAGTAGGTACTTCAGAATGAACTGTCCACTTAAAGATATTAGAAATTCCTTTTAGACTGTGGACAGACATAGCATTATCCCTGCTGCTCTATCAAACATGAGGTATTCTCAGTTGACGTGATCCATTGACTGTAAAAAAAAAGGTTTATCATAACAGCAAAGGAGTCAAAATACGAATTAAATTTTTTCTCAAAGTCCACTCTTTGGCAATACCTAAGACACAATCTCAGAGGGAAATTTATATATATATATATATATATATATCACCATCTAATTGTTGAACAACAGGAGCCATTTGAAGCCATCAATTTTAAACCAGTTTCAACATGGTGTAAAGATAAAATAATTATTCTCATGTAATCATTTGAGTATTAAAAAAAGAAGCTTCGCAATACCGATACACTTTAAAAAAAAATAAAAAAAAAATACTTACATTCAATTTTTTCAGCAGCCCATAGAAAGCCAGCAGATTCCAAAACCCATGCCTCTTTGTGGTCCGCCACCAGAAAGCTATTGTGGAAACACCAGCCTTCCTTACCACCCTCATCAGTACAGGAGCCACCCTGGCCCGGGTCAGACAGGGAAAGCCCCGATAATAGTAACAGCCTCCTGAGCTGTCGATGCCCTTTCCAGTGATAATCTGTGAAGAAGCCAACACACACACATGAGGAAGATGGGCAGGATGACAGACTTAAAAGATTTGAGTCCAAATCAGATTGAAAATCAATGAAAGTTATTTCCGAAACAGAAACTTTTCCTCCGTGTCATGAATTACGACTGAAGGGGTCATTTCAATAGTGTGCCTTAGTCACAATTACGTTATTTAGAGAAAATGCCAAAAACCATTAACTTTGGCACTGGTGGCTTTGAAATTCCAAATTTCAAACGGCTGTAAAGATTGTGTATTTTCATCATATCATTTTCACACTTTTCAGGCAGCATCATTTCCATTTATTCCCTAGGATTACCTTTCTGTCTCGTTTTTCACAAAAATGGACATAGCACACTATTGAGCTGACCCCTTCAATTTCGCTTTGAATCTCATTTGAACTGAAATGACATTCATAGATCTAGATCTATTACACTTTCAAGTTCAAAGTAATGGCCAATACATATCGATGTTTACCAAAACAAAATGGAAAAAGCTTGAATGTCCCTGGACAATTCATTACAGATTAATACACATGTGCACTGCTTGTTACAGATTCAAATGTGTGAAACATAAAAAACAAAAACTTTCGTACCTGACAATATCTGTACCGAGCAATTTGGGCTCCAAATCTTTTGGCCCATTGAGTCGAGTCCAAACAGGCACGTTTCCAACTGCCACGCCCTTCTCATTAGAACCCATTTCAGCACCCCACATCCATGAGGGTTTGCTCAGGATTATTGAGTGTGTGTGCTCTACTTGACTGACTTCAATGTAAGTACACTGTAATATATACACATACATATATATTAAACACGTAATGGACGATATCAAACAAAAAAGTGCTTACCTTTGCTAGATGCTTCTATCAATTAAAGACAGCTAAATCAAACACACTGTTATAGTTTTTACTGACACAAATACACTTTCTTCCAGAATGCCATTTCAAAACCTCTTAACCTTACAAGAAATACACAAATGCATATTAGAATATAATGTGAATATAATCATTCCCACATATAACCGGGTACTTATTTGCTTCAGAGGGAAAAAGGTGAGAAAACAAAGCTAAAAGTATCAGTGTAAAGGGTAAAAGAATCATGAGAAAATTACACAACCAGCCCTGCAACCGGCATCCTCCCATCTACTTAATTCATCTCATTTAACATTTCCCTCCTTGTTTATTGTCTAAATTTGTTTAGATTCTTTGATTTGGTTTTAAATGAACTGATCTCTTTATCTGTAACAAATATACAAATATGCGTCATTAAAATAAACAAAGTGAAGGAAATTTCCATCTCCGACTAACTATCACCCCCCAAATCCGCTTAACAAAAACCCAACAACAATAAATAAATAAAAAAACAACAGAATTATTGACTATTACCTTATTTAAAATCTTAAAGGAATACAACAGATAATCTGAAGATAACACATTGAAAGCAGAAATGCACATTTGCTGCTATTTCAACACACAACTTATCGTTTTAGCCACATCACAGGGATACTGACAATTTGTGGTTTTTCTGTTTTCTTCTTTCCTATGTTTTTTAATTTACCATCACTTTTGATATTTACATAAAGTCAATTCCCAATTAGTTTGAATTGTACTATATTTCATGTCAGAAAGCAATGAAATAAGATATTAAGATTTAAGATATCAAATCAAACTATAACGCTTGAGACAGAAGAAAAAAAAGGGTGTGTAGTTTCATGCAGCTAGAAGAAGCAATTCAATTAGTTTAAACAAAATACGAAAAAAATTTGTATCTTGAAATTGAAATGTTTGCTTGAAGTAAAAAATAAATTCCCTTCGAAAATGTACTTTCTCCTTCCAAAAATTCGACAATGGACATAAAAACTTTATTTACCTTGACTTTCTCCCCTGGGGCATGATCCTGAGCAGGTAAATAAAGCACATCCTGAACTTCTGAACCAGGCCTGTGCGAGTTCTTAGCAAACAGAACTGCATTGAATTGTGTACATGGAGGCAAAGCCACAAATAAATCTCCCATTCTTGTGAAAGACACTAGAAATTGAGGTAGATATAAGTGGAAAATAATTTGGTGATAATTTACAAAAATAAACACATATTAAGAAAACTTTAATAAATTATTTTGCATTGTTTCTACAGTTCTTATGAAAGAATATCTAGAATAAAACATCATAAAGTTAATTATATCTGAAATAGCTCTACATCAACACTCTCTAACAGTGTTAAATTAATTTAAATCAAGGCATCCATACTTCCATCATCCCTGTGGTCTAAAACTTAAAAATATTATTTACCTGTCAAATATTAACACTAAAATCCTGTTAATTGTTAGGAACAGAAATAACATATAAAGAAGAAAAAGAACAGCAATTCTAAACCCCTTCCCAGTCATACCCTTGAAAAATAAAATAAAATGAGATAAACTAAACTGCATGACCATAAAACTGTTACCTAGTTTAACATCAAGACAATTAATGACATTTGACACTTTCGAAAGCTGGACACTCGTATGTTTCCTCCTCCTAGCTGAGAGTTTATGTAAATGAAATGCCCTTTCCCCCACAGGCTCTTGAGTGGCTAGATCTCACCTGATGCTCATGTGATAGGCTTATATTTTTAAGTCTGGGCAAAAGGGGATCAGTGCTTCACATGAGCACCATTTCCCATATTTTTAAGTATCTCCTGACATCATCACGACAGTTATTGATTAATCATCAGACTTCATGCTAGAGACTTAACAGCACGCAACATAATATGATAGGGAGAGAAAAAAGTCAATACATTAATCCTCTATCTAAGACTCTTATGATGGGTGTGTTCATACAATGAACAAAACTAAAAAAAAGATACAGAGAGAGACAGGAAACCTTGACTAAGAATATTTGCAATTTTACGATGCTTTAGTTGGCTTCCAAAAATAGTGAAACGTTTTCAAACCATAAAACTGAACATAAATATTTATCACACTTCTTGTGATTTGTTAATCCCAATGAACAAATTGGAAATCGCCTTTCATGTCAACTTCCTAATAGAGGAAATACTACTTCCGACTGAGAGCTTATAACGACGTGGGGGATAGTGGTAATAGCAGAGGAGGAAGAGGAACGAGGGCAGCAGAAGGGGGAGGTGGAAGTGAGGAAGAGTTTGTTATTATGATTACACTATTGTTGTCATTATTGTCATATCATTATTAGAGGCAGGCCTATTGCTATTACATGTCTTATTATTATTGTTATTATTATTATTGTATCATTATAAATATATCTAGCTATAGGCGCCCAGTGTTGCCGAGTGAACCAATTAGATTGTAAATTAAATTTGTATGCAAACTTTTGTCTGTGTCCTTGGGTTGAATAATAAATACATGTTACATTATTGGATGTGGTATTAGTGGCCGAGCTGTTAGGCTGCCAGACTGGGGATCATGAGGTCCTGAGTTTAAATCCTAGCAAAGTCAGGTCCGACGTTGTGTTCCTTGGGAAAGACACTTAACACACATTTTCCCCACTCTACCCAGGTGTAAATGGGTACAAGCACTAGTTTGGGAGTAAAACCTGTGTCAGACTAGCGTCCTGGCCAGGAGGTGATTATTGTCACCTGTTCCGCTTTCCGCTATAGAAACCGGATAAGCTCCGGCTCTATGTGCCTTGAAGGAAGTTTACTTACACTATTAGATTTCATGTGTAACTATTAGAAAGAAATGTAACCCTAGAAAACTGTGTGTGCTAATGCAAACTTTGGCAAATCCTTATAGCTTTAAAATATTTCTATTTAGAAAGAAATCCAAGCCCTGCACGGCTATGAGAAACCGAAACATAATATGAATAAAAAAGAAGATATGAATATAGAAAAACATTACAAATTTGTTAAAATTGTCATCATCATAATGAACATTATTATTTATTATCATATTATTATCATTACAATCGATTTCACTTGTTGTGAAGTCATCCTGTTGTATTAAAAAGCACAGTAGGGATTCTACGACTACAAATACAGATACTAGGTCTACACTTAGCTTGCTTTTATCTGTATTACATTCTACACCATGTGAGCGTTTATTACCTAAGTGACCTAGTGGATACATACACAACTGAAAATGAGAGAGGGTGGGAAAATAAAATCGTCCGTCCATCTTGCAGAGCAGGATAGGGGTTGGCTAAGCATAGGAAACAAGGAGTATAGATCAAACCAGTAAGAATAATAAATATTCCAAATAAGACAGCTGAAGATGAAGTCTCAATGGAAGAAAATCCAAACAGAATTTGTTAAACTAGGAAAGGCCCAAGGCGTGCAGATCAAATGTATTGAGAAATGATTAAAAACCAAGGGAGAGAGGCACACAAAATAATGCATGCAACAAGCCTGAAAATCAACAGGTGCCAGATAACTGGAAAAAAGAGACAGGTAAGCACCTGTACGGGAAGTAGATGATCCCGCCTCCACGAGTCTCCTGCTGGCGGGTCTCGCAGGCGGGTCTTGGGCGACCAAAGGCTAAGGGAATTAACACTGACAGAAAACAACCTGCTGCCTTGCATGAGAATAGTGGACTAATCGGTCTTGACCGACCAAAGGCTAAAGGGATTAACCTTGACAGAAAATAACAACCTGTTGCCTTGTAGGCTGGTCTTGAATGACTAAAGGCTAAGGGAGTTAACCCTGACAAAAAATAACAAGGCCTGTTAGGCGGCTCAAGCGGGCAGCCCCACTATCTACCTAGAGAATAGTGGACTAATCCCTTGCTTATATCCAAAACAAACTGATTCAGAGAAATAAAAATAATATAACCGGTTTGATCTTTTGAAGACGAACTTGGAAACGAATACAGACTGTGATTTTTGGAACATGGAATGCTAGGGCAATAAATGAAAAAGACTTAGAATTAGTTGAAGAAATGGAAAAATTCAAAGTAGATAATTTTGGCCATTACAGAAACAAAGAAAAAAAGGACAAGGCATAGAAAATGTAGGACCGAATCATATTTTAATCTTTCTCAGGAGTAGATGTCAAAGAGCTAGAGCAGGAGTAGGCCTCCTAGTGCATAAAAGGCATGAAAAAGCTACTAGAAAGTTGGAAATTTATAAGCCCACGGCTATTAGAGGTAAATATTAAACCAAAAGGGACGAGAAATTAAATTATTAATAGCTTATGGACCAAACAAAGATGCAACTAAAGAAGAAAAAGATATCTTGGAAAACAATTTACAAAAAGCTGCAGAGAATCTATAAACCCAACAGGAACTAATGGTTTTAGAAGATTTAAACGCTAGAGTAGGCAACGATGTAGAAACATCAGGAGGAGTAATAGGTAAAGAAGGAGAAACAACAACTTCTCCAAATGGAGAGAGACTAATAGATTTTTGCCTAAAGAATAACATGAAAATAGCTTTTATCCTCATAAAGATATCCACAAATATACAAGAATAAATGAAGACAGGTGAAAAGTCAATCATAGACTACATAATAGTTAGCAGCCCCCCTTTTTACAGTACATTGGATGCAAGAGTAAACAGAGGAGCAGAAATATTTAGTGATAATCACTTAGTGATTGCCAAAATGAGATTACTGACTGAAGAAAACAAATAGAAAAAGAAAGAGAAGAAAGCTACTAAACTCAAAATAGAGGAACTAAATAAAAAACAGTAGTAAAACAGGTATACCAATCTAGGATAAAAAATTATCAGTGAAAGACAGATGGATCTGAATGATAGCACAATAGAAGAAAACTGGCAAATGTATAAAGGAACACTCCTCAGTTGTACTAAAGAAGTCTGTGGTAGGAAAAAAATTAAAGAAGATGAGAATGTCAAAACTAAGATCAAAGAAGAGAAGGATGCCTGGAAGAAATACTTTTGCAAACAGAGAGACCAAGAAGAACTATCGCCAAAAGAGGAAGTTAGGAAAGCAAAACAGGAACAATGGGAAGAGTTTGGACAGACTTCAAGATAGCTATCAAGGAAATCAAAAGCTGTTCTGGGGAGCAATGAAGAGCATGAGAAAGACCAAAGCATGCCCAATACGACAAATTAAGACTGCCAAAGGAGAAATAATGGAAGACAGCAAAATCATGGAAACATGGAGAAAGCATTTTCAACAATTACATAATCCCCCAGAACGTATGAAACAAGGAATAAAGATCAATTAGTAAGAGCAACAAGTAATCCTAAGGAGACAGTTGAAGATGAATACATATCAATGGAAGAAATCCAAACAGCTATAAGAAAAGTGAAATTAGGAAAAGCCCCAGGAGCATATCAAGTTTATCCAGAAATGCTTAAAACCCATGGGAGAGAGGCAGACAAACTACTACATGCAATATGCCAACAAGCATGGAAGTCCAAACAGGTGCCAGATGACTGTAAAAAGGAAACGGTAGAACCAATACATACAATACATAATAAAGGATCAACTATGGAATGCTCAAACTATAGAGGGATATCACTACTTAATGTTCCAGGAAGTGTATGCCAGAATACTGGAAATGAGACTGAGGAAAAGAGTAGAGGATCAGATTGAAGAACATCAGAGCAGATTTAGACCAGGAAGAAGTGTACAAGACCACATATTTACAATAAGACAAATAATAAAAAAGTTTGTTGAGAGAAACATTGACTTGCACCTGTGTTTTATAGACCTGGAAAAGGTATTTGATACTGTGAGGAGGGACGAACTATGGCATTCCTTAAAAGAACACAATGTAGAGCAAAATTTAATAGAAGCCATTAAAAGTTTTTACAATAAACCAACATATGCAGTGAGAGTAGCTGAAAACATATCTGCAGAATTTGATGTAGATATAGGGGTAAGACAGGGTTGTACATTAAGTTTATCACATTTATGGATTCAGTCATAAAGGCATCCTCAAAATGAAGAAAATGGATGTAGGTATGTCAAGCTCAAACCAGTAAATGTATCAATGCTTTCATTTGCCGATGATTTAATTCTGTTTGGAAAATCAGAAAGTGACCTTCAGTCGAATATCAACATTATGAACAATGAACTAAACAAAAGAGGAATGAGAGTAAATGCAAAGAAGACCAAAACAATGCTAGTAACTAGGGAAGCTCAAAATTTTAAATTGGGCACAGAGAATTTAGAACAAGTTCAAAGCTACAATTACCTAGGAGTAATGATTAACTCAGAGGGAAAACTAAGAGAAGAAATCAGCCAAAGAATAAAAAAGGCAAGTGCAATATATAACTATCCAGGAAAGGCCTTTGTAGGTAAGCAAAAATTGTCAACAAAAACCAAAATGGCAGTATACAATAGTTTATTGTACTCCTCTCCTCTATGGCAGCGAAACTTGGACTTAAGACAGTAGAGAATACAGTTGAATACAGGCAGCTGAAATGAAATATCTAAGAAGAGTAGTAGGAAAACTAAAAGAAACAAAATCAGAAACACAACAATAAGAGATCAAACCAAAGCAAATGGCATAAAAACTAAGATAGAAACAAATCAATTGAGATGGTTTGGGCATGTAAACAGAATGAATGACAATAGAATAGCTAAATCAGTATACAGTGCTAAAACTCAAGATAAAAGACCAAAAGGCAGACCTCGGAGAAAGAGGGTTGGAAGAAGATATAAAAGAGACATTGAAGCTTAGAAATTTAACTTTTTTGGAAGGAAACAGAAAATGCGAAGACAGGGTATCCTGAGAAAGATCATCTCGGGCATCTGAACCCATACACCAAAAGGTAGAATGGGAACTGATAAAGAAAGAAAGCAAGATTTAAAAAATTATTTAAGAAATATCACTTTGATGTGCCTCATTATGGATATAATCCTTCCTCCATGCCTGCCTTTAGCCAAACATGATTCTTGTGAGAAAAGTAAAGTAAGACAGCTATTGTTAATATTTGGATAGGTGGTAGATAGGAGTAGGGGTTTATAAGTCTTTAGGGATTATGATAAAATCTTGTTCTAATTTCTAGGTATAGACTATCCAGAAATAGATCTAAAACTTAGTTATTCTAAATGTTTCCAGTATGTTTCTTTTTTCTTTCCTTCATTCATTTTTCGAAGTGACTATTTGCCATTAAATGACAAATACCTGAAAGAGAAAAAATGCTATTCGTCAATAGTATCGGATGTATTGCCAAGAATAATAGAAAGAGAGAAACACACATACGAGAGAGAGAGAGAGAGAGAGAGAGAGAGAGAGAGAGAGAGAGAGAGAGAGAGAGAGAGAGAGAGAGAGAGAGAGAGAGAGAGAGAGAGAGAGAGAGAGGAGAGAGAGAGAGAGAGAGAGAGAGAGAGAGAGAGAGAGAGATTGCGCAATGCGTTCTGTGGATCAATGGAACGCGCAACAATCCATCGATTGTTGCGCATTCCGTTGATTGATGGATCGCGCAGCGCTTCTATGGATCCGTATAGTACAAATACTAAAAAACTGCCAGATTGTTTTTTTCGCATGGCCGCTTAAGCTCCACCCACCGGCCTCATTTTTGTAACACTGTCAGTGAGCGAAACATTCTCTCCCCTTATTCAAAGCTTGCATTAGCTTTATTTATAGTTAACTTCCGTTTACAGCAATGGCAGACAACAATATGGACGATGTAATGTCAGTCGTAGGATTTATTTTATGGCAAATTAAAGTAGGTAAATCTAGATTGATCAACATATTGCGTATAAACTGACAAATAGCCTAATATGGATCCATAGAACGCGCTGCGCGATCCATCAATCAACGGAATGCGCAACAATCGATGGATTGTTGCGCATTCCATCGATCCACAGAACGCGTTGCGCGATCGACGGATCGCGCAGATCAACAGACCTGCCTAACATCTAGATGTTTAAATTCAACTGGGATCATGCTCAGGTCCACCACTAATTACTGATAATGGCAAAGTCCATCCGTCATTAATGGCGAACCGAATGAGGGAAGCGCTCCTTTCACCATTAAAATTAATCACCGATAGTGGCAAAGTCTATCAGTCATACTTGAGAATAGCGCTAGCCTTCATTTTTACCATAAAAAGGTTCACTCGCAGTATAGTTACTTTCACATCCCAGACTTGCGGTACATCCAGCCATTGGCCAAAAATGACAGTATCATAGAGAGGCTGGATTTTCCAAAAGATCTAGAATCTACTACTAGATCAATTTGTGTCTATTTCACTTTCACCAATATTAATATCTCAGCAGATCTGCCTTAGAAAATAACAACATTCATAACAAAAGAAAAAAACCTATTATAATCTAGTCCAGACTCTAGATCGTAGTAAATTAAGGG
The DNA here is from genome assembly GCA_037039925.1 of Doris montereyensis. Lineage (NCBI taxonomy): Eukaryota > Metazoa > Mollusca > Gastropoda > Nudibranchia > Dorididae > Doris > Doris montereyensis. The sequence goes on along the minus strand of JAXRKP010001142.1, from coordinate 39,851 downwards.
AGTTTTGCTCAGGATTTTTTATCTTTCATCACAACATGCATACTATACACGCTAAGGATATAAAAGTTGATAATCATATCAGGCATTAGTCATTCGACATCAACAAACCTTTTCCCTTGAGAAAGCCGCAGAGCGAAAACCGTAAATGCGTTTGTTGCTAAAACGTTAAGCTAAATCTACAGCAAATGAAAAAAACAACCTTAAAAAGACAACAACGCATTGACTGGATCGAGATTTAATATCTGTTCAACAGGAAGGAAATTTCGATTGATCCCTTTGGAAATAGATGAACGAATGGTTCGTGGAAAACTAGCCCGGTCTAATTATCTATGCCTATTGCCAAAGTCAGGAGGTTCGAAGAGTGAGGTAGACGCCCATTCCTAAATGAGATATATCGATAGTGCAATTATAAAATATTGACTGTTATTGAATACAGGTTTAAAGAAGGGATGTCTTGTATCGATGAACTCCAACAGATTATATCGATACATATGAACTGACGAAGGAGAGCTCCAGAAAAGGAGGAGAATAGTGATCGTTTAGCAGAGATCTTGACTGAGAGAGACAAAATGTAGATCACGTCTTACTCTTATGCCAGCACTTCAGGAATCTAGATTTAATTAGAGCTTTCCTAGAATATCTAGAATCCCAGGTTTGACTAGAGTCTAGCATTTTGTAAGTTGGAGTTAAGACATAATCTAGATTATCTCTAGATCTAAATTTAGTCTCTAAGTCTCTCGAGCGACTCTAGCTCTAGGGATTTCTAGTTAGGAAGGCTTCCTAGCTTATACATCTAATCTAGATTCTAATTCTAGCTCTAGATCAAGATGTAGATTTATATTTATAGATCTAGAGATATCTAGATCCAGATCAAGATTAAAATTCTAGATCTAAGCTAGCTTGCTTAGCTAAGATTTATAGATCTAAGACAAACATCAACACTAACACTCAACACCGCTAGATAAAAATCTAGATCTAGAGATCTACATATATATCTAGATCTAGATCTCTATATATATAGAGCTGGTCAGTTTTATTTGGTGTGCCTGTTAACATTCTTCTAATTTAAATAAAAAATCTCTTTGTTTCAATATAAATATAAAGGCTCTCATTTCAATAAAAAATAATGTCTGTTCACAATAACTAACAAGAATCTGTTGTGGTTGTGTTTTAGTAGTGCGGGGGGGGGGGGGGTCCCCGACTAATGTTTTAAAAGATAAGATAAGATATAACTTTATTGTCTAAAAGGGGCACATAATTTTGGTTTTAGAATACCTTCAATACAATATGAAATGCAACATGCTTTTACTATTCAGTGCAGGTTTCATCATTTCCCTCTTTTGTCAAAATGTACATGTTATATTTCTTATAAGTGTTATATACCATGTTAAAGCTTAGAACCTGAGGATTCCACATATATGACTTTAAGAGATAGCAAAGGACTGAGGCGAATAAATTAGCTTTTTAAAAGTCATGTTTTTCAGTCAAGGGGCATAACTGTAAAAATTATATGTCCAGTGACGCAACGTCATGTGGAACTGCACGGGTCCGTCGACCGAGGTTTCCCTGGTGTTTATTTAGTGACGTAACGTTTGGGCATCTAGTTTGGAGAGTTCCCTGACTTTTCCCTAGTTCTCAATAAGATGTGAAGTCTGTGTTTGTGTTTCCCAACATCTCGGACGTGGAGTCCACGGCCGGTGCCTTACCGTTGATCAGCTGAGTCGCGCGTTCCGGATCGTGTTGATGGATGAAACCAATGCTTTTTGTCCTGTTTTTTATTTTTTATGCTGTGATTGTACGCCTTTATACTATCCATAGTACTCATTTACAACTGGGTCGTGGGAAAATAAGTGCCTTTCCCAAGGAACACAAAGTTGGGTCTAGCTTTGCCAGGATTCAAACCCGGGACCTCATGACCCCAAGACCAGCAGCCTAACCACTCAGCCACCTGACATAGATCAAATATATATATTATTTTCTCTTTTGGTCTTCGATGTGAGATGTTTTTTCTCCGCGTATGTCACATAGGTGTAAATTCTCCTAAAATTTTACAAAAAATCTCCTCAAAAACCTCCCTCAAATTTTACTAAAATCTCCTCAAAAACCTCCTCAAATCTCCTTAAAAAAAGGATAATCCTGACTGCTACTAGGCCTGTCTAAGGTAAACCCTGACATGCCTTGTATTTTTGTTTCATTATTCATATAGCCTAGTTTGTATTGGCTATTCCCCATGACTGTAAAGTTTTGATCAATTCCCAATAAATAAAAGCAGTTTTTGTTTGTTATCAAAAGAATTGCGTCGTGTAGGTATTACGATGGTCTGAAGCTGTGCTTGAAATGATGTTTTGAAAAATATGTAGTCTTTGTAGGTAGATAGATCTAGCCTCCAGCGAGCTGAGAAAATAAATGAAAGTTTATGACTATAACAAAACAGTGTAGCGATTTGTGCAATCACTTCTATTAAAAACACTATGTGATTGGTCATTAATTTTTCTGCTAATCAGAATAGAGGAAAGACAGTCTGAGAAATCTCACAACAATAAAAGGGCTGTCCTTACTCTGCCTGTCACCTATCTTTGATGTTGCGATGCGAGCCACGTAATTGCTTTGCCTCCACACCTGGGCACGTGACTGTTACGTAATCTTCTATCATCTGGCGTGCCCCAGGTGCCAAGGCATGGTCACACTAGTCACAGGGGGCTAGGAAAGATGGATAGGACGGGTGGTGAGCCTTCCTCGTGTTGGTCATTTGGCATTATATGGCACACCCGCGTGATGTGTTTATAGCACCTACTAGTGTCTGGACCAATGCAATAGACTTCCCACCCGCCTTTCTATGATGCAATTGCAACGTATCACATGTTATTGGCAATTATTAGCATTAAATTGAGTGTGGATTTTTTTCATGATTCTCAGCTCACAATCAGACCGGGTTCTTATGCAGATCAGGCTCTACTAGCGGGGTCTTAAGGAGGTAGATTTATATATAAGAAAAATTGTGTTGCACAGAAATAGCGAGTTCTTAGATCGGCTGCTTCTTAGACCGACACCACTGTATATAAATTAATCTTCATACGCAAACTGCTTACACACATTTAAGCTTTACGTGATTAAAATATGTATAAAATAACATACAAAATTTCTAACACATGTAAAAGTAATCAATGCAATGAATAAAGAATGGTGATGATAATGAATCTGGTTATGGTAGTGATAATAAATTATAATTTTTCAGATGATGGTAAGAATGAACTTTTATATTTTTCTTTTATTGTACAAAAAATAAATTGGTCTTTTGGAGTGTTTGGACATTTTATGGCTCATAAACGGGTTCAGTATGATGAAAGTAGAGGAAAAAATTGCAAAAATTATTTTTGAAAATTTAGTTGTCATGGAGATGGTTGCCATTGGTCATTCATTTTTTGGTGAGAAAGTAGGTAATTTAAAAAAATTATGGACTCCTACAGTTTTCATAGTAGATGTTTATAATTTTGCACATGAAAGTTTCAAACCAATGTCCGTGTACTCATGTGTCAATTTTGTGATATCTTGAATGGTTTTTGTTTGACAAATTAAAAGAAAAAAAAAAGGTTTGGAAGGAAAATAGTTGCTCTCAATTTTCCACCAAAAATCATGAATTTCTTAGAAGTACGAAAGTTATACAAAATCCCAATGCATGAACTTTTCAACGGCTATAGGCTATAGGCCGAATTTTCAAAGAATTTGTAGAAAATTGTAGAAATCAGTGGAAAAAGTCAATTTTGTGAGAACATCATATATTGAAACTAGATATTTTCTGTTATTTGAACTTTTTTCTCACATATACCTAGAAAAAGTAGAATGATACTTTGAAACATCTTAAAACCTTGAGAAGCTCTCAACTACTTCTTGCCAACCCTATTTCAACTGCCCTGGGCGCTCCTTTATACTCATATCCGATGGCGACATCTTTAGAATAGATGCGCAAGATATGTCACATACATGTGTTTGCCTCGTGATTTAAGGCAATATTCAGGATGATTAGTCAAAAGTAGCTTTTTTTGGATAGAGTATGTCCGGATGCAAGTCAGGCCAAAAAATCTTTATATATGAGAAATGTGACTGTGTAGCAGTAGTTCTTAAGCTGACCTTCACGTCCATAATATTACACTTACACATGTATACACCTGTGTTATATGTATGTACCTATACATGTATCTGCATGTCTACGATTATATTTGTTATATATTTATTTCTATTGATTTGCCCATTTACAGGTTTTATCGCACCATGGAGATCCATGCTGGCATAAGAATAATTTCAGGACATTCATTCAAAACATTCTGTTATGAAAAAATTGTGATGAAAAACTTAATCCGATGATTAAAAAGATGTGATAGAATTTTTAAACAAGCATTTACTGCAATTTGTGTTGCCATAATGGAAAGCGTATCACAGTATTCTCAACTAGGAGTTTCGGTGAACGCTACAGGATCTCTACAGACATCCACTGTTTCTAGTCAGATCACCCTAGAACAAGCCATACCAACATTAATTCATCACCAAACATTACATTTACCCAAACTCCAAACGTTGCACAAATTGTCTTTCAACAAAATGTCAAACATGACGAAATGCAAACAAAATACTTGACAACTGCTGTGCAGCCTCAGCCGTTAATTATTGGTAATGTAAATGCAGCCAGTATTTTAACAGCGGCCTTAGCCAATAGAAGGGACAATGCTATGGTGCTGCCTTCCAGCGTGACGGGACTTTCGTCCGTTGTCAACAACAACTCACTGATTGGTATTGTGCCAGTGTTTGTACAGCAAGGAGCAAATGGTCTTTGGTTTCAGCCTAGCCATAGACCAGGCGAGGACAAGAGCTCCTCCTCTGTGATAATTCCACAGGATGTGGGAAGATATGTAAACGTAGGTTCCATCGGGGGGTATCGGACCTACTGAAAATGCAATGATGAGCCAAGTGAGAGTTCCGCCGCCTCCCGTGAAAATACCATCCACTACTGAACAACAGCCAGGGCTATCGTCATCTGACACGGTCATACTTCACCGTCTAGCATCTCAAGACACAATCAAAATTCCCTCACAATCCATCAACAGTGGATCAGAATTTAGCATACAACCACAACAACATTTGTCATCCTTGAACTTAAACTCTTCTTTCAGCTTGATATCAAATGTTTCTGAAAGGAGTGTCTCCTTAACCAGCATTCCAACAACTTCATTATTTTCACAGAACAGAATGAACCCAAAAGTGTGGAGAATACACCTGTGCCATGTACTTCAATTGTAAATAATAAAGATGATAATGTCTTAAGCAATCAACCTACTAGTGACTCTGAAGTTGTGCGTGATAATTCGTCTCAATCACATTGTGCTACGCCGACTTGAGCCGGAGAAAAGTACAAAACGACGAGAGAGGATGAGCGAGTCCGAGCCGTGTCAGCTACAAATTGATGAGTCTGCTGACACAGACATATCTGATGCAGAAATGAAGGATTCTGAACCCTCTGAGAACAAAAAGAACAACCTGACAAGAAGTGACACTGTGATTTTGGCTGAGGAACCTTCGACATCAAAGGAAAATATTCCTGCAGTGAGTAAATCTGACACGGTTATTCTACAAGACGGGGAAGAATTAGAAAGAAATAAAAGTAGATCATCACAGGGCTTTAACACTGACTCTGTTCATGTGCAATCAGCTGGAAGTTCTGCTGAAATTTATGGAATTATTCCGACATCATGTAATCCTAACACAGCTCTCTCATCCCAAGACAAACTGAGTGCTAGCATTAAGTTGGAATCTTTTCAATCCGTGCCAAGCATCGTTCTGACAGACAATATGGTAAATGGTTCTTTCGATTCAAATCTATTGTGTGGTCTTCTATCTCAGACTGGCATCATCCAACAGCCATCATTCTTCACAAACGTTGCGCACGATCAAATGGAAGCAAGAAACCTCACTGAGCTCACTCCTTTACAATCAGCCATCGGCATACCAACAATCCAAGTCAGTCTTCCAAAGTCTTCTCAGGGAGTAGAAGCAAATGTGACAACAGATGCGTCTTATTCAAATAACTCATCTGTCAAAGGCACACAAACCGATTGGGTATTTGGCAATGCATCAATCCATTTAAACCAGTAACGGCGAGGTCAGAGGAGGAGCATGCCGTAAACAAAGACAGAAAATCGGTTGTAGAATCAGCAGCAGATGTAGGCAATATCCCATCTTCTGTGATTCTCACCGAGGACAGCGAAGATATAACAAATGGGCCGATAATTCTCGACGAGCAGGCTGTTCCGGCCTCTATTTTGAACCTCATTCCCCCTGATGTAACGTTATTCAATTCAACTGCTAATATGTCTGAAACAGACAGTACCTGCACCACAAGTCTTCAAAATTCCCGGTTCACTACTTCAAAAGCACTTTTTCCTTGTACCAACTGTGATCAGGCTTTCTTGACAAAACGAGAGCTCGACAAGCATATGAAAGAACATAGAAAGGTTCTCAAATGTGACCTTTGTACCTCCACTTTCACTAGAATGGGAAATTACACAAGGCACAGAAAAATTCACAATCTGCAACCAGAGGTACGTTTTGAAGGGAGATCAGCTAAAGCAAAATGAATTTGAAGGGGTGGGATTGAGGTGGGGGGGGGGGGGGATTTGTCTCACTAGCTCAAGGACAATGGGTCGATTATATATATGTATTCTGTATTTTCAAGGCATCGCCATTGCTTTTTTTTTATTAGGCTGACTTTACTTTGGATGAATATGAATAAATCTTACTACATGTACTTATATTTCGATCTGAATGGGGGCTAGAAAAAGACAAGCTTGGATTGGGAATCAAAGTCGAGTCACCTGCATGGCATTGGCAGTGAAAGTCCTCTTTGTAATCCAGTTTTTGCTGGATGGATCTAATGCCTTCTCCTCTCAGAGATGAATACAAAACAGAGAGTTAGGAGGTCCTGGGTCACACATGTTGTCCTTATATTTGGCATCCTTTGGTAGTGTGAAAAATTTGAGATCACAACTAAATCTGTTAATCTGTCAAGTGAAATCAGGTAAAAAATTTCACTGATTACTGATATGTCATTACTACAACTGTACTGATCACGTTTCCTTTCTTGCTACTCCTCAGAGTCAAAACGTTTATACCTGTGAATGTTGTAACAGAGAATTTCTTCAAAGATGTGACCTCAGAAGGCATATGCTTATTCATACTAAGCAAGAGCCCCATAGATGTGATATTTGTGGAAAAGGTTTGTACATGTGTGCCACTTTAGAGCACTCAACACCATCAATGTATTTGAAGATGTCAAACTTTGTTTATACAGTGGTCTCAGTTTGCGTGGCCAGTACGCCTTAGAGGCCGCCTTTTCCATGTTACAACAGACTCTTAAATCATCATGCTTAAGAGGCTGCTTCACAGCACTTCAGTCTGGCTAGGAGGCTGGTTTTCCTTTCGTCAAAAGGCCAAATGGTGTGCCAATCTTATTGCAATAACACAAAAAAATCAAATTCAGATCAGCAGTGCTGCCGTTTTCCCTATCTAGAACATTATTATAATCGTTTTGTATGTAGGCTTAGAATCTCTACTAAATCCTGCCGAGCCAGCAGTAGGCTTTTTAATGTTGACGCCAGACACCCACCAGATGAACGAGGTGATTGACTGAGTGACGCCTGCGATTCACAATGGCAAGAGACTGATGCAGGTCTGGATTAAAATTGAATTAAGCCTTAGTTTTGTGATCAGCAGGACTAGGAGTATGAAAAGAGAAGAGAATAAGATTGTAAAGAACTGTACGCTGCTTCATTCTTCCTCCTCTTCCTTTCATGACCCCCTCTCTCCTGTTTTGATTTTGAGCTCTATGCCTAAGGATCTTACAAATTAGTGCTACATAGTTAGTATCTTACTTATACTTATACCCCCTTTTTCACCTTAGACGAGTTGGATACCTTCTTGTCTAAGTCTAAGGGGTCGCTTTTTGTTGTCTCCTGAGGACTGGCGTCTTGGATGGAAACCACTGTAGTGCATTGATCACTTAGATTACTTAGAAATGGTTTTTATACATTGTTGAATTGGACTAAAAAAAATTTAGAAATAGACATATGATATTGTGTAGTGACTGGCTCATCATTTTAATGAAATGTTTTCAGTTTTTATTTCAAAGATGAAAACAAGGTTTCAAACATAACAAATACACAAGTAATTTCGTTCCTTTTGCTTTATTGAGTTTAAGTGTTTGTTGTCTTTCAACATTTTTAATCAACTCCAGTTTCTGTGTGCTAAAAAAAATTACCGTTACTTGGTGTAGGCTTATTGTGTGCATGTGAATAGGTCTCATTTCACTGTGAAGCCAACGAAGAAGGCTATTTTAATGAAGAGGAATAGAACATAATGATATATATTTAAATGTCATTATTTGTGCATTTGACTATCTAGTTCTATATCTGTCTATTTATCTCCATGTCTGTGTGTCCATTTTCTAGCTTTTCTATATTATAAACATGATAGTACATGATATTCCTCTCTTAATTCACTATGAGGTCACCGCACAGGTGTACAGGGGAAATTTCAATGAAACGAACAAACCCATAGTACCTTTCAATTGAATTTAATCTCTACAGTCAGTATAGCCTTCTTAATCACTGCACTTTTTGCTTTTGATTAATCTGATGTCAGTGAATTTGGTTTATGTTGAGCAACCCACTTCCAACAAATGAATGACGGGAGTATATTTTGTTCTTGTCAGATTATCAACTGCATGGAATTTTCAAAGCTGTAGTGTTTAAAAATGTCAATCACGTTTGTTCCACTAATAAATATTTTTCCACTAATAAATGTTTTGTTTTGTCACAATGGCAGGTTACATTCGACGCAGTGATTTGGTTGTGCATTTAAGATTCCACAAGAAAGAGAAAGCGTTCAAGTGTACCATTTGTGACAAGAGTTTTTTCAGTCTGGTATGTTATTAATTGATCATTGAATGCCATATTGTCTCTGCCAATCAATATCGATGCATGGAGTAATCAAAACTAACTTTGTCCGTTGTCTCCATAATAAATCTTCAAATTCAATCAATGAAAATAACTAAAAACCTTCATTGCTCTATCCATGGAGGTGAACATTTCCTTTGCCTGTTATTCCTATAACATTTTTTTAGATGTCTCTCTGTCTGTCTGTTTGTCCATGTCTCTGTGTCTTTGTTTTTGTTTGTTTTGAAATCGATTATTTGAAACGTTTCCCTTCTAACTGCTATTCGTATAATTTGTGTATACCCAGATAAAGATATGACTTTTTTTGTAAATTCTTAACTATTTGCATACCTTTCGCCGATATATTGGAGCTGAAATAAGCCACCCCCTAGACTTATTGCCGATATATTGGTGCTGAAATAAGCCACCCCTAGACCTATTGCCGATATATTGGACTGAAATAAGCCACCTGTAGACTTATTGCCGATATATTGAAGCTGAAATAAGCCACCCCTAGACTTATTGCCGATATATTGGAGCTGAAATAAGCCACCCCTAGACTTATTGCCGATATATTGGTGCTGAAATAAGCCACCTGTAGACTTATTGCCGATATATTGGAGCTGAAATAAGCCACCCTAGACTTATTGCCGATATATTGGTGCTGAAATAAGCCACCCCTAGACTTATTGCCGATATACTGGTGCTGAAATAAGCCACCCCTAGACTTATTGCCGATATATTGGTTCTGAAATAAGCCACCATTAGACCTATTGCCGATATATTGGTTCTGAAATAAGCCATCATGAGACCTATTGCCAATATATTGGTTCTGAAATAAGCCACCATTAGACCTATTGCCAATATATCGGTTCTGAAATAAGCCACCATTAGACCTATTGCCAATATATCGGTTCTGAAATAAGCCATCATTAGACCTATTGCCAATATATTGGTTCTGAAATAAGCCACCATTAGACCTATTGCCGATATATTGGTTCTGAAATAAGCCATCATTAGACCTATTGCCAATATATCGGTTCTGAAATAAGTCACCGTTAGACCTATTGCCGATATATTGATGTGCTCTATTTGCCTCATATTTTGTTTTGCAGGAAAACAATCTGAGGTTTATAGTTACTAACAAGCAAACAACTTTTACAGGACTACTTTTTTCATGAAATATCACCGCTCCAGTTTTAGTCCTTTTCAAAAGGTTAGACAAGCAAACTATGTTAGGTATGTGCGGTGTATTTTCGACCTCCTTCAGGAATTCAAGTCCAAACTTAGAATTCAATCTGATACGCAAAGAGTTAAAGATTAGCATCTCTGCAGCAGTCACAAGAAGATAGAAGATAAGAGCATATTTTATTTCTTGACTCCACAGGGGATCTAGGTCGTCATATACGTCGAACTCACAAACCCAATTCTCAGCTGACGTGTGGTCACTGTGATCGCAAGTATGCGTGTGAGACAACCTTAATCAGACACATGAAAGTTGTTCACAAGGACATCATTCTCAAGACTGTCAAACGGCTTCAGGGCACAAAGTGAGTACATATACTTTCCTTTAATGAATACTACAGTAAAAAATAAGTAAGTCTCATACTTAGATATGTGGCGTCGGTGGCGAGTGGTCAGGCTGCCTGACTGGGGATCATGAGGTCCCGAGTTCGAATCTAGCAAAGTCAGGTCTGACGTTGTGTTCCTTTGGGAAAGACATCTAACACGCATTTCCCTCACTCTACCCAGGTGCAAAGGGGTACAAGCACTCGCTTGGGAGTAAAAACCTCGTCAGACTAGCTTCCTGGCCAGGATGTGGTTATTGTCACTTGTTCCGCTTCACGCTATAGAAACCGGGATAGGCTCCGGCTCTATGGGCCTTAAGAGCCTTGAAGGAACTTTTAATACTTGGAGTTGATCGTAGGGTAACCACGCCGCCATTGCTTTTGCTGAATCTGATTAGACCTAGCTATCCATTTTGCTGCTGGGTTGACAAGAGGGTGAGAAAAATTTTCCTGGAGTTGGAATTGAACTAAATGTCTCCTGTGCGGTAGTCAGACGCTCTACCATCTGAGCTTCCAGCCCTCATTGATGAATAGCATGCAGTATTAAAACGTTTGTATTGTATTAGTCAGCCTAAAGAGTTATCTTTTCATTGGCAGATGCTTCTGAAGAATAGGCATTCAGACCTAGATCCAGATCCTGATGTTGTTATCAGTCCGGTGTTGTTATTAATCTAGGTCTAGACGTTTTTATCAATCCAGTGTTGTTGTTATTAATCTAGGTCTAGACGTTTTTATCAATCCAGTGTTGTTGTTATTAATCTAGGTCTAGACGTTTTTATCAATCCAGTGTTGTTGTTATTAATCTAGGGTCTAGACATTTTTATCAATCCAGTGTTATTGTTATTAATGTAGGTCTAGACGTTTTTATCAATCCAGTGTTGTTGTTATTAATCTAGGGTAGGTCGAGACATTTTTATCAATCCAGTGTTGTTGTTATTAATCTAGGGTAGGTGAGACATTTTTATCAATCCAGTGTTGTTGTTATTAATCTAGGGTAGGTCTAGACATTTTTATCAATCCAGTGTTGTTGTTATTAATGTAGGTCTAGACATTTTATCAATCCAGTGTTTTATTAATCTAGGGTAGGTCGAGACAATCAATCAGTGTTATTGTTATTAATGTAGGTCTAGACATTTTTATCAATCAGTGTTATTGTTATTAATGTAGGTCTAGACATTTTTATCAATCAGTGTTATTGTTATTAATGTAGGTCTAGACATTTTTATCAATCCAGTGTTGTTGTTATTAATGTAGGTCTAGACATTTTTATCAATCCAGTGTTGTTGTTATTAATGTAGGTCTAGACATTTTTATCAATCCAGTGTTATTGTTATTAATCTAGGTCTAGACGTTTTTATCAATCCAGTGTTGTTGTTATTAATGTAGGTCTAGACGTTTTTATCAATCCAGTGTTGTTGTTATTAATCTAGGTCTAGACGTTTTTATCAATCCAGTGTTGTTGTTATTTTGGATCCTGGTGTTGGACAGAAAAAGAGTCACAAGAATGTAAAGCCAGTATTAAAAATAAAAGGGATCTTTAAAGGCATTTTCTAGGATTTGCACACATAATAACAGATCTAGATTTTATTCAAGTGAAATAGGCATTGCTACTTGAGATTTCCTTCTTTTTGACAATGTTAGACTAAAATAATTGCTTGGTAATATTATTACTGTTTTTGTGAATGATTTTATACTTCAATGGTGCTGATTTAGTTTTGATTTTAAAAAAGCAGTAATTTTTAATTTTATTTTTGATGTCTTCAGTGCTACAAATTTGCTTAATTTTTGTGGCCAGTACTATGCTGGATAGTTGAAAACCTAATGCAGTCGTTTTTGCATTAAATGATCTAAAATAATATGAATTGGTAATTTTTAACTGGAAAGAACATAATTCCTTTATTCTGAGCTCTGTGTATCCATCTTAGTTTTTCCATGTTGGTTTTAGTACTTCCTTTTTGAGCACACATAATTATTATCTTGTACTGTAGTAGAAGAGATTGGTTCATATGAAAACCGAGAAGTACAGTTTCCTTTCAATTCTTTGGTTTGATTCACTGTGAGCGTGTATCCTTCTTTTTGTTGTCTACACAAAAATCAACTCAAAATCACCCTCCCTAGTCCAAGGCTTAAAAAGAAAATTTAATTCTTACTAAAAAACTTAACAAAACTTTAAACAACCAATCATTCAAGCGATTTTTTTTAATAATTTGGTGAATAATTGTTACTGTAGAGATTTTGAGGCGATTCAATATTGAGTTCAATACATTCAAGTGTGAAACTGTGACATCTAGCTTATTATTTTTTTTAATTTAGAGATCAGCTGTAGATAAAGGAAGATGTCAATGATGTAAAACCAAATAGAGAATGATTTGGATGAAGTGTAAGCATATCTCAGATTTACTTTTATTCGTCTCTTTAAATTTCATCTCTGCTAATTACTTTCCAAGTTTTGTTGTTATGACGTTGTCTCATTTCAAATTATGTAATAATGTTATCATAGTAAAATAATTTTATTCTTGCCTTCTAGCAGAAGACCAGCCAAACCCGAACAATGGGATCTTATGTTTCGCCGTGAATGATGAAAGTAGAAATCAAGAAGTGAATTCACAAGCCTCCTGATGCATAGAGGATATATATATATATAAATAACCTTTTTGGTTTTTTTGTTGTTTTGTTCATTGGGTTGTCTGTTTGGGGGGGGGGGGGTGGGGGGGGGCGGGATTTGGAAATGAGGGTTGTTGTTTTGTTTTGTTATCTGTGCGATTGAGCTCATTTCTGATGACACAAAATATTATGGGGATATTCGACACCTTAGAAGCACTTCACCATTCTCTTTCTTGATAAGAGGAAAAAAGCAATTTGGAAACGGCAAAAAAAGAGAGGAAGAGGAAGGAATTTGAAATCTTGATGCAAAAAGGGAGGGAAAGGGTCTTATCCTAAGAAAAAAGAGAGCAATTTTTTTAAAAGAGAGAAGGAGGGAGGGAGGGAGGAGGGAACGGACAGAGAGAGAGAGAGAGAGAGAGAGAGAGAGAGAGAGAGAGAGAGAGAGAGAGAGAGAGAGAGAGAGAGAGAGACAGAGAGAGAGAGAGAGAGAGAGAGAGAGAGACAGAGAGAGAGAGAGAGAGAGAGAGAGAGAGACAGAGAGAGAGACAGAGAGAGAGAGAGAGAGGGAGAGAGACAGAGAGAGAGAGAGAGAGAGACAGACAGAGAGGGAGAGAGGGAGACAGAGAGAGAGAGAGAGAGAGAGAGAGAGACAGAGGGAGGGAGGGGGAGGAGGGAGAGGGAGAGAGGAGAGGAGAGAGAGGGAGAGAGAGAGACAGAGAGAGAGAGAGAGAAAGAGAGAGGGAGAGAGGCGAGAGAGCGAGAGAGAGAGAGAAAGAGAGAGAGAGAGAGAGAGAGAGAGAGAGAGAGAGAGAGAGAGATAGAGAGAGGAGGGAGGGAGAGACAGACAGACAGACAGAAAGACTGACAAAGGGACATGACAGGGACAGAGAAAAAAAGAGAGGTGTTGGGTGAGGTAAGAGCACTCACCAACATGAGAATGCATCTCACCCGAATCTCATGAAAATCTTGAACTTGCTTATTCCAGAGGGACTTGCCCCTTGCCCCTGGTGGTGGTACCCTACCATTAAGGAGCTCAAGTGTGTGTTTTTATCCAATGCTCATACATTGACTATTATTCCCATGTTCATACGGGGTATAGTTAACATCAAGGGAGCTATTATTGATCAAAGTCCATCATATTGAGAGTGATGATGACATTATTATTATATCATTTCACACATATTTTTAATGTCTGTTCCTCTTATAGAGTCGATCCATCTAACCGCAACCTTGTACTTGTAGATTACCACAAGGTCTACAGGTTAAAAGATGATGCAAATGGAATGCACTGCTGTATCAGCATATTGCTTTAATAAACCAATCCATGTGATATAACGTCTATTTAGAATAATGAGCGTTTTTAAAATTTCTTTTTACTATTGTGTGATCCCTGTTGATTTGGCCTTTAAATAATATTTCTTGACCGAAGGACAACAAGATTCTATCCCTACTATTATTTTGCATTATTCAACTTTAAAAGTTTAAAACAGCTTGTACAAGTTTTATATACATTTGGAAATCATCTTGTTGTCTTTATCACCATGAACAGGAAGTGATGAACATCATTTACGAATTGATATAAAATTTGTACGAGTGGTTAAACTTTCACAGTCGAATAACACATGATACTCAGTGGAGATAGAACCTTAGTGTTTTCAGGTTTTTCTATTTGATTTGATTTGCTCACATTGAGTCACAACTAAGATGATCTCTGGGTTTTTGGTAGGATTTTAAATTTTGCCCGGACTTCCCCGTAAACAGTCAAGGCATCTTTAACATGCACAGAGTGTTGTGATCTACACACAGGACCTCCTTTTTTATCGTCCATCTCCGATGGGACTAGGTGTTGATCCACCTACCTGGATGTGGGAGGGGGAGTTTTTACTAAAAAAAACTTGAAAAAACTTCTCAACCGTTGGCATGGCTCAAACCTTGTACCTTTTGGTTGAAAGGCCGACACCTTGCCTCTGGACTATCGAGTCCTCCCTTTTTCAGGTAGCAACCAGTCGCACTGGAGAATTGTGATAATGGTTTTGTCTTTGTATAGTTACATCATGTAGTGTGTTTAGAAATGTAATAGTTTTACAAGTCAGTCAAGCAATCCTGGTGCATTCCTTGAGTTCTGGTTGGTGTGGACTGCTGGTAGGTTCTACTTCCATCCCTTAACTCTTTAAGCCTATCTTCATCTTGTTGTTTCCTCTTACCTGAGATCGCTGCCTTTGATGAACAGGATGAATTTCAAAGAAACAAATTTACAAATCAATCTTGTTGCTCTCTCAGTCTCGATTATGACCTATCTCAGAAATTGTCTGCAACGAATGTGTATATAATGTATTATATATGTATATATAAGAAGGATTTAGATGCAAACATTGCTATAAATACACTAATTTAGACTTTGGGATGTTCTTCTTGATAGAAGTGCTTAATTGTTTGACTTTTTTTTCCAGTAAAAAGCGCTGCAACTATAACACTATCTACTCTGTTGGTAAAATGAATATTTACCAAAAAAACAAAACATGCTCAATCCTCACCCGTTTTTTGTGAACAATAGTTACATCTATTCATCTATGCTATTTTTAGCTCTTTCAACGAAAATGGCCAGCCTTGGATTGGTCACATTGACATTGTAGACAACATGCAAGCTTTTTCAGAATAAAATAGGAATTTACAAAAGATGGGAATAACTTCAATAAGCTATAAAATCCAAGAGAGACCAATAGGGTCAAAGAAACACAACTTTTCATTGTGACCTGGGAAAGGATTTGGATTTTACTGGTTTGGCAAATATGATAAAATTTAAATGTCATCGTACAACTCATAAATAAGAGTGTAGATTTTTATAATCGTTTTGTCTTTCGTTATGTTCTGTATAAACTACTTATTGAATCAGCAGATATTCTAAAAATATGATGTAATGTAATGCTGTGTTAGCAGAAAAAATCCCAATTATCATCTCAAAATCGAAAAATTGGATATAATTATAACAATAACTGTTTTGTTGCAGCTTCACCTTCATAATATATTTATTATTAACATTAAAGCCCCATATGAACAAAACCAAGATGAGACGTATACAAACGAATAGTCAGAAATTTTGTTATTGTTGACACCAATGGAATTGAGCCTGCGACGTCTGCGCTGGCACTCCTCCTCGTATTGTCATGAAAAGAGAGTACACTACCAACCTGACTACCTATGGTCCTTAACTTATATATTATTATTCAAGCTCTTTGATTTCAGTTACCAGCTGGGTAGTTTAAGCTGTGACAGATTGGCATCAGGAGGTGTTGCGTTTTCACATGTGTTTCGCTTCACGTTTTGTTAAATGTTACACTACAACTACAGCACGGTTATGTCGAACTCCTCCAGGTCGAGTCAATGAATTCGAGTTAACTGTGAATTGGAGATAACCGTGAATTGAGATAACCGTGAATTCGAGATAACTGTGAATTCGAGATTTCTGTGTTGGCCGCTTTTCATAAATTTAGGGACTGCAAAATAAAAGGATGTATCTCTTGGTAGTTTTTTCCAACGTCCCGATGTCAGTCGTGTCAGGTGTAGATCTAAATCTCAAGTTTTGCCTATCTAGTCACACGGCCCAAGTCAAAGTCAAAGGGAAGCGATGCGTTCAAAGCAAATTCAAGCGGTGCCATGCTCTAGAAACAGCAGGCTATGAACGATGTATGAGGAGGTCAATGAACGATGCGAATATAATCGGCACCGTATACAAATGCAGTGTGAAAATGGCACGTAACTATATTGAACAGCAAACTGCTTATCTGAGAGGATATGTCTTTGACAGGGGGGGGGGGGACCCCCAACAGCATGAGTTGGTCAGTTATTGTGAAGGAGAAGTGCATTGCGTTAACAGTAACACCCCATAACTTCACCCAGCAACACCTGATTTTTCCATGTCCATATTAGTATTACTAGTATTACTGTTCAAGAATAATGCCTTGCGCATGTATAATCAAGATGGCTAAGTAGCTATTCTCATACATCTTAACCTTTTTTATACGTAAATAAAAAATAAAAAATGAGCCTTTTAAAAATATTATTTTGTTTTAGTTTTTATGGGAGTTCGATACTTGAGATTTCCGTGTTGGGTTTTGAGAAAGGCCTGTTGCTGGTCACTGGTACTGGTACAGAGAAAATGAAGGGATTACAAAACAGACCTACCCAAATAAGAGGTTGAGATAGTCGTGAATTGAGTTTTCATGTTGGAGATTCGTGTGCTTTGATTTGATTTGATTCACCCACATCCACAACTAAGGTGATCTCGGGGTTTTTTGATAGGATTTTGTAAATTTTGCCCGGACTGCCCTGTAAACAGCCAAGGGATCTTTCACGTGCATAGAGTGTTGTGATCTGCACACGGGACCTCCTGTCTCCGATGGGACTAGGTGTCGATCCACCTACCTGGACCAGAAGAGGGGGGGGGTAGATTTTGCTCGAAAAAACTCGAGAATCTTTTCCAACCTTTGGCCGGGCTCGAACCCACTACCTCGTAGTTGAGAGGCCAACACAATGTCTCTGGACTACCGAGTCCCCTAATCGCGCGCTTCACTGTTGTATTATTTTAAACCGGATAAACTCCTGCTCTATGGACCATTACAACATTGAGAAACCTCTTTTGAGTTATTATCTTTTATATATACACACACACACACACACACACACACATATATATATATATATATATATATATATATATATATATATTATATATATATATATATATATATATATATATATATATATATATATTTTGCGGACTTCACGACATTGGGTGTTCATCCAGTCAGAATAGGCTCTCAAACCACTGAACAGATAATGGTCAAATTTTAACACCATTTTTGTGCATTACCTACATGTATAATATAAAGTATTAAGAGAGAACATTTTAATATATAGACATTTCATTTAAAAGTTGTTACTTGTTATATCACATGTTCCGATATAAATAATAATTATGGTAAACTACATGTTTCGTCTTCAAGTTATCTCTAGAATGTTCATTTACTTATACTTTATGATTTGTGTTATTTGAAAGCCTCATGTCTGTCGGTAAAAAGGAATCCATGTGTCTTTCAGTTTTAGTCTTAATAGAGATAAATCCATCGTGTCTTTTTTTATCTTCATTTAAATAAATAAAGGGTTTATTGTCGCTCTTTTATCAATAATATTTTCTTGAAGTACATGTATTTCTAACGAAAATATAATCGATGAGACTAACATTAGTTAGTAACAGTGATTAAGTACGTATGTTAGTATTGCTAGATGCCTGCGTGTTCCCTTAGGGTTTCCTTTGAGAATTCTTCAGCTCTTGCTCTCGTAGTGTTAGTGTGTGATAAAACTCTTTGAAACCCCCAAACACCCAGCATTCCTTCTTCGACAAAGTTTATGATAATGGGATATCATCTTATTTATTTATTTGTTTATCTATATACACCGGTAACTTACTTTTATTTTCGACTGACTGACTCATCTGTTTCTTAGTAGCTAGCTTATCTATTTAACTATTTGTTAATTTACTTACTTACTCATTCACTTGCTCGCTCACTCCCTCACGCACTCACTCATTCATTAATTAAGAATTTGCTTTCTACATGTATCTGTCTATGTATTTATCAATTCAAGAGTTCATTTGGACTTGAGTACTGCATGGAATACGTCAGTAATCGGTGGTGAAGAAGTTCTGGAAGTAACGACGAAACATAGATAGAAAGATTAAATGCTTAATGGTGGCCGAAGGGTTAGGTTGCCGAACTGGAGTCACGAAGTCCCAGGTTCGAATCCCAGCAAAGTTAGGCTCGGCGTTGTATTCCATGGGAAAGACACTTAAACACGCATTTTCCCCACTCACTCACATGCAAATGGGTACAAACACTAGTTTGGGAGTACAAATCTGCGTCAGACTAGCGCGTCCTGTCTAGGACGTGTTTATCATCACCTGTTCCGCTTCACTATAGAAACCAGGATAAACTCCGGCTCTATGAGCTGTACTGACCTTGAAGTTGAAGGAGCTGAAGGAAATACCTCATGGTTGTGGTATAGATGAATAGGCGTACGTGCTGAAAAATGAAGGGTGTCAGAGTGTCAAGAAAGAGGTTAATAACTATACATACAGTCTTGCTTAATACTACATCATGCAATTAGTAGTATTACCGTATAGGCGTCCTATGTATTAGTATTAGGCCTAATGATCAAAACGTAAACTTACATCAGACACGGACCAAAACACCAAAGTTACATAGTGACAGTACCCCACACACACACACACACTTTATACTAACATAGACACACATACACATATACACCTTATACTCACATAGACACACACACACATATACAGAAATAAACAGAGAGAGAGAGAGAGAGAAAGAGAGAGAGAAAGAGAGAGAGAGAGAGAGAGAGAGAGAGAGAGAGAGAGCCTAGAGAGAGAGACTCGATCTAATAACTGAGATATCACTCCCGGGGTAGGCTATAACATGCCTGTAACTATAGTCTTTGACTTTAACGTTAACTCATACCTGTAACTATATAGTCTTTGATCTAATGCCTGTAACTATATTTATATCAACTATAGTCTTTGACTTTAACGTTAACCATACCTGGTCTTTGACTTTAATGCTATAACCATACCTGTAACTATAGTCTTTGACTTTAACTTTAACCGTGCCTGTAACTATAGTCTTTGACTAACATTTAACTGTCCAACTTTAACTGAGCCTGTAACAAGTCTTTGACTTTAACATTTAACCATACCTGTAACTATAGTCTTTGACTTTAAAACTATGGACAAATTCTGGCTCTATGTCTTTGACTTTAACTTTAACCGCCCTGTAACTATAGTCTTTGACTTTAACCGTCATGTCTGTTTGGCTGAGTGCTTTAACTTTAAATCGTAGGACTTTAACTTTAACCGGGATTTAACTGTTTTTTCTTCTTAGGATTAAGTCCTTTAACGACGATGTGGTGATCCCTGCCTGAAAGACACTTTAGCACGCAATCTCCCACTCGACCCAGGTGCAAGTTTGGTTTTGTAGTTCACTAGCCTGGGAATAAAATCCTCTTAAAATAAAATCAAGAAAGAGATATTATAGTTGTACTATACCCAAATAGGGATAGTGACCTGTTGAAGTACGCTTTTGTACACAAAACGTCTTGTTATTTAATTTAGTGATTTTCTGAATCTATTCTTATTTAATGATCTTGAAAGAACTTAACTACTATGTTTTAAAATATTATTATACTAAATTTTGACGTATGACATTTACAACATTGAAAACGTTTACGTGTCTTAGTTGTATTTTTCTTCACGTCACGTGACGTTTTAGTGAACAGGGTGATTTTTATTCACTGACGTTCTCTCGTTGGTGGCCATGACTTACATGTTGTTTTTCAAAACATGGTTTGACTTCAGTGTTTATGGTTTACGTTGCCAATGAAAATTCAGAAAGTTCGTACCCTTTGTCATTTTTTTTTTTCTTTGTATATTTCATTTTTAAAAATGGAGACTATTAATCTGGGCTTAGTTTGAGAGGAGACCTTGAAATTCCATTTAACTGTTTAAAAAATGGGAATTGATGGATGGTGAAGGAATGATTTATGATAAGTTGATGAATGTGTATGAAGCTAAGCTGATTTGTCTTTATTATTGTTTATATGTATTGTTTCACCACACAACCTATACACTCACCTTTGTATCTTTATATTTATTTCATCTAAAATCTATACATTTAAAGAAATTGGTTTAAAATTTAACTGCATTTATATATTCTTTTATTCTTTAAACGGAAATTGTGATAACACAACTATAATTTTCTTTTTAACATCAGCAAAAAGATTAAAGAAAGATATTGCCACTAACCTTAAACAACGACCTTAAATGAGATCCAGGAAACACACTAAAAATTAACACCATTGACCGACCTCGAACTAACAGGAAATTTCACTCAAAACAGAACTACATGTATAACTGGTTTGCCTTCACTGTAGAGATAAGAAAACGACGACCGAGGCTGTACGTGTAACGTCTGATGGCACTGAGACTGCCATGCCAGCAGAAGGTGCGAAGTCATTATTAAGTCAAGTATATTACTTCATTTAAAGTTAACGATTCTTGAATAACAAGAACGTTTCATAATTATGTCCTGGAATTCTTGAATGATTTCGTTGAACAATAATAAGATGTGTATTAATACTATTATAACAATTCTCTTCTTCGAACAACTCTTCGTCAATAGCTCCCATTGAGTTTCGTTCTACATAGAGGAAAGCTATTTTCTTTATTATTATGCTATTAAGATTAAGAGAAATAAATGGATTATTGATTATTAAATTTCCATTATAGTAGATTGAATAATATAATGTTGTAAAAGTGTAGCTGCATTACGTGAAGAGAAACAGGAATGATAACCAAGGCTGACTGGATGCTACTTCAGATGTGATAACTGATAACATAAGATAAGGACAGATAAGGTGATACGATTATGATTGGATACGGTAAGATACGTAGTCACTTCCTTTTCTACTATTAACACCATTGACCGACCTCTTCTACTTGCTTCTCACTCAAAACCTTTTTTATAACTTTTCTTCTTGTTCTCTTCTTCTACTTCGCTTCTGAGGCTGTACGTCTAACGTCTGATTCACTTCTACTGCTTCAGCAGAAGGTGCTTTTCATTATTAAGTCAAGTATATTACTTCATTTAAAGTTAACTTCTTCTTCAAGAACTTTTCACCTCTGCTTCTGCTTCTTGAATGATTTCGTTCTTCAATCTTCTTCTTCTAACTTCAATATAACTTCTCTTCTTCGAACAACTCTTCGTCAATAGCTCCCATTGAGTTTCTTCTACTTCTGCTTCTGCTTCTTCTTTTTCTTTTAAATGTTATCTTTTTTTCTTTCTTTTTAGTAGTTTCTTTTTCTTCTTGTTCTTCTTCTGCATTACGTGAAGAGAAACTTCTTGATAACCTTTGACTGGATGCTACTTCAGATTGATAACTGATAACATCTTCTTCAGATAAGGTGATTCGATTATGATTGGATCTTCTTCTTCTTAATCACTTCCTTTTTCTACTATTTCCTTCTCCTCCTCTTCTACTTCTACTTCTACTTCTACTTCTTCTTCTGCTTCTGCTTCTTCTTTTTCTTCTTCTTCTTCTTCTTCTTCTTCTTCTTCTTCTTCTTCTTCTTCTTCTTCTTCTCTTCTTCTTCTTCTTCTTCTTCTTCTTCTTCTTCTTTCTTCTTTCTCTTCTTCTCTTCTTTCTTCTTCTTCTTCTCCTTCCTCCTCCTCCTCCTCCTCCTCCTCCTCCTCTCCTCCTCCTCCTCCTCCTCCTCCATCTTCTTCTCCTTCTTCTTTTTCTTCTTCTTCTTCTTCTTCTTCTTCTTCTTCTTCTTCTTCTTCTTCTTCTTCTTCTTCTTCTTCTTCTTCTTCTTCTTCTTCTTCTTCTTCTTCTTCTTCTTCTTCTTCTTCTTCTTCTCCTCCTTCTTCTTCTCCTTCTTTACCGTGTACATTGTTAATGGTATATAACGTAAAGAAAGTCGTGAATCTGTAATTTCTTTGTCTTGCAAACCTTTCCGTACTCCGTTAGACGACCGAACGTTCACCGCTAACCCACAGTACAGCGCAAAGCGCTTAATATAATCTATTCACGTCTAAACTAGATGATTTACCAAAAAAACATTAATCAATTCGTTTGTATCCTGTCTTGTTAGCCTCTGTGGCGTAATCAGTAGATCTACCTATCTAGCTACATACAACTTGAGCAGTCCATCAAAGTGATGAGCCGCTAAAACGAAAACAAAACACAATGACAAACAATGACAAACACAAACAGGATAACAAATGGCCTGTCGTCATTTCTCGAGACGACAGTCCTTCCCTGGTCGGGAGGCTAAATTTGTCGTGACATAATTTAAGGTGCGGAGGTGAAAGGACCTTTGTGTTCTTTTTTTCTTCTTTCCCTTTACGTTGTCATGTTATGTAGTATTTACTTCCTGCAAGTCCTTGACCATGGGGAAACTCTTGACTAGTACGGTGTGGCTGATAAATAACTCAACTATTATTCCGACTAATGAATAGTTCTACTTGGACGAAAAAAGAAAACAAAAGTGGACTGAGAAGAAGATGACAGGCACCTGATGGGCATTCCCACATGGACGACACACAAGGGGCGTGTATACAATAGTAATATTAATAATGATAGTGATAGTAATAATAATAATAATGATACTCCTACTGCTACTACTACTACTACTACTACTACTATTATCTACTACTACTACTACTACTACTACTACTACTACTACTACTGCTGTTACTATTGCTGCTGCTGCTGCTGCTACTACTAATTGCTACTACTATTGCTGCTATTATTATTATTATTATTACTATTACTATTATCATTACTACTACTACTATTGCTGCTATTATTGCTGCTGCTATTATCATTATTGTTATTATTATTGCTGCTACTATTATTATTTTAATTATTTTTATTATCTGCTGCTGCTGCTATTACTATTGCTATTATTATTGTTATTGTTATTATTATTATTATTATACTTATTATTACTACATATTATTATTATTATTATTATTTATTATGCTATTATTGCTATTATTATCACTATTGCTATTATTATTATTATTATTATTGCTATTGCTGCTGCTTTGCTGTTACTACTACTCTCTGATCTTCTGCTGCTGCTGCTGCTGCTCCACTGCTACTGCTGCTATTGCTGCTACTGCTGCTGCTGCTGCTGCTGCTGCTGCTTGACTGCTGCTGCTCTGGCACATACGACGATCAGGTAACTTACTACTACCACTGCAAACTGCCAATGAACAGGCACTGCTGCTGCTGCTGCTGCTGCTTACTGCTGCAGCTTGATGCTAATTCTGCTTTTTTTAGTACCATTACCACCATTGTGTTTTAGGCAATTTCACACTGTCACTACTGCTGTGCTGCTACTGCTGCTACCACTACCACTGCTGCTGCTGCTGCTACTGCTGCTGCTGCTATTACTGCTGCTGCTGCTGCTGCTGCTACTGCTACTACTACTACTAATAATGAAAATAATAATAATAATAATAATAATAATAATAATAATAATAATGTAATATGAGAATAACTGGTAATGATGCTACTACTACTACTACTACTACTACTACTACTACTACTACTAACTACTACTAATACTACTACTACTACTACTACTACTACTACTACTACTACTACCATTACTACTACAACTACTACTACTACTACTACTACTACTACTACTACTACTACTACTACTACTACTAATAATAATAATAATAATAATAATAATAATATTACAACAACAAAAAAGCAATGAAAACATTAGTGATTATAATAATGATTATAATAATAATGATTAGTAATATAATTTATTAACAGTACTACTACTAATAATGAATTAATAATAATAATAATGATAAAGATAACAATAAAAATAATAATATTAATAATAATGATATTAATAATATATAACAATGATAATAATACTACTAATAAAAGTAATATTATTAAAATTAATATAATAATAATAATAATAATAATAATAATAATAATAATAATAATAATAATAATACTACAATACTACTACTACTACTACTACTACTACTACTACTACTACTACTACTACTACTACTACTACTACTACTACTACTACTACTACTACTACTACTACTACTACTACTACTACTACTACTACTACTACTACTACTACTACTACTACTACTACTACTACTACTACTACTACTACTACTACTACTACTACTACTACTACTACTACTACTACAACTACAACTACTACTACTACTACTACTACTACTACTACTACTACTACTACTACTACTACTACTACTACTACTACTACTACTACTACTACTCCAATACTACGACTACTAACAACAACAACAACAACAATAACAATAATAATAATAATAATAATAATAACAATCATACAAATGATAATAATAATAATAATAATATAATAATAATAATAATAATAATAATAATAATAATAATAATAATAATAACAATAATATAATAATAATGATGATGATGATAATGATAATACTAATAGTAATGATAACAATAAATTATTGATAATATTAATAATAACAACAAGAACAATAGAAATAATACAACAGTAAAAATACTACTACTAATAATGACAATAATAACAATAATGATAATGATGATAATAATAATAATAATAATAATAATAATAATAATAATAATAATAATAATAATAATAATAATAATATTACTACTTTTACTACTACTACTACTACTACTACTACTACTACTACTACTACTACTACTACTACTACTACTACTACTACTACTACTACTACTACTACTACTACTACTACTACTACTACTACTACTACTACTGCTATTGCTGCTGCTGCTGCTGCTGCTGATGATGATGATGATGATGATGATGATGATGATGATAATATAATAATAATAATAATAACATCAACAATAACAATACATAATAATAATAATAATAATACAATAATAATAATAATAATAATACTAATAATAAAAATAATAATAATAATAATAATAACATCAACAATAACAATGAGAATAATAATAATACGTCCTGCCTGCTTCCGGCACTAGGGTTTAGAATAGGTTTAACGTAATGCTAACGTGTCGTAAGAGGCGACTAAATTACTACTAAGGTGGTGGCTCACAAACCTGAGCCCCTGGACCTCCAGATGGGGGGGGCGTTACTACTACTACGTGGCAGCTCTTCTCCCAGAAGAAGAAACAACAACAACTTCAAATGCTACAGAAATAACAACAAAGAGAAACGTCAATCTGCCTTCTTCGGAGGAGAGAGGATTTCTGTCTCAGAGAATGATGAAGCGCCATAGGGAAAGCCCCAAAAGGAACCTAGAGAGCAGATGGACCTCCTAATCCTAAGAAAGATCTCTGAATTACGCACATGGAATGTATGTACACTGTACCAAACCGACAAGGCAGGAGTGTCAAGAGAGTTCAAGAATTATAAGTTGCACATCTTATGACTAGGTGGACAGGCGTATAATGTCAGACACATCGAAGAGCTGGCGAGACACTTCTTTATTCGGGTATGAGGATCAAAACGCATACTACACAGGAGTGGGAATAACGTCATCACCTAAAAAGCCTACGAGGCTCTTATCCCATGAACCAGCGGGACCTAGGATCATGTCAGCTTCTTTTACAACGAACAAGAAAAACATAAACCTGAATATTATCAACTGCTATGCATCAACAAACAACAGTGAAATACAGACAAAGAAATAATTTTATACTAGTCTCCATAGAGCAATAGATAAAGTGAGACAGAAAGACATAACCATCCTGATAAGGTGATTTTAACACACACATAGGAAGCGACAACACTGGTAATGAGGGAATTATGGGGAAACATGGGATACTACATAATTTGACTGAAAATGGAGAACTTTTCGTAGAAGTTTTGTGCCAACAAGCAACTGAATATACTATAAGCAGAATTTTCTTCTCACACTAGAGAATCCACAAAGGAAACTGGATATACCTAATTACAATACCGGAGTGGACAACCAGACATAATAATATCATCAATTATGCATCAACCGCCAGCTCAGGACATTCCTAAAAGATGTGGAAGTTTATCGAGGTGCAGATGTCGGGCCAGACAATCACTTATTACCGGCAAAGATCAAGCTCAAACTAAGGAAAGGAAAATAAATAAAAGCACAATAGACTCCGTAAGTGCAATGTATCATTGCTATTGAATAAAGGAAAGAGAGAAGAATATGCAGTTGAAGGGACTAACAAGTTGCACGCACTCAAAATCTTAACTGATTCAGACGTCATTTAGGACCACTGGAGTAAAATCAAGAAGGTATGGAAGGAATCATGTAAGGAAGTTTTGAGAGAAAAATAATGAGGCAAACCAGGGGAATGGATTACTGTGGATACTCTCTCTCTGTAGGATAGCTGAACAAAAGAATGTGATGGCAGCACTCAGTAGAAGCAAGACAAGAGCATCAAAGACTAAAGCAGCTCGAGAAATATGCAGAGGTTGATAGAGCAGTGATGTATAGTCAACATGGCTAATAGGCAAAGGAAGCAGTTGGACGAGGTAATATAAGAGATTTGTACAGTATCACCAAGAAATTGTCTAGCAAGTTCCAACCCATGGAGAGACCTAAAGATGGAAAGCTCCTTACAAGTCAAGAAGAACAGAGGGCTAGATGGAAAGAGCACTTTCAGGAATTGCTCAATAGACCTCCTCCTGATGATCCACTACAAATAAATCTAGCAACTGAAGATCTTGAAATAAGCATAGAAACACCAACAAAGAATGACATAGAAGAAGCCATAAAGAAAATAAAAAAACAATAAGTCAGTTGGCCCAGATGAAATACCAGGAGAAGCAATCAAAGTCTGGAAAGCTCAACAGAGGGTATTGCACTCTCTGTTTCAGAGGGTCTGGGAGATAAAGAAATATCCACAAGATTGAAGAGAGGGTCATATAGTTAAGATGCCAACATAAGTGACAACGCTACTACAGACACTAGGGAGGATCCCAAAGCTACACTACAGGGACGTTGAGGATCCCAAAGCTACATTACACTAACACGTTGAACACCACAAAGCTACATACTACAGGACTACAGGGACGTTGAGGACCCAAAAGCTACTACTACATACACGTTGAGTATCCTAAAGGTATACTACAGAGACTTTGAGTATCCAAAGTTAAACTACAGAGACGTTGAGGATCCCAAAGCTTCACCACAAAGACGTTGACGATCCCAAAGCTACAACAGAGAGCCGTTGAGGATACCAAAGCTAGATTACAGAGCCGTTGAAGACATCAAAGCTACACTACAGAGACGTTAAGGACCCCAAAGCTACACTACAGAGACGTTGAAGACCCCAACTACACTACAGAGGCATTAAGGATCACACTAACTACTAGACGTTACTAAAGCTACACTCACAGACGTTGAGGACCAGCTACACCACAGAGACGTTGAGGATCCCAAAGCTACACTACAGAGACGTTGAGTATCCCAAAGCTACACTACTACTAGAGACATTAAGGATCCCAAAGCTACACTACAGAGACGTTGATGATCCCAAAAGCTACACTACAGAGACGTTGAGGTCCCAAACTACACTACAGAGACGACGACCCCAAAGCCACACTACAGAGACGTTGAGGATCCCAAAGCTAAAGCTACAGAGACGTTGAGGACCCCAAAACTACACTACAGAGACGACGACGACCCCAAATCCACACTACAGAGACGTTGAGGATCCGAAAGCTACACTACAGAGATATTGAGGACCACCAAAGAGGCTTACTACAGAGACGTTGAGGATCCCAAAGCTACACTACAGAGACACTCAGGATCCCAAATCTAGACTATAGAGACGTTGATGATCCCAAAGCCACACCACAGAGACGATGCGGATCCCAAAGCTAAACTACAGAGACGTTAAGGACCCCAAAACTACACTACAGAGACAATCAGAACCCCAAAGCTACACTACAGAGACGTTGAGGATCCCAAAGTTACACTACAGAGACGTTGAAGACCACCAAAGCTATGCTACTAGAGGTATTCAGAAGTCCAAAGCTACACTACAGAGACGTTGAGGATCACAAAGTTACACTACAGAGACGTTGAAGATCTCAAAGCTACACTACAGAGACGTTGAGGATCACAAAGCTACACTACAGAGACGTTGAAGATCTCTACACCCAAGAGACTACACTACAGAGGCGTTGAGGATCCCAAAGCTACACTACAGAGACGTTGAGGACCACCAAAGCTACACCCAAGAGACGTTGAGGACCACCAAAGCTACACTACTCAGACGTTGAGGATCCCAAAGCTACACTACAGAGACATTGAGGATCCCAAAGCTACACTGCAGAGACATTGAGGATCCCAAAGCTACATTACAGAGACGTTGAGGACCCCAAAGCTACACTAAATAGACGTTGAGGACCCTAAAAGCTACACTACACACACGTTGAACACCACAAAGCTACACTACAGGGACGTTGAGGATCCCAAAGCTACACGTTGAGTATCCTAAAGGCTACTACTACAGAGACGTTGAGTATCCCAAAGCTACACTACAGTGACGATGAGCATCCCAAAGCTACACTACAGAGACGTTAACGATCCCAAAGCTATACTACAGAGACGTTGAGGATCCAAAGCTACACTACAGAGACGTTGACGATCCCAAAGCTACACTACAGAGACGTTGAGGATCTCAAAGCTACACTACAGAGACGTTAAAGATCCCAAAGCTACACTACAGAGACGTTGAGGACCACCAAAGCTACACTACAGAGACGTTAAGGACCACCAAAGCTGCTCTACAAAGACGTTGATGATCCCAAAGTTACACTACAGAGACGTTGAGGATCCTATCTACTAGCTACACTACAGAGAAGCTGAAGATCACCAAAATACACTTAAGAGGCTACAGAGGCTACAGTTCTTTACAAACAACTGTTTGAGGCGCATTGTGGGCGTACGTTGGCCTGACACCATCAGCGATGCAGACCTTTATGAGAGGATCAAATAGTTTTCAGTTGAGATAGATTAAAAAGAATAGAAAGTGAAAATGAATTAGCTATACAATGAGAAGACCTAGGTCCGACATAGCCTGACAAAGCTTGGCATGGAATTTGCAAGGGAAAAGATTTAGAGGACAGCCAAGAATGACCTGCACGAGAGAGATTGAGACAGAGATTGTGAGACAAAGGAAAACCTGGGGAGGGTTACAGACGTTCGCGCAGAATAGGGATGACTGGCAGCTCTTTGTTGATGGCGTATGCTCAACAGGGAGCTGAGAGGCAGAACATAATAATGATAATAACTAAAATAATAATAATAACAACAATAATAGTAATAATAATAATAGTAATGATAATAATACTACTAATAATAGCAATAATAATAATAGTAATAATAATAATAATAATAATAAATATAATATTAATAATAATAATAATAATAATAATAATAATAATAATAATAATAATAATAACACCAATAATAAAAATATTAATAATAACATTTAACAATAACCAATATTGATGACGATGAAGATGGTAATGGTTATGGTATCGATACTACTACTACTACTACTACTGCTACTACTACTACTACTGCTGCTACTACTGCTGCTACTGCTACTACTACTACTACTGCTACTACTACTACTACTGCTAATACTACTGCTACTACTACTACTGCTGGTTGCTGCTACTACTATTACTACTACTACTACTACTGCTACTGCTGCTACTGCTACTACTGCTACTACTGCTACTACTGCTGCTGCTGCTGCTGCTACTGCTGCTGCTGCTGCTGCTACTACTGCTGCTACTACTATTACTACTACTACTGCTGCTGCTGCTACTACCACTACTACTACTACTGCTGCTACTACTGCTGCTGCTGCTGCTGCTGCTGTTGCTACTACTGCTATTGCTGCTGCTGCTGCTGTTGCTGCTGCTGCTGCTGCTGCTGCTGCTACTACTACTGCTACTGCTGCTGCTGCTGTTGCTGCTACTACTACTAATATTAATAATAATAATACTGCTGCTGCTGCTTCTGCTGCTGCTACTGCTGCTACTACTGCTGCTGCTGCTGCTACTGCTGCTGCTACTGCTGCTGCTGCTGCTGCTGCTGCTGCTGCTGCTGCTGCTGCTGCTGCTACTACCGCTGCTGCTGCTGTTACTGCTGCTGCTGCTGCTGCTGCTGCTGCTGCTGCTGCTGCTGCTGCTGCTGCTGCTGCTACTACTGCTGCTGCTGCTACTGCTGCTGCTGCTGCTGCTGCTGCTGCTGCTGCTGCTGCTGCTGCTGCTGCTGCTGCTGCTGCTGCTGCTGCTACTGCTGCTGCTGCTGCTGCTGCTGCTGCTGCTGCTGCTGCTGCTGCTGCTGCTGCTGCTGCTGCTGCTGCTGCTGCTGCTGCTGCTGCTGCTACTACTACTACTACTGCTACTACTACTACTACTGCTACTACTACTGCTGCTGCTGCTACTGCTGCTGCTGCTGCTGCTGCTGCTGCTGCTGCTGCTGCTGCTACTACTGCTACTGCTACTACTGCTGCTGCTACTGCTGCTGCTGCTGCTGCTGCTACTGCTGCTGCTGCTGCTACTACTACTACAACAACTGCTGCTGCTGCTGCTGCTGCTGCTGCTACTGCTGCTACTACTACTACTACTACTACTACTACTACTGCTACTGCTGCTACTGCAACTACTGCTGCTGCTAATGCTGATGCTGAAAGAGAGAGAGAGAGAAGGAGAGAGATAAGAGAGAGAGAGAGAGAGAGAGAGAGAGAGAGAGAGAGAGAGAGAGAGAGAGAGAGAGAGAGAGAGAGAGAGAGAGAGAGAGAGAGGAGAGAGAGCGGGGGGAGCGTAGAGAAAATGAAAGACAATCAGATATGCAAGGAGACAATTAGATAGACAGCAAATAAACACACAAACCAAGCTGATTATTACTGAAAGCGGTTACGGACAGACAGACAGAGAGAAACACAGACACGTACTCAGAGATACAAATGAACAAATGATTAGTAAGATTCATGAACAAAATCAGCCACGTTCGTTAAAGCAGCATGCAATCGAACGCACACTTCCTTTCAACACATCCATAGAGGATAGAAACCCGCTAATTGATTTCTCTAAGTTGCACTCGATGTTAACGAAGACCTTTATAATAAATACCAGCGTGACCTTCAATTAGAAATCTATCGATACCTAATGAGCAATTAAGTTAGAAGGGACAACCCCTCCCCCCCCTTAGGCAGAGTTTTCAGTTCTTCAAAATAACATGTAAACGGAATGACCTCCTAGCTTTCACGTAGGCTACCTATAAATAATAGGCCTACTGCATTTTGATGTACATATTTTGTGTATTTACCTCCCTTGGAGGCGTGACCCCTGTCACATGGCACGTCTTCTTGACGGCAGGATTGTGTTCGGTCTCGTTGATTTATAGCATGGATCGACCAGAAACAGAGCAATAGTTTGTCCCCTATCGGAAAATGTAGGGACGGCAAATGTGATTTAGACAGGAGAGCCGTGTATGGCGGACATAGACAACGTCATAAGGGATGGGGCTAAACG
>JAXRKP010001141.1:145000-161805 GCA_037039925.1 Doris montereyensis | reverse complement strand
GGGTGATGAGATTGTCTAAAGTTTTCCTCCCGACTGATTGCAAACAGACTTTCGTTGGTTTCCAATCGATAACGGACGAAACTCTGTAAGCGTCAAACTGTGAACACAGACATCAATTATCTTTGTTGACGAGTGTCAAACTGTGAACACAGACATCAATTATGTTTGTTGACGAGTGTCAAACTGTGAACACAGACATCAATTGTGTTTGTTTGTTGACATCAATTATGTTTGTTGAGAGTGTCAAACTGTGAACACAGACATCAATTGTGTTTGTTGACGAGTGTCAAACTGTGAACACAGACATCAATTATGTTTGTTGACGAGTGTCAAACTGTGAACACAGACATCAATTATGTTTGTTGACGAGTGTCAAACTGTGAACACAGACATCAATTGTGTTTGTTGACGAGTGTCAAGCTGATCATGTCATGCAAAAAAAAAGAAGGAAAAAAAAGTGAATACTCTCTTGCACATTTTTGTTTAGTTTTGTTTTGGTCGCAATACCATTCATTTTATGAATTGTGTACGGTGATTTCGTTGGCTGTTCAGGTGGGGATCAGATATTTGACTTATTTGAACCGACTCAATGTCTTCCGCTGATGAGGTCATCCGATCTCAGTCGGAGCCTCGGTTGTTTTCTTTACTCTGTGATGAATGTTTGCCACTCTCTAAGGCTATTTCCCGTTAGTTTTCGAGATTTTCTGCTGATGCAAGTTCCAAGGTGTTATCTTTGAATTTCTTTAGACCGTTGTATGTTAAGTCGTGTGACTGAAAGTGTCGCGCCTGGTCTCCCCCTGAATCTGCTTTCAGTTTGTGTAGAGTAGATCTTGTCGTTTCCTCTTAATTTTACCATGAGTTCATGGCACGTGATGGGCGTGGTGAATTCCGGTGAATCAATAAGAACGATCAACAACGGATTGATGTCTCTGCTGAATACTTTCTTCTAAGTTGTTGGGGGTTTTTTCACAGTCCTTTTTCTACTTCAGTTTCCTTCATCGTCGTGTTTTCTCTTTCAAGTTTTAGCCTCTTTTTGATCTTATCTCGTTAGTTCATAGTTTCATACAGAGAGCATCAACCGGTGGCATGGAACTACTCCTCTCGTCCCCCCTCCCCCGTATGACTTTACAATCAGCGACCCATTTTCAGATTTCTCTCTCTCTCTCTGTCTCTGTCTCTGTCTCTGTCTCTGTCTCTCTCTCTCTCTCTCTCTCTCTCTCTCTCTCTCTCTCTCTCTCTCTCTCTCTCTCTCTCTCTCTCTCTCTCTCTCTCTCTCTCTCTCTCTCTCTCTCTCTCTCTCTCTCTCTCTGTGTCTCTGTCTGTCTGTCTGTCTGTCTCTCTCTCTCTCTCTCCCCCCCCCCCCCTCTCTCTCTCTCTCTCTCTCTCTCTCTCTCTCTCTCTCTCTCTCTCTCTCTCTCTCTCTCTCTCTCTCTCTCTCTCTCTCTCTCTCTCTGTCTCTCTCTGTCTCTCTCTCTGTCTCTGTCTCTCTCTGTCTCTCTCTCTCTCTCTCTCTCCCTCTCTCTCTCTCTCTCTCTCTCTCTCTCTCTCTCTCTCTCTCTCTCTCTCTCTCTCTCTCTCTCTCTCCTCTCTCTCTCTCTTCTCTCTCTCTCTCTCTCTCTCTCTTCCCCCTCTCTTTCTTTCTC
The DNA here is from genome assembly GCA_037039925.1 of Doris montereyensis. Classification (NCBI taxonomy): domain Eukaryota; kingdom Metazoa; phylum Mollusca; class Gastropoda; order Nudibranchia; family Dorididae; genus Doris; species Doris montereyensis. The sequence continues at coordinate 160,162 of JAXRKP010001141.1, read as the reverse complement.
TCTTCTCTCTCTCTCTCTCTCTCTCTCTCTCTCTCTCTCTCTCTCTCTCTCTCTCTCTCTCTCTCTCTCCCCCCTTCTCTCTCTCTCTCTCTCTCTCTCTCTCTCTCTCTCTCTCTCTCTCTCTCTCTCTCTCTCTCTCTCTCTCTCTCTCTCTCTCTCTCTCTCTCTCTCTCTCTCTCTCCCCCCTTCTCTCTCTCTCTCTCATAATAATAATAATAATAATAATAATAATAATAATAATAATAATAATAATAATAATACTCTGGTGATACCGTCGCTCTGTGCTATCTGAGATTTTTCGCTTTGATAATATTGAGTAATCAGGCGTTTTAGTTTCGTCGCGTACATTCCGTTAGACTAATACTGGCTGGTCTAAACTCTTTGAGAATTCCACTTTGGATTATGTAACCGGGTGTTCGTTTCTTTGTGTATAGTCGGTTGGTCAACACAAGTGGGGAGGGAGGGGGGGGGGGGAGCTTTTACAGCATTCCAATTTCAGGAACTTCGTCCCCCTCTTCATTTCTGTCTCGATTCCCTTTTCCTCCATTGTGACACCCGGCAAGGCGTCGGCCTCTAAACCAAACCAAAGTCGTTGGTTCGTGGTGCCCGGCGACGACAGGCTGCAGTTTGCGTGGGTCCAGTCGTAAGTGGATTGACACGGTCGTACTTCCTAGTCCAGTCGTAAGTGGATCAACACGGTCGTACTTCCTAGTCCAGTCGTAAGTGGATCCAACACGGTCGTACTTCTAGTCCAGTCGTAAGTGGATGGGCACGGTCGTACTTCCTGAGTCAGTCGTTGGATCAACACGGTCGTACTTCCTAGTCCAGTCGTAAGTGGATTGACACGGTCGTACTTCCTAGTCCAGTCGTAAGTGGATGGGCACGGTCGTACTTCCTAGTCCAGTCGTAAGTGGATCAACACGGTCGTACTTCCTAGTCCAGTCGTAAGTGGATCAACACGGTCGTACTTCCTAGTCCAGTCGTAAGTGGATTGACACGGTCGTACTTCCTAGTCCAGTCGTAAGTGGATTGACACGGTCGTACTTCCCTAGTCCAGTCGTAAGTGGATTGACACGGTCGTACTTCCTAGTCCAGTCGTAAGTGGATGGACACGGTCGTACTTCTAGTCCAGTCGTAAGTGGATGGACACGGTCGTACTTCTAGTCCCATCGGAGACGAACGTGATGCATTGGAGGTCCCGCGTGCAGGTCGCAACACTGTCTGCACGCTCAAGGTCCTGTTGGTTGTTTTTGCAGGGCTGTCGGGTAAAAAAGCAGTCTTACCACCACCAACAACAACAACAACAACAAAAAACAACAACATAAACGATAATTATAAATCGCTACGCTTATTTCTCTTCAAGACTTTGACTTGGTGTATTTTCCACGTGTGATTGAGTCGGTTAGGTAGAGTGTCGATTTGACTTGGTGTATTTTGCGCGTGTGGTTGAGTCGGTTAGGTAAAGTGTCGATTTGACTTGGTGTATTTTCCACGTGTGGTTGAGTCGGTTAGGTAGAGTGTCGATTTGACTTGGTGTATTTTCCGCGTGTGGTTGAGTCGGTTAGGTAGAGTGTCGATTTGACTTGGTGATATTTTCCACGTGTGAGAGTTTGCTTGTGTATTTTTGGTTGAGTCGGTTAGGTAGAGTGTCGATTTGACTTGGTCCACGTGTGGTTGAGTCGGTTAGGTAGAGTGTCGATTTGACTTGGTGTATTTGCACGTGTGGTTGAGTCGGTTAGGTAGAGTGTCGATTTGACTTGGTGTATTTTCCACGTGTGGTTGAGTCGGTTAGGTAGAGTGTCGATTTGACTTGGTGTATTTTCCACGTGTGGTTGAGTCGGTTAGGTAGAGTGTCGATTTGACTTGGTGTATTTTGCGCGTGTGGTTGAGTCGGTTAGGTAAAGTGTCGACTTGACTTGGTGTATTTTGCGCGTGTGGTTGAGTCGGTTAGGTAGAAGTGTCGACTTGACTTGGTGTATTTTGCGCGTGTGGTTGAGTCGGTTAGGTAGAGTGCTTCTTGACTTGGTGTATTTTGCGCGTGTGGTTGAGTCGGTTAGGTAGAGTGTCGATTTGACTTGGTGTATTTTTGGTGTGGTTGAATCGGTTAGGTAAAGTGTCGATTGACTTGGTGTATTTTTGCGCGCGTGGTTGAATCGGTTAGGTAAAGTGTCGACTTGACTTGGTGTATTTTTGCGCGTGTGGTTGAATCGGTTAGGTAAAGTGTCGATTTGACTTGGTGTGTTTTCCACGTGTGGGTTGAATCGGTTGAGGTAAAGTGTCGACTTGACTTGGTGTATTTTGCGCGTGTGGTTGAGTCGGTTAGGTAAAGTGTCGACTTGACTTGGTGTATTTTGCGCGTGTGGTTGAGTCGACTTAGGTAGACGGGTAGCGCTAAACAAGTGGCACTTGACACTTGGCAAACTTCTTGTATTTTGCGCGTGTGGTTGAGTCCACGGCACGCGTGATGCCTAACGGGTGTATTTTGTGCAGCAAGTGTACCAGCGATACATTCATGCGAAGGGGCTCCATTGTCTCTTTTGTCGGTCATCCATTATAATTATAACGACATTGGGGTGTTTGTCGAAACGGTGCTTTAGACCAATCGCGTCACGCCACAACTACCGGAAGTTCAAGTTTTTTTCGGTACGAATGTCAAAGAGTAAATTATAAAGTACGAGTCAGTAGGCTACCATCAGTCACTTTGAGTTTTTGCTTTCTTTCCCTCGTCCCTTCGATGGGCGTGCAACCTTTTGTTGTAACAACATTCTTGTTCTGTTCTTTTTCGAATATCGTTTTGTTATGGGATCGTGAATTACTTTTGTCCTCGATACATCTTCCTACTGTTACAGCCTTTCTCACCTGACCACCTTTTCTCTACATCTGTTAAACGATTACATGCATCATCGTGTACCTGGTCTCAAAATTAAGAGAAATGGGCCTAAGCAGTACATCAAGCTGCAGTACCAACCAGTCAATTGCAACATTAGTATGCCGCCCCCCTCCCCTCCATCTTCCCTTTTGTATTGCACCTCACATCTGTGTATGTTTGTGTGTCTGTCTGTCGATCTGTCTGTTTTTCTGTCTGTCTGTCTGTCTGTCTGTCTCTCTCTTTCACTCTCTCCTCATTCTTACACACTCTGTCTTTGTCTCTGTCCGTCTGTCTGTCTGTCTGTCTGTCTGTCTATTTGTCTGTCTGTCGGTCTCTCTCTCTCTCTCTCTCTCTCTCGCTCTCTCTCTCTCTCTCTCTCTCTCTCTCTCTCTCTCTCTCTCTCTCTCTCTCTCTCTCTCTCTCTCTCTCTCTCTCTCTCTCTCTCTCTCTCTCTCTCTCTCTCTCTCTCTCTCTCTCTCTCTGTGGTTCATTTTCTCTCTCACCCTTTTGGCCGTCTCTCTATATACCTTTTCTCTCTTCTTTCGTTTTCTTTATGTCTCATTTTTGTTCCCTTTCACTTTCTCTTCCCCTTTCTCTCCTTCCCTCCCTCCTCCCAATCCTCTTTCCGTCTCTGTTATGACTAGTAGTATGTTGCTTTGTTCTTATGTTTTATCTTTTATTATTGTTATTATGAGGCTTGCTCTGTTGACGATAACTGCGCGATGGGTTGTTGCACCATTGATCACCTCTCGGTACCATTAGTTCCGCTCAGCACTGTTTGATAATTATTGTTTCCCTGTCTCCTTGTTGCTGATGAAGGTTGGGCCCACCGGAAAAATTCCCTATTCTGTCTTGTTTCCATGTATTAGGCCTTTCATTATTATTTCATAACTCCTCTTCATTAGTTATTGACCTATCGCAACGTTAAGCCTTTTTTTTTTTTTTTTTTTAATTATCATTTTATATCTTGTGACAAGAATTTGCCACACACTTACACTCAGAAACCACGCCATGAAACAAAGGCCTCCGAAGAACACAGTTAAAAACTGATAAAGGTACAGCCATGCTAAACCTATGAATGAGAATCCAACTTCTTTGATCGCCGTGTTTGAAACCAGACCAAATAGTGTAAGTGTTGAGTGTGTTCTTGGTCGTCTGTTTGTCTCTTTCTGTCTAGCCATTTTATGTTTCTAGTAGTCTTGTCTTATACTATAATTTCCGTGTGTATCTTGTTTTTTAAATATGATTTCCGTGTGTATCTTGTTTTTAAATATGATTTCCGTGTGTATCTTGTTTTTTAAATATGATTTCCGTGTGTATCTTGTTTTTTAAATATGATTTCCGTGTGTATCTTGTTTTTTAAATATGATTTCCGTGTGTATCTTGTTTTTTAAATATGATTTCCGTGTGTATCTTGTTTTATAAATATGATTTCCGTGTGTATCTTGTTTTTTAATTCTTGTTTTTTAATTCTCGTTGTCTTCTTGTCTTATACTATAATTTCCGTGTGTATCTTGTTTTTTAATTCCTCGTTGTCTTCTTGTCTTATACTATAATTTCCGTGTGTATCTTGTTTTTTAATTCCTCGTTGTCTTGTGTATTAATCTTCAAGATAGATTATACTTTTTTTTCCTCCTGATAATGACTGGTTTACAATCCTTTTGATAAACTCCTGTCATGGTTTCCATACACAGATTTTAATACACGACACTATTTTACTGTCATGCATACTAGTGTTTTGCCGCATGGACGACGAGTGACAATCGATGTGACGTAGAATGTATATAAACTACGACTCCCTTTTATCAGTGTCGTCTTCGCATTGTACTTTAGGAGCTGTTTTTTACTTACACAAAAATTTAAAAACAATTCCCTGTTGTGCTATAGGCGGGACACGCCCCCTCTTCGTTGGGTTCACGCGCACGCGGTGAAGCGTGCGGACTAGTGAGTCGTCTCGGGGTATACGGTCTTTGGTCGTACTGCCGCCCTCACCCTGGTCGAAAGCAATCTGGCAAGTAAGAAGATAACTCACCCCGAGTGCAAGTAGGTGAGACCCTAATTGCGGTTCTCGAGACACGAGAGGCCGCGGCACTTGGGACAACATTTCAAACATCGCCCCCTCCCCCCTCCCAACCCTTTTCCACCCCTACTCCCCCCTCCCCGCAATTCCCTCACGCGCCCAGTAATAACCGAGGGGACGCCAGCCGGGAGCGATCACCAAGAGTTCAATCGCCTTCGGGGTGGGTATACATGAAGAGAGTAAAATCCAGATTAAGTTAAAGATGGATTTATAGTCCGTATTCCCGTACAAGTGCACAAGTGCAGACTCACGGACTGCACGCCATTTTATCCCCAGCAGGCCATTTAGTTTAAAGTCCTGAGGAGCATAGCAGCACAGAAGCCTGTCAGACTCTTAGTACTAACGCTTTGGCAATATCTTTCTCTGCCTATATACAGCTGGGTGCTCATTCACGTGTTGTGAAAAGAAACCCACCTGTGCCAGCTGTGGGGCTTGAACCAGTGTGGTCGTGATTGCAATCTCACAACACCACAGTTCAACTTCAACGCCTCTCTATAAATATATACACCAAGGGCGCTGCTATTTTCTGTATTTGATCTCTCTCAACCTAGATCTAGTAATCGTCCTGTCCAAGATTGTGTTTTTTTTTAATATATCGGTATCGAATACATTCAGCAGTCGCCATGTGATTTGTTTTTGATTTGATTTTGCCCACATCCACAACGAAGATGATCTCGAGAGTTGTGTCGTAGGATTTTTTTTTATTTTTGCGCAGACTGCCCTGTAAACAGTCATGGGATATTTAATGTGCACAGAATGTTTGATCTGCATACGGGCCCTCCTTTTTCATCCGTCTCCGATGGGACTAGCTGTCGATCCACTCAACTGGAACTGGGGGGGGGGGAAGGTTTTATTCGTAAAAACTCGATAACATTTTTCAACCTACCGGCGTTTGAACCTACCTTTTGGGTTGAGAGGCCGACATATTGCCTCTGGAGTAGCGAGTCTTCCAGCAGTCGTCGCGAACTGACAACAAAGCAAAGAGATTTAAATGAAGTCAGTCTAGTTACTGGCCCTATTTTAGTAGGAATATCTAATTGAACATTAATTTAGACGTGAATACAGTTGACCAAAAGTAGATATGTTAGGTCTCAGGCCTAGAGTTTTCTGTAATAGCTTATTTAAGGGAATATGAATGAAATTGTTTTTCTATCTTTTAAAAAAAAAAAATTAGAGGAATAAAAAGAATAAATAAAGGCGACGATACTTGCGCTCTTCCTGTACATCACCTGCCATTGTTATAAATGTTGTAACGAATAGAACTGAAGAAAAAAACAACTGCTCTCTTCAGGTATACAGCCCGCCAGCCTGGACAAGTTTGGGAATCATTGATTGGTCTGTCTGTATACACAATAATAGGATGTTTTAAGTTCGTTCCTGCTATGCCGAACTAATAAAGGTGTTTTGGTTGCTATCCTAACAGCAAACTCTATTTTATCGGCAAAATACCATGCTTTTGGCCTTTCTTTATTATTTTTTCTTCTCATCTTTCTTTGGGAGGGGGGGATGCAGTGGGTAGGTTGAGGGGGACTGAGGGGTATTTTTCTTCTGATTTTGAGGGGAGGGGTTTCGCTGCAATGGGGTTTTCCAAATACGACGTTGTCTCTATGCCTGTGTGTGTGAGTGTTGGTGTGTGTGAGTGTTGATGTGATGTATTTTTATTGTTTTGTGATTTGTGTTTGTCTTATGTGTGTTGCAGTTTGTGTTAGTGTTTCCCACGCTTGCGAGCGCTATTTGCGTACTGGAGAGCAAATAATATTATTGGTTGCACTGTTTGAGACGAAACCGTGGGCGTGTTTCGTGTTGACAGATTGGTTCATCTTCGAGCCAAGCCACCATAATGGGAAAATTGAGGGTGGGTAGTTAATCCATGGAAGTGGACGAGGGGGAGTCTGCAAAAGGATTCAAAAATCTTTTTTTGTCTGAAGAGAGAAGAGGCTTGGCTTGTCAACGAGGCGTTGCTGCTGAACCGTAGTTTTGTGAGCTGGTAATCACAACGACACTGGTTCAAACCCCACGGCTGGCACATGTGGAATCCCCCCCCTCGCCACAACGCTGTACTCTACTTTCCCCACTTAATTCAGGTGTGAATGAGTACCCAGCTATTATAGGCAGAGGAAAATCGTGTTAGAGTGTTAGCACGAAAAGCCTTACAGGCGTGTCTACTGTATGCTCTCCGCGGGGAGTTGAGAAGGACGTTGAATGAAATGGCCTGCTGGGGGTGGGGGAAACTAATGATGAACAGTCGGTGAGCCTGCACTTGTGCGAGGATATGGATTATACATCCATCTTTATCTTTCTTTTGGTGTGTTGGTGAACACTATGTGTTATGTCCTTTGATATTGAGACGACCACAACGTTACGAGCGAAGCATTGGACAGCCTGTGAATTCATGTGTGACATTTAAACACGGGGGGGGGGGTGTCAGTAGTCCAGGGGGAAGATGTCAGCCTCCCATCCTCTTAACGTAGATTCTGAATTTTGACAGTCCGTATGATAAAAGTTCTTTGAGGATGGTGATGATGACAATGATGATTGTGTTGTTGTAGTTGCTGTTCTTTTTCTTCTTCTTCTTCTTCTTCTTCTTCTTCTTCTTCTTCTTCTTCTTCTTCTTCTTCTTCTTCTTCTTCTTCTTCTTCTTCTCCTTCCTCCTCCTCCTCCTCCTCCTCCTCCTCCTCCTCCTCCTCCTCCTCCTTCTTCTTCTTCTTCTTCTTCTTCTTCTTCTTCTTCTTCTTCTTCTTCTTCTTCTTCTTCTTCTTCTTCTTCTTCTTCTTCTTCTTCTTCTTCTCCCTTGACAGAACATCACGTTTAGCTCTTTGCTCTTGCTTCTAGATCTAGATCTATGTTGTTATCATTATCTATAGCTAGATCTGGCCTTGATTCTAGATCTACGTCATTGTCAACATTGTTACCGGTACGGGAATTTGACTGTACCTTTCGTATTCGCTTGGGATTTCGAGTATGGCATCTAAGGCTTTGCTTTCGCTTACCCATCAAGAATACAATTACAATAGGCTAGTAATTTACACAAACATGGGCTAGCGGGCGAAGACTGAACGTGTGAATCACATTGATCTTGGTTTACTTACAGATCTATTAGATGACAATGTTTTACTAAATGTACGGTCCACAATTCTTTGAAGAAAATGGCCAAAATGGTGTCTCAAGGATTTAATATCTCTTCGTAACAGCATGTCTTTAAACCACTAAATGCATTTATAAGGTTATAGAATGATGAATTTGAAAAGATTAGGGCTGCAAAACCCAATCACCAAATCGTCAAATATTATTAGGTACAGGAATTTGGCGCTAAATGACTCAAACTGGTATAATTACATTGACTTCCTTTCATTTATTTACTACGGTCGTTTGGTAGAGCAAAGCTTCGAAGTCTTCATGGCTGCCTTCATTCGCATAAATAATTCAAGACTCAAATGGCAGGAGTAAAGGTGTAACAGCTGTTGCTATAATTCCAGATAGGCCATTGTTGATTCCACATCGGTTCTCTAACTCCATGTGCAATTTGACGTTTGAAATCATTGTCGTTCGTGAGATTCGCTCAGTCTAAGTTTTGCTCATGAAATAGTCTTTTTTTTATTATATAAGATTTTTGTTATCGTCTCTTGTTTTTTTTTTCTTTTTCTCTTCGGATTTTTTGAATTTTTGGTGGGTTTTTTTTGGTTAGTTTTGTCCTCCCCATTTCCCCGATCTGAAATAGGCTGAATGTTTTGAAAGGCATTAGCGTGCTCTTACCTCAAAATGGAAATGGCAACTTATGATATTATTAGACACCCATTTGGAAGAAAATCCTATCATGAGGAGCTTAGAATAGGCTCGTACCACCCACCCCCCCGCCACACACACACACACGCGCGCACATCCCAATCTCAAGCACAAACACGCACAGACATCGGGGCGTCCGTTTGCCGTCTGTCTGTGACGACAAGTCGTTGGCTCAGGATTGCATCGTTCTACCTACTCAATGTCATAAACTCACTTATTGGGAAGAAAAAAAAAAAATAACTTTCTTTCTTTATCAGTTCCCATTCTACCTTTCGGTGTATGGGTTCAGATGCCCGAGATAATCTTTCTCAGGATGCCCTGTCCTGACATTTTCTGTTTCCTTCCAAAAAAGTTAAATTTTTATGCTTCAATGCCTCTTTTATATCTTTTTCCCACTTTCTCCGAGGTCTGTCTTTTGGTCTTTTATCTTGGGCTTTAGCACTGTATATTAATTTAGCTATTCTATTGTCATTCATTCTGTTTACATGTCCAAACCATCTCAATTGATTTGTTTCTATCTCCCAGTTTTTATGCCATCTGCTTTGGTTTGATCTCTTATTGTTGTGTTTCTGATTTTGTCTCTTTTAGTTTTCCCTACTACTCTTCTTAGATATTTCATTTCAGCTGCCTGTACTCTACTGTATTCTCTACTGTCTTAAGTCCAAGTTTCGCTGCCATAGAGGAGAGTAGGACAATAAACTGTATTGTATACTGCCAGTTTGGTTTTTGTTGATAATTCTTGCTTACCTACAAATGCCTTTCCTAGATGGTTATATATTGCACTTGCCTTTTTGATTCTCTGGCTGATTTCTTCTCTTAGTTTTCCCTCTGAGTTAATCATTACTCCTAGGTAATTGTAGCTTTGAGCTTGTTCTAAATTCTCCCTCCCAATTTAAGATTTTGTGTTTTAGCTTCCCATAGTTACTAGCATTGTGTTGGTTTTCTTTGCATTTACTCTCATTCCTCTTATATTTAGTTCATTGTTAATAATGTTGATATTTGACTGAAGGTCACTTTTTGATTTTCCAAACAGAACTAAATTATCGGCAAATGAAAGCATTGATACATTTACTAGTTAGAGCTTACACATACCTACATTCATTTTCTTCATTTCTGAGGATGCCTTTGCGACTGAATCCACAAATGTGATAAACAAAAGATGACTTAGGATACAACCCTGTCTTATTCCTATATCTACATCAAATTCTGTAGATATGTTTCCAGCTACTCTCACTGCACATGTTGGTTTATTGTAAAAACTTATAATGGCTTCTATTAAATTTTGCTCTACATTGTGTTCTTTTAAGGTATGCCATAGTTCGTCCCTCCTCACAGTGTCAAATGCCTTTTCTAAGTCAATAAAACACAGGTGCAAGTCAATGTTTCTCTCAAAGAACTTTTATATCATTTGTCTAATTGTAAATATGTGGTCTTGTACAGTTCTTCCTGGTCTAAACCACTCTGATGCTCTTAAATCTGATCCTCTACTCTTTTCCTTGGTCTCATTTCCAGTATCCTGGCATACACGTTTCCTGGAACGCTAAGTAGTGATATTCCTCTATAGTTTGAGCATTCCATAGTTGATACTTTCTTATGTATTGGTACTACCGTTCCGTTTTCCCAGTCGTCTGGCATCTGTTTGGACTTCCATGCTTGTTGGCATATTGCATGTAGTAGTTTGTCTGCCTCTCTCCCTTGGTTTTTAATCATTTCTGGATAAACTTTATCTGCTCCTGGGGCTTTTTCCTATTTTCGATTTTTCTTATAGCTGTTTGGATTTCTTCCATTGATATATCTACACCCTCAGCTGTCTCCTCCGGATTACTTGATACTCTTACTAATTGATCTTTACTCCTTGTTTCATACGTTCTGGATGGATTATGTAATTGGTGAACATGCTTTCTCCATGTTCCCATGATTTCACCGTCTTCTTTTATTATTTCTGCTTTGACATTCTTAATTTGTCTTATTGGGCATGCTTTAGTCTTTCTCATGCTCTTCATTACCCCCAGAACAGCTTTTGATTTCCTTGATAGCTTTCTTTTTTAGTATTTGTCCAAACTCTTCCCATTGTTCCTGCTTTGCTTTCCTCATTTCCTCTTTGGCGATAATTCTTTTATTCACGTAATCTATCCTATCCTCTGGTCTTCTTGTTTGGAAGTATTCCTTCAAGGCACCCTTCTTTTCTTTGATCTTAGTCTTGACATTCTCATTCCACCATGCTGTTCTTTTCTGACCTCCTTTAATTTGTTTCCTACAACAGATCTCTTCAGTACAACTGAGGAGTGTTTCTTTATACATCTGCCAGTTTTCTTCTATTGTGCTATCCTTCAAATCCATCTGTCTTTTACTGATAAATCTTTTTATCCTAGATTGGTATACCTGTTTTACTACTGGTTTATTTAGTTCCTCTATATTGAGTTGAGTAGCTTTTTTCTGTTTCCTTTTCTGTTTGTTTTCCTCAGTCAGTAATCTCATTTTGGCAATCACTAGGCGATGATCACTAAATATTTCTGCTCCTCTGTTTACTCTTGCATCCAATGTACTATTTAAAAAAGGGGAGCTGCTAACTATTATGTAGTCTATCATTGACTTTTCACACCTGTCCTCATTTACTCTTGTATATTTGTGGATATCTTTATGAGGAAAAAATGTGTTAGCTATTTTCATGATATTCTGTAGGCAAAAATCTATGAGTCTCTGTCCATTGGAGAAGTTGTTGTCTCTCTTTCTTTACCTATTATTCCTTCTGACGTTTCTACATTGTTGCCTACTCTAGCGTTTAAATCTTCTTAAAGCATTAGTTCCTGTTTGGATTTAAGGTTCTCTGCAGCTATTTTTAAATCATTTTCGAAGATATCTTTTTCTTCTTTAGTGGCGTCTTCGTTTGGTCCATAAGTTATTAATAATTTAATTTCACGTCCCTTTGTTTAATATTTACCTCTAATAGCCGTGGGCTTATATATTTCCAGTTTTCTAGTAGTTTTTCTTACCTTTTATGCACTAGGAGGACTACTCCTGCTCTAGCTCTATCTTTGACATCTACTCCTGAGAACATTAAAATATGATTCGTTCCTACATTTTCTATTCCTTTGTCCTTTTTCTTTGTTTCTGTAATGGCCAAAATATCTACTTTGAATTTTTCCATTTCTTCAACTAATTCTAACTCTTTTCCATTTATTGCCCTAATATTCCAAGTTCCAAAAATGGCAGTCCGTATTCGTGTCCATTTTCGTCGTTGAAAGGTCAAGCGGGTATATTATATTTATTTCCCTACATCAGTTAGGTTTCGGATAAGCAGGGGATTAGCCCACTGAACCTTAGGTAGATGGTAAGACTGTCCCTTGAGGCCCCCTAACAGGCCTTGTTATTTTCTGTTAGGGTTAACTCCCTTAGCCTTTGATCAGTCAAGACCGGCATGCAAGGCAGCCGGTTGTTTTCTGTCAGGGTTAACTCCCTTAGCCTTTGGTCAGACAAGACGGACCTGCAAGGCAGCAGGAGACTCGTGGAGGGCGGGATCATCCGAATTTTGTTTCTTATTATTATCATCATTCGTAATTATTTGTGTGTGTATGTGTGTGTGTGTTTGTGTGTGTGAGAGAGAGAGACAGACAGACAGACACACACACACACAGACATACAGAGAGACAGGCAGACAGAGATAGAGGGAGGAAAGGACAGAGAGAGAGAGAGAGAGAGAGAGAGAGAGAGAGAGAGAGAGAGAGAGAGAGAGAGAGACAGACAGACAGACAGACAGACAGACAGACAGACAGACAGACAGACAGACAGGCAGACAGACAGACAGAGAGAGAGAGAGAGACAGACAGAGACAGAGACAGAGAGAGAGAGAGAGAGAGAGAGAGAGAGAGAGAGAGAGAGAGAGAGAGAGAGAGAGAGAGAGAGAGAGAGAGAGACAGACAGACAGACAGACAGGCAGACAGACAGATAGAGACAGAGACAGACGTAGAGACAGAGACAGAGACACGTTACAATTAGTTGACGGCTGCAGTGATAAATCTCATTATGAGTGAAGTAGCTTCCATAAATCACAAATAAATGCGTAATTGCAACAATCAATGTAATTGTGATTGCACGATTCTTGTTGTTACCCACGGTGTTCATTCAACACCTGTCCGGTCCTGCTCACAAAATGATTCCACGGGTTAGTATCCCACTGATCGATTGCCGTTATCGTTAATGGAGTAATAAACCTCTCGGAAATTCGAAGACACGTCTCGCTCGACGTAGAATCTGCGTATTAGGAAATTGAGACTTGTGCGCTGCAAACATGAGTTATAACAGGTTTGTATCAAAACAATAATATGTAATTGAATGGGGTCATCTCAAATAGTGCCCTATGTCCCTTTTCGTGAAATATGAGAGAGAGAAAGAGAGAGAGAGAGAGAGAGAGAGAGAGAGAGAGAGAGAGAGAGAGAGAGAGAGAGAGAGAGAGAGAGAGAGAGAGAGAGAGAGAGAGAGAGAGAGAGAGAGAGAGAGAGAGAGAGAGAGAGAGAGAGAGAGAGAGAGAGAGAGAGAGAGAGAGAGAGAGAGAGAGAGAGAGAGAGAGAGAGTGGACAGGAAGTACCTCCATGGGGAGTAGGTGATCCCTCCCCTCCATGAGTCTCCTGCTGCCTTGCAGGTTGTCTTGGCTGGACCAAAGGCTAAGAGAGTTAACCCTGACAGAAAAACAACCTGCTGCCTTGCAGGCCGGTCTTGACTGATCAAAGGCTAAGGAGTTAACCCTAACAGAAAATAACAACCTGCTGCCTTGCAGGCTGGTCTTGACTGATCAAAGGCTAAAGGAGTTACCCTAACAGAAAATAACAAGGCCTGGTAGGGGGGCTCAAGGGGGCAGTCCCACCATCTACCTAGGCTACAGTGGGCTAATCCCAGATGGGAGGGGAGAGGGAGAGGGAGACAGAGACAGAGGAGAGAGACAGAGACAGATAGACAAAGAGAGAGACAGAGAGAGAGAAGAGAGGAGGGGGAGAGAGGAGAGGGAGAGAGAGAGAGAGAGAGAGAGAGAGAGAGAGAGAGAGAGAGAGAGAGAGAGAGAGAGAGAGAGAGAGAGAGAGAGAGAGAGAGAGAGAGAAGAGAGATGTTTCCTGATGAAAAAATGAGAGAGATTAGAGAGAGAGAGAGAGAGAGAGAGACAGAGAGAGAGACTTGAGAATTTCAGAGACAGAGACAGAGACAGAGAGAGAGAGACAGAGAGAGAGAGAGAGACAGAGAGAGAGAGAGAGAGAGAGAGAGAGAGAGAGAGACATCTTAGGGAATAAAAGGAAATCATGTTTCCTGATGAAAATGAGAAATTAATATGACGAAAATTCATCACGTCTATAGCCGTTTGAAACTTGGAATTTCCAAAGCCAACAGTGTCAACATCCGCCTTGTTTGACCTTTTTTTCTCTCTAAATGAACTAACTGTGAGTACGGCACGCTATTGGCATGACCCCTTGAATTGTTGTTTTAGTTGAAATTCAGCATTAAAAAGCGCCCACGTATTGCGATACACCTTCTTTGTTAACGATTCAGATCGCATAATCCATTGGGGAAATGCCAGTTCCCGTATCTTTTCCACAAGAACACAATCGGGACCTCGTGACCTGACTTTGCTAGGATTCGGCATCGGACCTCGACGACTTTGCGTGATCCCCCCCCGACTTTGCTAAGATTCGGCATCGGGACCTCGTGATCCCCCCCCCCGACTTTGCTAGATTCGGCATCGGGACCATCGTGATCCCCCTGACTTTGCTAGGATTCGGCATCGGGACCTCGATCCCCCCCCCCCCCCCCCTGACTTTGCTAGATACGGCATCGGGACCTCGTGATCCCCCCTGACTGTGCTAGGACTTCATTCGGCATCGGGACCTCGTGATCTCCCCTGACTTTGCTAGCATTCGGCATCGGGACCTCGTGATCCCCCCTGACTTTGCTAGCATTCGGCATCGGGACCTTCGTGATCCCCCCCCCCCTTGACTTTGCTAGGATTCGGCATCGGGACCTCGTAATCCCCCCTGACTTTGCTAGCATTCGGCATCGGGACTCGTGATCTCCCCCCTGACTTTGCTAGCATTCGGCATCGGGACCTTCGGGATCTCCCCTGACTTTGCTAGCATTCGGCATCGGGACCTCGTGATCCCCTTGCCGCTCGGCCACCGACACCACAAATTCAGAACGTAGATCTACAAAATCTAGATTTATATGAAGATTAATCCAAACTTTCATGATGTAAGATATCGGGTATAAGGCAGTGATTGAAACCGTTTTTCTGGGGGAAAGAGTTGGAGATGGGCAAGGATATGATAATAAGAAACACTGTCAGAGACTGCGATGGTCATTCATCTTTATTTTTAAAAAAGGAAGAAGTGTTCAACAATACATACTCTGTGTTTTTCTTGTACCTGTCGACCTAACAACAACAACAACA
>JAXRKP010001141.1:105000-140000 GCA_037039925.1 Doris montereyensis | reverse complement strand
TCTTCACAACGCCATATTGTTGTTTTTGGAGTTATATCCATTATCATCCTTGTGACCTATCCATGCTATTGTTTTGAGTTACATCCCTTATTATACTTGTTCCTATCCATGCTGTTATTTTTGGAGTTACATCCCTTATTATCCTTGTGACTATCCATGCTATTGTTTTGAGTTACATCCCTTATTATCCTTGTGACCTATCCATGCTATTGTTTTGAGTTACATCCCTTATTATCCTTGTGACCTCCTCCATGCTCTTGTTTTGAGTTGTCCTTATTATCCTTGGTCCCTTCCTGCTATTGTTTTGAGTTACATCCCTTATCATCCTTGTGACCTGTCCATGCTATTGTTTTGAGTTGTCCCTTATTATCCTTGTGACCTATCCATGATATTGTTTTGAGTTACATCCTTATTCTTCCTTTAACCTGTCCATGCTATTGTTTTGAGTTACATCCCTTGTTCTTGTGACCTCCCCCAGATCATCACGTCGGAACCCGTCAGCGACGATGACCCCACGGGTGTACATCTCCCAGCTGTGGAACATTCTGGACACTGTCGGCATCCTGCTCTTCATGGGCGGTTGGCCTTGTGCTTCTTCCCGGCCACCCTGAGAGACGCCCAGCTTGTCTACACCGTCGACATCATCTTCTGGAACATCCGCATCTTGGAGATCTTGTCGGTCAACAAGATCATCTGGGGACCGTACGTCAAGATCATCGGGAAGCTGGTGAGTGTGGTGGTGGGAGAAGGTAGAGCGGGGGGGGGCGGGGTGGGATGGTGTTTTGTTATCTCCTGCTTGCTGAATATCGTAGTCTATTGGACATGCGAGTCATTCCCTTGTTTCTGTCTGGTAGAAAAACCCTGCGGCGAAATTGTTTCCTTTCACTTCTATCTCATCCTGTTCTGTTCTGTGCTCTGTGTCGTTTTTTGACCAACTCGGCCCATCACCAGTTTGGCTGCCTTGGCCCTTCTTTTCAACAGACCTTTTCCACGTACTTTTTTTTAATGTCTGCCTATTTTCTCTTGTCCTCTTTTGTATTGGGGGTTCCAGGTATATTTTCTGTCTGGTGATGTTGTCAGAGGCTTTCTTAAAGTATGTCCGATCCAACCCCGTAGTCGGCGTTGTCGATTGAAAGACTTACCATCATTTTGGTTTGGTTGCAGATTTGATTTATTTCCATCCCCGTTTATTTTTCTGTGGGATTTATCTATATTTTCTTGATTTATACATTCTGAGGCTCAAAAGAAACTATAAAATTGTTGTAAGTTCATATTTTCTATATTTTCTATAGAGAGAGAGAGTTTTCTATATTTTCTATATTTTTCTATATTTTCTATATTTTCAGAGGGGGGGAGGGATTTTTCTAGATCCATCTATATCATTTATCATTGTAGCGCGTGTCGTGGCCGCCATTTACGTGTGACGTGCTGACCAATGAGACAAGAAATAGTGGGGGAAGGGGGAGAAAGAAAGAAAAAAAGATCGTTCTATGCCATTTCGGCTTGTAGTGTCTGGACTCTCTTTTAGATCAAGCGAGAAGGGGACTCATCAACAAAAGGCATCAACCATCCCTACTTTGTGGGTCTTTAACTCTTCCCAGGTTTTCCTTTATCTTGCCAGTTTTTTTCTCTCTCTCTCTCCCTGTCTCTCTCTCTTGTCTTTCTGTCTGTCTCCTGTCTCTTCTCTCTTGTCTCTCTGTCTCTCTCTCTCTCTCTGTCTCTCTGTCTCTCTCTCTCTCTCTCTCTCTCTCTCTCTCTCTCTCTCTCTCTCTCTCTCTCTCTCTCCTCTCTCTCTCTCTCTCTCTCTCTCCCTCTCTCTCTCTCTTCTCTCTCTCTCTCTCTCTCTCTCTCCCCCTCTCTCTCTCTCTCTCTCTCTCTCTCTCTCTCTCTCTCTCTCTCTCTCTCTCTCTCTCTCTCTCTCTCTCTCTCTCTCTCTCTCTCTCTCTCTCTCTCTCTCTCTCTCTCTCTTCCTCCTCCATGTCATCCTTGGTCGGCCTCTTGTTCTATTTCCCTTGTGGATATCATGTGACACTTTGTCTTGCTAAGTGAATATATGTTCATTTATAATCGATATGGCTTTCGTGTTTTGGGATTATAAAAAAAAAAAGATACGGACATGTAAGCAATTTTTTTGAGTTTAGCTGTTTGTTTTTTCCCTTAAAGGATCTTCGAAGGATGTGGATTTTATTTTTGATTTTCGAATTTCCCAACGTATCCTCATTGTCGTTCTTTCTCTTCTTTTTCTTCTTCCTTCTTCTTCTTCTTCTTCTTCTTCTTCTTCTTCTTCTTCTTCTTCTTCTTCTTCTTCTTCTTCTTCTTCTTCTTCTTCTTCTTCTTCTTCTTCTTCTTCTTTTCTTTTCTTCTTCTTTTCTTTTCTTCTTCTTCTTCTTCTTCTTCTTCTTCTTCTTCTTCTTCTTCTACTTCTTTTCTTCTTCTTCTTCTTCTTCTTCTACTTCTTCTTCTTCCTTCTTTTCTTCTTTTTCTGCTTCTTCTTCTTCTTCTTCTTCTTCTTCTTCTTCTTCTTCTTCTTCTTCTTCTTCTTCTTCTTCTTCTTCTTCTTCTTCTTCTTCTTCTTCTTCTTCTTCTTCTTCTTCTTCTTCTTCTTCTTCTTCTTCTTCTTCTTCTTCTTCTTCTTCTTCTTCTTCTTCTTCTTCTTCTTCTTCTTCTTCTTCTTCTTCTTCTTCTTCTTCTTCTTCTTCTTCTTCTTCTTCTTCTTCTTCTTCTTCTTCTTCTTCTTCTTCTTCTTCTTCTTCTTCTTTTCTTTCTTCTTCTTCTTCTTCTCTTCTTCTTCTTCTTCTTCTTCTTCTTCTTCTTCTTCTTCTTCTTCTTCTTCTTCTTCTTCTTCTTCTTCTTCTTCTTCTTCTTCTTCTTCTTCTTCTTCTTCTTCTTCTTCTTCTTCTTCTTCTTCTTCTTCTTCTTCTTCTTCTTCTTCTTCTTCTTCTTCTTCTTCTTCTTCTTCTTCTTCTTCTTCTTCTTCTTCTTCTTCTTCTTCTTCTTCTTCTTCTTCTTCTCTTCTTCTTCTTCACACACACACACACACATATACACACACACATACACACATATACACAAGTGTGTGCTTCTTATTATTCTCCAGGCCCTGTTTAACCAACTCCTCCTCCAACCACAACCCACCGCCCATCTTTACGCATGTGGAATAATGCGTACTTCTTCTATCATTCCCGGTAGAGATGTAGTTACACTTGAGTAAAAAGTAATGTTCCTTTCAGGCTGTTACGTCCCATAGAGCTGGGGTCTTATCCCGATTTCAGTAGCCTTAAACGGAACAGGTGATAATAATCACCTCCTGGCCAGACGCTAGTCTGTCGCATGTTTTACTCTCAAGGTAGTGATTGTACTCATTTGCACCTGCGTTGAGTGGCGAAATGCGTGTTAAGTGTCTCTCCCAAGGAACACAATGTCGGGCTGAGCTTTGCTAGATTCAAACTCGGGACCTCATGATCCCCAGCCGAGCATCCTAACCATTCGACCACCGACACCACTTATAAACATGACGTGATTTGATTGTCTCCAGCGTTCTCTAAGTCCCAAGTTAGGCTTAACTTGAAAAGTAATCATTGTGTCTATCTTTTCCCCTTACAAATTGATGCACTTTTATAGACACAACTAATTGCGCACTTACGATATGGCTCACACACACACACACACGTACGCGGGTGCGCGCGCGCGCGCGTGCACACACACACACACACACACACATACAGCGCCATAGGTACACACATAATTTAATCTATATTACTCAGACAGCGTCAGGTTGACATGCTGCGTAACAGACCTTTTACAGACAAGAGAACGCCAGCTTCCGCTGTGATGGGGATGCCGTAGCAAAAGCCGTAGCAAAGCCGTAGCAAAAGCCGTAGCAAAAGCCGCTCTCTAGCAAAAGCCGTAGCTAAAGCCGTCCTCCGTACCAAAAGCCGTAGCAAAAGCCGTAGCAAAAGCCGTAGCAAAAGGGAAAATCTCAGTCTCCCTCTTGTCCATTAGGAAATTGACCAGTTGTGTCTTTAGACTTAATAGCTAATAACTTTGACATTCATAAACACGATCAGTTTAAAAGGGGAACATCATCATTGCCATCGTCACCATCATCATTGATATCATCATCATCATCATTAAAATCATCATCATCAATCATCATCAGGATCGGCATCGTAAGAGCGAGATAGAGACAATTTAATGAGGGGTTGGCACTAAAGACAAGACAAAGATGGATTTGTAGCCCGTAACCCTCTCTCTCTCTCTCTCTCTCTCTCTCTCTCTCTCTCTCTCTACTACTACTACTACTACTACTACTACTACTACTACTACTACTACTACTACTACTACTGCTACTGCTGCTGCTGCCTGCTGCCTTAATACTACTACTAATACTAATAACAATAATGATATAACAATAATAATATTAATAATAATCATAATTTTAAAAATAAAATAATAATAATAATAATAATAATATCACAATAACCATAATAAGATAATACTACTACTACTACTACTTATCTACTACTACTTCTACTACTACTACTACAACAACAACTACTACTACTACTACTACTACTACTACTACTACTACTACTACTACTACTACTACTACTACTACTACTACTACTACTACTACTACTACTACTACTACTACTACTACTACTACTACTACTACTACTAATAATAATAATAATAATAATAATAATAATAATAATAATAATAATAATAATAATAACAATAATAATAATAATAATAAATTCTCTCTCCTATCTTCCTCTCTCTCTCCTCTCCTCTCTCTCTCGTGCTCCCTCTCTCTCTCCTCCTCTCTCATCTCTTCTCTCCTCTCTCTCTCTCTCTCTCTCTCTACTCTCTCTCTCCTCTCCTCTCTTCTCTCTCTCTCTCTCTACCTCTCCTCATCTCTCTCCTCTCTCTCTTCTTCTCTCTTCTCCTCTCTCATCTCTACTCTCTCTCCTCATCTCTCTCTCTCTCTCGTCGCTCTCTCTCTCTCTCCTCATCCTATCTCTCTCCTCTCTCTCTCTCTCATCTTCTCTCTCTCTCTCTCTCCTCTCTCATCTCTCTCTCTCCTCTCTCTCTCCTCTCCTACTCGTTCCCACTTCTCTCATCTACCCTGCTCACCCGCACTCTCATCTCTTCTGCTCTCTCTCTCTCTTCTCTCTTCTGTCTCTCTTCTGCCATCTCTCTCTCTCTCTCTCCTCTCTCTCTCTCTCTCCTCTCGCTCTCCTCTCTCCTCTCTCCCTCTCCCCTCTCTCTCTCTCTCTCTCTCCCTATATGCGATACTGGTTTGCCGAGAAACCCCAAGTGGGTGGCTGCTGGGCCATGACCAATATGTGAGACAGAGGTGAAGGCAATGCCTGGCACTGTACTGTCACGTCTACCCATGCGTAACAGCAATAGGGCAACGCAAGGTTGAATGTCAACTGATGTGAGTCAGAGAGTCTGCCTTTCCCTTCTCATTGTCTGTCTCTGTCTGTCTCTGTCTCTGTCTCTGTCTCTATCTCTGTCTCTGTCTCTGTCTCTGTCTCTGTCTCTGTCTCTGTCTGTCTGGCTGTCTGGCTCTCTCTCTCTCTCTCCGATCCTCCCTCGCATCTCTCTCTCTCTCTTCCTCTCTACTCTCTCTTCTCTCATCTTTCCTCCTCTTCACTTCTCTCTCTCACTTCTCTCTGCTCTCTCTTCTCGCTCTCTCCTCTAATGTGGGTGGTCGGCGGACACTGCTGGTATGTCCTACCGGTTTTCTTTAAACTTTTCCCCTTCCCTTTCATCTTGCCTTTTCTTCTTAATTCACCTTGAGATCACCGCATATGG
The DNA here is from genome assembly GCA_037039925.1 of Doris montereyensis. NCBI lineage: Eukaryota > Metazoa > Mollusca > Gastropoda > Nudibranchia > Dorididae > Doris > Doris montereyensis. Next base: position 134,177 of record JAXRKP010001141.1, on the reverse strand, counting down.
TGGGCGGGGTAAATTTTCAATGAAACAAACAAACAGCGTATACAGTGGTTTTCGCCTAAATGGCCGGTCCTCGGGAGACCAGTAAATGCTGCCTGGTAGCCGAAGGATCTCTAAGGCGACTACTGAATACATGGAATCTCCCTCTCTATGAAATCGTTCACGTTTGTTGTTCAGATCTATAGGCCAAGAGCTCAGAGAATGAAAAACAAGAGGGAGGAAAGAAATATTAGGAAGAACGAAACAGTGTACATTTCTAGATCGCTTTTATTCCTCTTCTCTTTTTCTATTGATCACAACATTAGGTAGTCATTGCATCAACGAATAAGGCCTACTTAAGTTTCAATCCAGCCCATCGTCAGGACTTCATCAGTCAAAACAAAACCATACTTCTAGTTCGCATCAGTTATGGCAACGCCTTTGATCTGGTTTGATGTTCGATCCAATGACGGCGACTGCTATCTGTAAGTGTCGCTTGCTAATACGAACTGTAGAGATGTCAACGTCAATCCTCGTGTTCATTTGTGGGCTGTCTGGCGTCAACATCAAAGAGCCTGGCACTGGGCAGGAGCGGCTAGCAGATATTCTAGGGTGGGTTGGGGTTTTTTTGTAGGCCTACTACACATGTAGATCTACAATGACATGTTTCCGATAGAGAGAAACACGGCATTGCAGATCTGAATTGATTTTTTTTTTATTGCATTGAGTTAATAGACCATTAGGCCTTCCGACAAGAAAAATCGGCCTCTTAGCCGGACTGAAAGTTTTTGAAGCGGCCTCTCTTAGGCATAAGTCAAAGAGAAAATCCGTTACGTGGAAAAAAGGCGGCCTCTTAGAATGATAGATTTAGAAAAGGAAAAAGTCCCTTACGTTGGAAAAGGCGGCCTCTTAGGAATGATAGATCTAGTTAAAGAGGAAAAAATCTGTTACGTTGAAAAGGCGGCCTCTTAGGAATGATAGATCTAGTTAAAGAGGAAAAAAATTCCTTATCTCTTAGGAATGCTAGATCTAGTCAAAGAGGAAAAAAATCCCTTACGTGAAAAAGGCAGCCTCTTAGGCATGATAGATCTAGTTAAAGAGGAAAAAATCTGTTGTTAAAGAGTGGACGTTGAAAAGACGGCCTCTTACAGCCTTTTATGCAGCGGCCTCATAGGCGGAGACAACTGCATCAACTTCCATTGCGCCTTTGCTGGCATAAAAACGATTATTTCAGCAATGGATTGAACAGCCTGTTCCTTTTCAAACGTGAATGAGTGAATAGAAATAAAGTAATTCCTGTGTTCAAATTGCTCTTCTTGCTCAGAGCTGTTTTTGTCCCATGAAGACACAGAAGCTGCACGACTTTGAGGAAGAGTGTATGGAAGATTTGTACTGGGAGAAAGATCTCCTGGTTTCTTAGCTCTCTGAAGAGCGCATCAGAGTCATCAATGAAAGGTAAAAGTTGGGAAGAACTGGGCCTTGGGCAGGATAAATGGAAATAGCTTTTCGTATTTGGAACTGTGATTTTTCTGTAAATTCAAGCTTTTATTCAAAATACTTAAGGTTTTTTGTTTCTTGTTGTTTTTTGTTTGTTTTTGTTTTGAGGGGGAAGGGGGGTTGGTTGTTTTTTGTAATAGGGCTTGTAAACATTAATAGTGTTGATGATATTGTTGTGGATGATGACATCGTCTCTACCTTTTATTAATTACAATCATTAATATACAACTTTGCATAGTTTAATGCAATGAGAGCAGTATTGTTGTTGGTCTTGCTGTCATTAATATATAATATATACGTATTAGATGTTTTAAAAACAATTTAGAATATTGCAACAATCTTTACTATTATGAGTATTATTGTTTTAAATATTTATTTATTGATTGATTTATTGATTTATTTATTGATTTTCTTTATATATTGATTTATTGATTTATTTATTTATTTTTAAATTTATTTATTGATTTATTTATTTATTTACTGATTTATTTACTTATCCATTATAACTATTTTTTTATTTTCTTATTGTTATTACATTATTTTTTATTGTTACCTGACATAAGGTAAATAAAGTGGACACAGGAAAAAATTTGTTTATCTTGACTCTAGAATCACCAAAACAAAACAAATGCTCAAACATAAAGATAACGATGGATTTATAATCCGCATCCTCACAAGTGCAGGCTCGCCAACTATACATCATTTATTCCCAAGCAGGCCATTTCATTCAAAGTCCTCAGCTCCTGAGGAGCATACAGTACAACAGCCTGTTAGGCGTTTGTACTAATGATCTGACAAGATCATTCTCTACCTATAGCTGGGTGCTCATTCACACCAGAATCAAGCGAGGAAAGTAGAGTGAAGTACCTTTCCTAAGAGTACTCGTTGTGAGAAAAACCCTACCTATGCCAGCCGTGGGGCTTGAAACAGTGTTGTCGTGATTAATGGCTCACAACACTGCGGTTCAGCTACAATGCCTCATATATCATAATTACTTTCAAAAAACGCAATCTTGTTTCAGAACAGAGAACATGTCTTTACGACTGGATGACACGAACGCTAAAGAAAATCATCTGCGTCTGACCCTGGCCTCCCTGGACCACCGAATGGGTCGCATGGAAGGAGTGGAAGACAGTGTGCAGGAGGCTCTGACCATCCTCAGGCGTCTCAACAACTCCATGCGTTTTGGCAGCCAGGAGTCTCTAGACATGGGCTCGGTGAGTTTTTACTTTATGTTCTATTATTGAACGGGACTACTGGAAGCGTTAGAAAGGAATTATTACACTGCAGTAGGCCAATGGTTTTTTGAGGGGACAGTAGTCCAGAGGCAAGGTGTCAGCCTCTTAACTGTAAAGGAAGTGGGTTCAAGCCCTGAAGTTTGTGTAATGTTTTTCAAGTAAAAATCCCTGAGATCACCGTAGTTGCGGAAGTGGGTAAAATCGAATCCAAATTGAACACAAAAACCAATGTTTCATTGTCCTTTGTCGCTGATGAAGAGTGTGCAGCACAAAAATATCTTCCTCCTTTTTGGCTTTCAATCTGTTAGTCCATTTCATTTCAAACTCGTCTTCCTCTTCGTACTCGGAGCACTGCATCAAATCAAAAGATGACGGAAAGCTGTGTCAGTGTCAAAAGAATTGTAGAGTAATGACATAATATCAAAGCCCATAGGAACAAAGACGAGACAAATACAAAGGAATAGACAGGAAACGTCTTTGGGCACCAATGGAATCAACACCACCACCACCTATACGTTGGCACCCATCGCCTCGGCATGGAAAGAGAGGGCACTACCAATCAAGCTAACTATGATCCTTAGGAGTTTTACAATAAAAAGATTTCTTTGTCTACAAGATGGCAAATCTAGTTCCAACATGCTAGTTGTTGTCTAAAAACTAAAGAGAACAAAACGAATTTACACATCAGCTGATATGTGCATGTGAGCAAAAGAATGTTGAAATCTTATCTTGATGGGGAGGAGATGGTCGAGGGGTCAAAGGCATTGCGCTGTGACCCAGAGGTACTGGGTTTGAGCCCCACTTCAGGCATTTCACTTTTTTCCTTTGGGAAAGAAAATTTATCCTATTTGCTCACTTGGACAACATTGGGTGACTCCTGTTGCTTAGAGCGTAAAGCCCGGTGACAGTCTGTATTCCTTTCTCTAAAGAAAGAAACTGCAATGCCAGGCGCCACACTTTTTCGGTGTCCACGCGGATGGCGCAATGTTTTTTTAAAATTATTTATATATCTTGATTTGCTGAAGTGTGCTCGGGCCATCGATGAGTCTCCAAACTCTGTTGTAAAACGTCACGGTTTAGATTCATGTTAGATTAGTAAGGTGGGATTTCACGATTTGATCCCACCTTCTTGTATTCACAGTGATATTAGAGAAAAGTACACATCCACATGCAAATACAAACATACAGACACACACATATAAAATGCATACATGCAGACCTATGTTGTTTATGTCTGTATATCAAATTACGGCTTTTTTGAATATCAAAACTGTATATTTTTTATTGTAGATAGTTTTATTTTTATGTAAGGGCCTATTGGAATTGAAAAAGGATGACTATTTGTTCTCTCTTTCTCATTATGGTCCACCTTCTACGACAGCAATAATTCCATTTTTGTAGTTTATAACAAGTGTTGTACTAAATTGTCCATAAAAACTTCTATGTCACTTTTATAATTGTGTGCCAGGACTTGGCTTCCCAGCGTCACCGCACTTACAGCAGCAGCAGCAGCGTCGACATGGGTGGTCACTTGGCCGCAGTTTATCACTGGCAGCGGGAGAAGGGGTAGAGAGAAGTCAGCCTTCCCCAATGCTCATCCACTCCAGGAAGAAAACTCAGTCAGAGCAACTCAAAAGGTGAGACTTTGAACAGGCTGCTTAACTCTTACATAGATAAAGACAAACAGTGAGGCAATGGGGCATGTCGGAAGTGAAGGTAATGACATAAGATAATATGAAAGTCACATAAGATAATATGAGAGCCCCATAGGAACAAAGACGAGACAAATGCAAGGAATAGACAGAAAAAAATCCTGGCCACCATGGGGATCGAACCCGCAACCTCTGTGTCAGCACCCATCACCTCACCATGAAAAGAAAGCATGCTACCAACCGAGTTAACTACGCATAGAAATTGTGACCAAAATCGCCTGCCGTTTGTCACAAATTTCACTTGCATTTTACCCCAACATCAGATTCCCTCAGAACTTCAAAGCCATTTTTTCTCTAAACACTTTTGTGTGTGTATTTGGGACAATTATTTCATTCTGTGACGAAGACTTCTGGACTTTTTTTCACATTTTTTATGTGTCAAGTCAGGTCTGTCCATAGACTGTCCAGCCCAAAACCCGTCAGTATTGACTTTCCTGTTTTCTTTTTCTACCGCACTGTTTATTAATATACATGTACTTGCCCCTGAGATAACCTTAGCTGTGGATGTGGGTAAAATCAAATCAAGTTGATATACATGCTTCAATGAGAACTTTTCCTCCGGATAATAGGATCGCGTGTAAAAAATGGATCCGAGTGTCACTAATGTTCAGTAAGTTTTCAGAAAGTTTACTGAGACATTTTTGTGTAGATCTATTTTTAGTCTATGATGTACAATTTCTTTCCTTTCGCTCTTTCACACGGTTTTCATGACCTTGCTGTTTCTTCTTTAATCCACCCTGAGATCTCTGCATATGGTGTACATCTAAAAAAAAAAAAAACTTTCACTTGAAGTTAACCTGGGGGGGGGGGGGGGAATTTGTCTCTGGCTAGAAGTAAACCAATTCCAGTAATTGCCTGTAAAACATGCCCAACGCCAGGCATTTCTCAGTTGACCAGGCTCAAATTCAGAGCTTCCAGCTGAAAGTGAGTTGAAAAGAAGTACGTGTATTGGAAACTTTCTTTCCTTTTTTTCTCTTTTTATTACACTAGAGATTGTCAAGCCAGTGAAAATAAGAATTTGCGACTTACCAAAAAAAAAACTGAATAGTACTTATGGAAGATTTAAAAACTTTTTTTCTGTTTGTATTGTGTGTCTTTCCTTTATGTCACATATCCCACCCCCCCTCACTTTCCCATTTTGTATGATATCATCATTATTATTATCTTTATCTTCATCATCACCATCATGCCTGATATCACCATCTTCATTTTCAACTTTGTTAAATGGTAAATGATTATCCTCACAGTCATAAATATGGGTGGTTGGCTGATGTTACCGGTAGGTTCTTATTGTTCCCTTTTCACTTTCTCACACTGTCATAAATTGGATTACAGTGTCATCAGTAGTGGTATTTTGATGTGGACACTAACTCTGTATGACAATCTCAACTCTTTTAAGTAAGTGTTTGAAAATACGTCCTTTCCTTTCCACTGTTTCCCGTGAAATGCGTGGGCAACCGGCAGGTCCTACTGGTAGGTCCTATTTCTTTCCTTTCACTTTCACTTATTACTCATCTTGCTGTTTTCTCTTAATTCTCTGAGATCACCGTAAACGATGGACGTGATAAATTTCAATGACACCCACACAAATGCTGGTAACTAAGTAGACATTTTCCACCGCCAGGTTCACAAACTATGCACGTCGGAGACAGCTGAGCTGCTCAGAGTTCTCCATGGAGGATGCTGAGACGGGCACCTTTCTGGGAGACTCCGGTTCCAACACCCATCCGGCGCCGTCCCGATCGCAGTCCCTTTCTCCCAAGGCCACGGTCAAGTTTTACATCAACAAATCCGACTTGAGCCAGACCGTGGTAGACTAAGAGAATCCTCCCACAGTGGCGGAAGAGGATGAGGAATCGGACAGGCAGCGGCAGTGGCAGCCGAGCGATGAGGGTTCTGAGAGTTCTCACAAGCACAAGATTAAAAATTTTGCGTCTCAAGCAGTGCGCTTTGTGGAACCATTAATCCCCTTGTCTGGAGAGGAGATGGAGGGGCAGCAGATGTCATCGTCTATTTCAGTCACTGCTAAGTTGGATTCAGACACCCATATCGTGACCCAAGTGCCTGGTGAGGGTCGGCCCCAGTTACAATTGCAGTGGTTGACCCTCTCCCTTCAAGCAGTCCTGACGTTATTCCAGAAATCAGCCCTCCTGCTGCTGCGAACTTGTCTTCAAGGCCATCAAGAGCTGCAAACTGGCCATGGCAGGACAACCGTTGACTGTGAACACGACACTGGCTGCGAATAATGTCCCTTCGTCCATGCCTCAGTCGTCGGCTTGCTTCGTTACACCACGACCCATTGTGGAGAACATACCGCAGTCAGCAGCACATGATTTGTCATCCATGTTCAACCCCTTGATTGGAGAATACTCCAGCATCACGGACGTTATCGACACATCATGCATCGAAGAGCACTCTCCCCGTGCTCGCCCATCCCAAAGACCTTTCAGACGCCGAAGGCTGGCCAAGTGGAGGCTAAGATGAAAGAGAAATCTGCGGCCCTGTCAAAGCAGCAAGCCTTGAAGCAAGCAGAAGAAACAGAGCATCAGCGCATGGAGTATCTGATTAAACACAGGCTGCGCCAGATCTCCCAGGTAAATAGATTGGTGTAAACACTGTATAATTGTAATGTTGCTGTCACTGAATGTACGCATGTTAACAAATTAGGGCCACGGTGATTGGTTTTACCAATAACAACAAATGTCAAGGTGAAAGTTTTAACTATCAGGAGAATTTTCATTTCAAGTTTCATTATGAGAGAACATCTATACTGTGTAACCTGCTTAGACTAGTACCCATGTTAACTGAGTATAATATTCAATCAAGAGTTTTTTCCCTTTTTCGGTATGTTTTTTCTACTAACCATTATTGCATGCTTTGTGAGAATCTTGGAGTAGTTACCTGGAAAACGCCCTTGTTAGATTGAGCTTAAGAATACACCGATGTTGGGTTGGTCTTTAGTGCAGGCTGCCTAGGTGTTACCATTTATTATAAAGAATATCAAAATACATTTATATGGCACCTTTTTTTTTCACGGGATATAGGCTCATCAACTATGAAAACATTGAACATTTAAACATATATACATTTAAAGAACCTTATCATTTCATAAACAAATATGCATTCACACAATATAGTAGCCATGAGTGAATAAAAGTAAAATGCACTGTTCTTGAATCCATTATTTATCTGTCAAAGTTCAAAAGATATGTTTTTAATTGGGTCTTGAAATGATCAAGGGAGCTTAATTGTCTTAATTTTGCCGGCAATGAATTCCAAAACTGGGGGCCTAAAACATTGAGGATTGTTCTCCAATTTTTCAAATATTTTAGGTTTTTATTAAGGTTTTGGTATCCTCTGGGATCTATACTGCCAACAGAAATAAAACTGAGCAGGAGCACTGAAGGCACTAACAGAAATAAATGCATAATTTTAAAACCAGAATTGGATTAATATTTTGGAGTTGCAGTAAAATATGCGTGCTGACATTAATACTCAAGAGTTGAGTTGGTCAGTTATTTTGAAAAAAGAAAAAGAAAATACAAAGCTGTCTTTATGGAGTATAACTATTTAGGAGATTTTCGAAGTAACTGGGGCCTTGACCATTGAGACATTTAAAAACTTTCTTGCAGATCTTGTAAATAATCCTTTTCTTGACTGGAAGCCAGTGCAATGCGGCTAAAATCTCTGTCGATGAGGAACGTCTAGTCTTTTTGAATACTAATCTGGCTGTATTGTTTTATTCTCTTTGTAACAGGTCTCACTAGAGTAATTCTTCATGTCTCCTTTTTGGATTTTAAAATTAGAAATCAAATTTTAAAACTGATTAGAGTATTTACATTGTACTGTCTATATCCTATATCGATATCTCAAAACACATCACATAGTCTGTACAGTTACCAATAAAATCAGTTTCAGCATTGTACTTTTTCTTTTTTACAGAGACACGTGAAGTTAGAAATACATGAAATATACACAGGGATGAAAGAATATTTGAAATCATGTCAATATATTGAGTAATCTTTAGACACATTTTGTTCACGAACGAAATGTTTTGCTTTGTTCCTCTTGTTGAAGTCTAAACACAGCCTCTTTATGAGCACAGAGCTGAAGTTAATAGATAAGTATACAAAATCAGTACTGAGCACAATATGTAAATACAAAGTATATATCCGGCCTTCCTGCTGGAAATCTCTCATGCCCTACCACCGGTGATGGTGACATACTAAAATCTGTATTTCTTAATCCACACCAACAGGAAACTGGTTCATTAGGAAAGAGGTTTGTTGCTAACCCTTCATTTTTCCCCCTCATTGATTATCTCCTAGAGGAAGTTTTTTTTTCTTTTTTTCTTTCTTTTCCACCTTGGTTTGACATTTCCTCTGCTCATGATTTGAAGAAAGAGGCCTGAGAATGTCATGGAGTCTTGGGTCAGCATGTGGGTTTTTTTCGAATGAAGTTGAATGACATTTTTCTTTGTAAGCAGAGCTATTGGACGTTATTTGAAGTCGTTCAAGTGGCACGGTTGGCTTTTACTGCAATGTGGTATAGCATTTTTATTTCTTTTCCTCTTCTCTTATTTTGTTTGATTTGTCATTCGGTTTGGGATTGTTTTGGCCCACTTTTTGTTTTTGTTTACCCTTTTCTTTTCATTTGGTTTTTGGTTTGTTTTTTTATACCTCAGCTGGGTATGGCAGCAGGGGAGACTCTATGTTGATTTTCTTCCATGAACTTATGACCCCTGGGGCAAAATCGTGGTGACAGTAGTCCATTATAATTGATGTGTCAATGTCACATTCTGTCACATATTTTGTATGCCATAATGTTTTTCCTTTCTGCTTTGGGTTTGTATGAGAGCAGTTGAAGCTGTGTTAAATCTGTAAGCGGCCTCTTAAAGCTTTCTCCCTTCTTTTTCCTTTTTATTAGATTGACCTGAATCTGAGAAATTCAGAAGAGAATCAGAGGTATAGAAACTATCCAGCACCTTTTGTCTTTTACTTTTAGTTTGTGTTTTAATTTCCTCCCCCCCCCTTCCCCCCTCCCCTCTCTCTTCCATACAAATAATTGCGATCACAGCCAACCATTTTACATATTAATTATTGTATATTTTTGCATGCATTTGTCATCATTTCATGAGCAAACTACCAAAGAAGATGAGTGCACTTTTACATAAATGAACATAAAGAAGACTTAAATAGATTTTTATAATCTTCTAGACCTTAGTAAGTTAGACACAATGAAGTGCTTTCTTAAGTGTCCGCTACCTTTTTTCCTCTCACAGATATTGAATCCTATTGTAAGTTAATTGGAACAATGAACAGATCTCCCTCATTGTATTTTCTTCTCTTTTTTTAGCTTGTAAGTCTTTTCATGATACATTACATAGCCAAGAAGGCAAGTGATATATTGATTGTCATTTGGGTTTTTTCTTCCCCTTCTTTTTTTCCTTCTTTTTTTTACAATTTTCTTCACCTACTGTGCACGCATGCACACACATGCACACACACACACACACACACATGCACACACACACACACACACACAAATCCATACACATACACACCCACACACCAACTTATTTTTTTCCCTTATTGACATGAACTGATATCGTTAGGAGATACAATTTTAAATAAAGCTTATAATGTCATGTCATTTCTGTTTTTGGCGATAGAAAAGTGAATAGCCACAAGGGCATTTTCATTGCAAATGCTCTCAAGAGTCTTAAAAAGTTTCAATTAAGAGTTGACCTGCTTACCTAATGTTTAGAAATTTACCTAGAGACTGTTATTTCTTTATTTTTTATTGTTTTTCTTTTTTCTTTATTTTTTTCATTTATTTATTTATTTATGATTTAATCATTTATTTATTGATTCCTTTATTGTTTATTTATTTATTCATTTTTTTAAATTTATTTATATATTTATTTATTTATTTAATGATTCATTTTTATTTATTTATTTATTTATTTAATTAATTAATTATTTATTTATTTATTTATTTATTTATTTATTTATTTATTTATTGATTCATTTATTTAATGATTCATTTTTATTTATTTATATTTATTTATTTATTCATTTCCTTTTTAATCTCCATCTCTTTGTTTGTAATAGTATTAGAATAGTGATTCATTTATATGTTATTTTTAAAAATGTATTCATTTATCAAGTTATTTATTTATCTAGTTATTTGCTTATTGCTGTTATCTTTCCTTTTAAATTTATAAAATAAAATCTGAATGATAAAGATGTAATTTGAGGAAAGAAAAAACCTAAACTTTCATCAAATAAGAAGACTTGTAAGCTAAAAAAGAAAGACTGTGTGTAAGAAGTGAACATAGGGCGTTAAAATTGGAATGCTGGGAAAAGCAATGTTACTCTTCCCCTTTTTAATCGCCATGTATTGTTTGTATTAACAGAGTAATGCAAGTCACCTATGGCAAAATCTAGTTTTGTATAATGTGATTACATAGATGCCAACCAGTGCGTAAAAAATGTATTAAATATGGGGGGGGGGGGGGGGGGTTGGCGTTGAATGTAATTTATATTTACCTTGAAAAGTACGTTATTTGACTGTTAACTCTTTTTGGTTTATTTTTAGAAACTCTTAAGTTAATGGCAGCAACTCAGAGAAATTTGGATGAAAGTCTGGTAACGTTCTGAGTTCACGAAAACACAGCCGCATTTTGCCAAAAAGCCCAATTTTTGTTGTTATTTACAGTAAAGGGGGGTTAATTCAAGGTTAATTCACCAATGTTTGCTGAAATATTACGGACTGTTAAACAAGTTGCAAGTAATTTGTGCTGTCAGTGTTTTATTTATTTGAAAAGTTTTTAGCAATTTGATTTATATTTATAGCCAAATAATGTTGATATGAAGGAATATATTGCATCATGGGGCATTATTTAAAGTACACATCTTTTAGTACATTTCTAGATGACAACAATATCTATGAATTTTTGCTTTCAGGACGAGAGCGGCAGTATCAGCGATATTGCTAAAGTCGTGGTGGCCGAGCTGATGGCAGAGGAGAATAAGCCAGATGAGGCTAAGGACTCTGATGACATGACGGAGGGGATGACATCGCAGGGGCAGGGGAGGAAATCACAGACAGCCAGTTGGACTTGGACATGTGCTCCACTCCCCATGACGGCAACATGAGCGATATTGAAGAGGACGTCTCAGAGGAGACACAGCTGCTGTTCCGTAATCGAGTCCAGATAAGGATTTCCCAACCCAGTCAAGATATTGGTGAGATATAGCAGTATCTCAATTATGATAGGATGCCTTTCTTCATTCTGTCTCGTTCGTTCTTGTGGGAGTCATCTACAAATTCAAAACACTTTTGTCTATTAACAATAAAGGAAAGTTCCTTCAAGGCCATTAAGGCCCATAGAGCTTGTGCTTATCCCGGTTTCTATTGCATGAAGTAGAACAGGTGATGATGAAATAATCATCTCCTTGAGAGCATGCTAGTCTGAAGCAGTTTTTCACTCCCAAGCTAATGCTTGTACCCATTTGCACCTGGGTTGAGAGGAGATAATGCGTGTTAAGTGTCTTTTCCAAGGAACACAATGTAGGGCCTAGCTTTGCTAGGATTCGAACATTGGACCTCATGATCCCAAGTCCGGAAGCCTACCCACTCGGCCAGCGACGCCACATCGGTTAATGATAAGAAGTTTGATTTTCCTAGTATCTGAGAGATTTTGTATCGTGTAATGATTGTACTATCCTGAATTTGCTAGTATCTGAGAGATTTTGTATCGTGTAATGATTGTACTATCCTGATTTTGCTAGACTAAATTGTTAATTCATTGATAATAAAGTTTACTGACTCTTGCCTAAAGCATCCTGTTATTCAAAGGCAATAGAATATTGATATACATACTATATATAAATTGCATCATAATGAGCTCAGCAATAAAAGATTTTGATGAGTCTTTACAAAGAATCTTTGCAGATTAATTTGAGATTTAGACAAAACACAAAGAGCATTTCTTTTCTCATCTCTAATCCATGTGATTTTTGTTGTTGTTGACTTCCAGGAGACTCGCAGTCCATATCTAAATTCAAATGTTGATCAGACAGACAGACAGACAGGCAGGCAGGCAGGCAGACAGGCAGGCAGATCAGGCTATGTCAGTGGAAACTCAGGATGTTGGATGTGTGGTCTTTGCCTCTCTCTCTTGTCCAGATGGTGATACCTAGCACAACCTCAGATTCAATCCTCTATACACTTTGTTTCTTCCTGTTGTTAGACATGATTCATTGATTCTATTGCTATTAAACAAAACAAACAATAAAACTACAAAAAAAAACAAACCCAACTTTGTTGCCCTTTGGATATAGAAATGCAGAATACCATGCTTTCATGGGATGTTGTCGATGGGTTTTTGTGTGTGTGTGTGTGTGGGGTTTTTTAAAATCTTTGTACAGTCAGAAATCCTTTTCTTTAAATTGTCTTAGGCTCCACCCATTCTGATTTGAATTTATTTATATTTGCTTTTGGGACGCAAAATTAAGACTGCACTCATATTTCAATATTATGAGCCCAACTTAACTGAAGGCTTAGCAAATGAAATGCTTATTTAATTTATTTTAATATCTTTTGTTAATAAAAAAAAACCTTTACTGCTGCCATTTGTAATAATATAATGATCAATTATCATATTGAATTCAAGGTTTTGAAATTGGTTATTTTTCCCCATCAAGCTTAACGGTCTTTTATGATATTATATACTGTAGTCCGTTCACCCAAGGTTTGACCACAGTGACCACAAAAAACTGTTTGTAGTGTTGCAAATGTCGAAGATATGTGAATGATTTTTGCATTAAGACTTAGATTTGCGATGACCTAAAGCCATGTTTTCCCCCTTCATAATTATTGATGAAAATTTTTTAATTTGTTTCTCTGTGCTATATGAAAACGAGAGCACTGACAAGGATAAACATTTAGATGATGGTTTACTGTAATAATCTAACACTTTGTCACTATAATGCTTAGTTTGATTAAAACAAATTTACTGTAAACATCTAAGTTTGGGGGATCATTGAATTGAAAACAGAGAAAAGATGAAAGGAATTTGCCGTTTTGAGCAAATAGTACTGTGCACAAACTTTAAATTCAAGATTTGTTGGGTCATTATTAATTCTGTAAGCCAATATACATGCAACAATTCAGGATCCAATATTTAGAAATAGCTGAGGAAATGCAACTAAACTGTGATCATACTCCAGTGAACGGACTATAGCGCTGTATGATGAATACTAATCCAAATTGACAACACGCTTTTTCTCTCCCTTTATGGTTTTTTTGATCCAATTTAATCCACTTATATTGGTTTTGATTTGACTTTTAACAATCATTGATTTAACTGGGGAACCGATGGATCTGTATCTATGTCTATTTACACATTCTTACATTCATATTCATCAAGAGAATTCTTGTAATGTTGAGTTGTTGTTTTTTAACGGTTTTTGTTAATATATATTATTTGTAATGAGAAAATTTATGTTTTGGTTTCCTTCTCCAACCCTTTTGTATTCGTTAAGATGAGTTGTTGTTTTCTTCATTCAAATTCTGTGTGACAGCAGTATTGATACCATCTGTGATGTTCATTGACCTCAGAGTTCATTACCTGGAAATTGTATTCGCCTATCATTTGGCAACACATGAATAAAATAAGAAAAGAGTACTAGAATTTGAAATAATCCATAATCAATCTTTAACAATCTTTTAAGCAATCAATCCATTATGCAATTTCAGCCATTGTTTAGCAACCTCATGTTTTATTCCTACATATTTTTGTGTGAGGTCTTCTTTTCTTCTTTTTTTTTTCTGTGTTTGTATTGATTACAATTTTTTTTATTAAAAAAAAAAGTATGAGTTTTTTTTCTGTTTAAGAGATTTATTTTCGCGTCTGTGAAGGGAGCCCGGAGGAACACCCTCCCTCTCTCTTCCAAACTCATATTACAACCGTATATTTTTACGTTCCTAGACATATCTGTTATCAACGGAAAGAAGTTATTTATAATACGATATATCATTTGTACAAAGACTACTTATTTCCTTGTCTTGTCAATAATTATGGAACAGTTGAGTTTGATTGCTGCATGGGAATGGGAGGACAATTACTCTACGAAGGATTCCAAAGAATTGATGGTTTTTGCTTTGATATTGAAACAGCTTTTGGTCTTTCTGTTTGACAAATGAATTAACAATGCATTCGTGAGGCAACTAGCATTTCTGTTCTTTTCCACCGTCCCATTCCAGGAATTGATGTAGTACTTATATAATGTCTGTGTACTTGGGTGTGCTCTCTTCTCTTGGTTTTTTTTCTTATTTTCAAATAATTTTTTAATTTGTTGCATGGATCTAGACATTGTTTTTGAAAAATGAGTTAAACAAACATAACTACAGTAATCTCCACTTTAGAGGCACTTAAGAGAGCACTTTTTACATGTAACAGATTTTTTCCTCTTTCATTATCAGTCCTGAGAGGCCACTTCGAAAGCATTCAGTCCGGCTAAGAAACCGTTTTTTTCTTTAATCAAAAAGCTGAATGGTCTGCATAACTCAATGCAATAAAACAAAAATTCAAATTCAGATTGCCAATGTGACGTCTCTCTCTATGTAGAATATGTTATTGTATATATTATATACATCGTGTTATAGGCTAGAATCTCTGCTACTACCTTGCCATTGTAAGGGTCTTTGATGTATATATGCCAAACACCCACCAGATGAACAAGACGATTGACACCTACTGTTCTAAACACTTGCAAACTAGTGCCGTCATTGGAACAGCCATAACCGATGCGAATTAGAAGCATGGTTTCACTGATAAAGGACTGATGACGGTCTGGATTAAAATTGAATACGGCCTTATTGGTTTAATGCAATGGCTACCTAGTGGTGTGATCAGTAGATATAGAACAAGAGAAGGAGAAGAAGACTTACAAAAAATGTATACTTCTTCGTACTCCCTTATCTTTCTTTAACGTCCTCCTCCTCTTGTTTTTAGTCCAAGCTCTAGGCCTAACGGTCTGACCGATAAACAGAAAGTGATTATTTAGGTCGCACCCCCATGTATTCGCCTAAGAGACCGTCTGACTAAGAGGCCACTTTCTGTTGTCCCCCATGGAGATTCGACTTCATGAAAATTGTGTATCACTATCAGGTAATAGAGTTGTGGTCTTGTACTGAAAGGAATATAAATTGAAATGCAACCCGATGTTTTGTTATTGATCAATCTTTCATCCATTCCTTTACGTGTGTGATTTTCCTATTTCCTCCTTTCACAGCAAACGTGCTGCTGTACACTCTGTCTATTGAGAAATTTAGGATGGTGTTCATAAAGAGATTATTGCAATCATAATGGTTTGAGAGCTTTGCCAGGGTAGTGATAGGGAGGGTTTATTTTCCTTCATGTACTCAAGTTTGAATGCATTTTGTCTGTGGTGAGAGAATGAAATTACTATGATGCAGTACTATGTGTCTGATCTGATGAATCACTGGCGGGTTACAAAAGAATACAATACTGCCACAATACTGAAACTAGTATGTGTAATATGTATATTTATGGTCAATATTCTTCTTCAGAAGATATTGAATTTTCAAGAAATGGTCACCTTCACAAAATTTCTATATTCTTTGCCCTCTTTTGGGATATCTTTTAAGCATTTGTATTTGTTATAAATACCTGAAATTTCAGTTTACATTTATGTTCAAGATTCTTCTTCAGGAGATTTTTAAGAATTTTACAGTAAATGTTCTTTCCACAAAATGTCTAATTCCTCTACCCCTTTTGGAATGTCTTTTAAGTGTGAATATATATTTATATGATATATACCAGAAATGTTTATCTTTTTTCCTCCCTCCCTTTCACAATACTACACCTTCATGCCATGGTTATTTTTGTGATGAAACTTAAGCACTTTTGCTGTACGCATTAGATTGGATACAAGGTTAGAAAGTCTAGTTATAACAACCTTCCATCCACTGATTTATTGTGTAATTCGATTTCAGCATAAAAAAAGTAAAGAAAAAAAAGAAAAAATTACAGCTTTTCGTTTAGGAACATGATTTACTCCACAGAGCCTCATAACAAAATTTTACAAAGAGAATACCATGAACTATTCTTGTGTAGTAATATCTTCCTCTTGTAAAAAATACTATACACAGTTTATACTATACAACAATCAAGCATGAAAGCAAAATGAATTTACTTAAAAGTAAACAATTAATGGAAAAGATTGTAAAAGCCACTCTGACCTAACAAAAGGTCGTCACCTTTGTTCCTAGTTCAGCTGTTGAACACAAAACCAGATTGTCTTCAAAGCAAAAAAAAATTCATGGTTTGATTGTTCGCTGTACACAGTCTTGTCAAGAGTCAGATTTAGAGTAAGATTTGCAATCTTTATTTTGAAACAAAATGATTTTTTTTTTTTTTCAAAGTAGAAACTAAATATCAATAAATTTAAAATAAATGTCAGATTTTCGATATTGTTGTAATATTATTTTTTCATGCTTTATTCTTTTATATATATTAAATGATGCCTTTAATTATAAGGTTGATATCTTTTTGTAAAAAAATTGTTTTCCAATTCAAGGCTCTTAATTTTATTGTTCTATATATTTATGAGATCAGAGAGAGGGTGGCTGTTGAAACAAATTCTAGCCATTCTCTATGGAATCCACTTTTCAGCATAGTATGTACTTGTTGGTTTATAAGTCAACGAAATTGATGTATTTGTTTTTTCTCTCCTTCGATGAAATCCTTATTTCCACTGTTGAACATAGAAAGCTATTCAATCTTTAATGTGCAATGTGTCTCCCCCCCCCCCCCCTTCCCCCAATTTCATTCTTGCCTGTTAATCGAGCCATCGATTACATGCAGCAAGTAAGCTTTCCAATAATACATTGATATTGATTGACCTATGGGCAAATGTAGTGTTCTTGGTATGTTACCTGATAACATGCATAACCATCAATTATACTGCATGAGATGAAATACCATTCACTTCTCATTAGTCCATGGTGGAGGTAGGGGCAGTGGTAGGCCTTACTGCTGTCCTTTCATTTTTTTCATCTTCTTAATTCACTCTGAGATTACCTCCTTTGATGGATGCGGCAAATTGCAATGAAACAGACAAACAATCTAAATTCTCATGAAAACCAAGTTTTTTGTTTCTAGTGGATGATCTGTTTCACCATTTGTATTTCTAAACAACCCTCCCTTGCAATATGAGATCACCGCCATGGTGGACAGCGTTACTTCAAAGAAACAAACAGCCCTCCTTGCAATAGACACCACTTTGTCATTTGACTTCTTTGAAGACCTACATTAACTGTCATTTTAGTAAACTTGGTTCCCTCTCTTTCCCAAGAAATCCTTTTAGTCATGGAACTTTCATTTATTTGTGAGTCATGGGAAATGATTTTAAAAAAAATAAACTCATGTTCTTGTCGGTGACATTCCTACTCGTATCCATTGAGTGACTTGCTATTTGTTAAGGTGGTCTGCTCACATGCTGAGGTCAAAGAAAACACTTGAATGTATGACTTTAAATAAATGATAATAATAATCAAGTATAGAACTTGGAATTGAAAATGTATAATTAAAAGTCATTATAGAATATTTAAGTTTAAATAGATAGTAAAAACCCATTATAAAACGTGTAATTAAATAGATATTAAAAAGCCATTAGAGAGCATTCAATTATAAATAAATGATAAGAAATCCATTCTAGGACTTCTAATTAAATAAATAACAAAAAAGACCATTATAGAACAAATAATTATAGATAAAGAACAAAAAGCCATTGTAGAACATGCACATATAATTAAATAATAAAAAAATACTTTAGAACATTTATTAAAGATCTATTTAGTTTTAGTGGTGCGGTTGAACTAGTGATAAATCATCAGTCTCAGACCGTTGGCTTTGAATCACTAAATATGACTAAACCTGAAGTTGTAACCCGGGCAAAGCCATCTCTAACAATACGGTAGTTTACTTCACTCTTGCTAAATGTCAAGTAGTACAAGGTCAACTACAACTGTGGAATGAACCCTTTTAAACAAACCGGGGATGGTCTCGGTGCATAACGTGACCTAAATCGGGATATTTTCAGTTCTCTAAGAATTTGCAAATCCTTTACTAATAAAGCAAATCCCTTCAGCAGTTTAAGAGGCTTTCCAGGCTAAGTTCAGAAATTTTTTTTTAGGACAACTGTGAGATCACTGCTCTATGGAGATAGGGTGAATCATAAGCAAAGGCCTTTTTGATATTAGCATGTACCTTAATTCCACAGCATCATTCCACCATTGCTGCTCAAGATGGTAGCCAATTCCAGTAGATATGAATCTTTATGAACGGACAATCAGAGTTCAAAGCCATCGTTTATCTGTCTCTGAAAGTGAAAGACTTGAACTGAGTCGTAGCTTCATTCGTTTTCATTCGGTTGTCTTGTCTTGTCCTCTCGTGTGTTTTTTACAATGGGCATCCGTTTTGAGTAGGCACGCAAAAACCCTTAAACTTGACGACCACCATGCTTACTAAGCCTCATGTGGCCAAGAATCGGCTATGAACTTGCCAGTCTAGTTCATCAGTGTGGCGTTGGTGGCTGAGTAGTAAGGCTGCCTTACTGGGGATCACGAGGTCCCGGGTTTGAATCGTAACAAAGGTAGGTCCGACATTGTGTTCCTCAGGAACACTTAAAAACGCATTTTTCCCACTCAGCCTAGGTGCAAATGGGTACAAGCACCAGCTTGGGAGGAAACACCTGCACCAGACTAGCGGCCTGTGCAGAAGGTGATCATTGTTATCACCTGTTCCACTTCACACTATTGAAACCAGGACAAGCTCAGGCTGTATGGGCCGTAACAGCTTTGAAGGAAGGAACGTTACTTACTTACTTACTTACATCATGGAAAGCGTGTGAAAGCTGCGAGTTCCCCAGGGACCCCTTGGCAGACTTACTTACTTACGAGATCATTGACTTTTTGGGGATTCCCATTAAATGCATTGGGTAAAAGTGAAAGATAAAAGTTGATGGTGTATCCTGTGCAAGTCCAAAATTAAAAATCCTACCAAGATCATCTTAGTTGTGGAAGTGGGTAAAATCACATCAAAAACCTCAGTTTGGCCCATGTCAATCTAATCCCGAGGCTTTGCTTCAGTGCCATGTTTGTTTGTTTGTATGTTTGTTTGTTTGTTTTTTGGATGAAGACAGCCTCAATTATGCCTTGTCTTGTCAAATTGGTTATTTCATTTTGATATCAGCTAGTCAATTTGTCATTGGATATCTCATTACAGGCCTACTGACCTATTTTCTGGATATTCCATCGTCAAATTAATACGTAATTTGTTTTTTTGCGGATGTTTTGCTCCTCGTTTGCGATTAAATACTCATGAAGATTTCTAACTTGTTTTTAGATCGATGAACTAGTTGTACATAAATGTGTAGGAACAAAAGTGCATGCTCAATTTTAAAAAAGGAAATTTACATCTGTTTCCTAATTAATATTCACAGGTTTTCATTGCCAGAATTTTGTTTTGTTTTTTGTCTCCTTGTTTCTTTGTTGTTGTTTTTGTGGTGGGGTGTTCTTGTTTTTTTTTTGGAAGTGGAAGTGGAGGGGGGAGGGGGGGGTATTTCAGATGGGAGAAAGTGTTTTCATGTTTTCTTCTTCATCATAATACTTAATTGACTCAATACTTGAGTACAGCTGTGTTACTGTGAGCACACATGCTTTTTCATGTTTACTATGGTTGATCTCAAGTTGCAACAGGGGACTAATGTTTTTCCAAGTTGGTTTTTTTTTCTTCTTTTCTTTCTCACCCATGAAATTGACAGAAGATGTGCAAGCTTAGCATGCAAAGTGCAATGGTGGCATCAATGACTGCATTTAATGCAAAAACAATTCATATTTTACTGTTTCAGTATTGATGAATTTCAAATAATGTGTTGACAGAGGTGAGATTCACAAGGGTTTCGAGGTTATTTGTTGACATCAATTATTTCTCATCTTTTTGCTAAAGGTGCACTATAGGGTATTTGAAATCAATATGTTAAACAAATGTTTATTTATACAATCCGTCAAGAACATACTCATGGCTAAAATAGCTGACCTGCACTACGCAGTGATGAACTGTAGGTTCACTGAAGGCCATAATTACATTTATGTATTTTAAAACAGGATGCTGTTGTCTCTTATGTTTACAAAGAAAATAGAACAAAACTCATCAATACATAAATAAGAGAAATTGAAGATTTTTAACAATATGCTGCAACTGCAAGGTCACCATTTCTACCAATATGCTTCACGTTATCATTTTATAGTTTATAATTTATAACAGTATGCTTCAAGTTATCATTTTATAGGTTATGATTTATAACAATATGCTTCAGGTTATCATTTTATAGTTTTTAATTTATAACAATATGCTTCAGGTTATCATTTTTAGTTATCATTTTAACAATATGCTTTAGGTTATCATTTATAAATTTAAACAATATGCTTCAAGTTATCATTTTATAGTTTATAATTTATAACAATATGCTATTATCATTTATAATTTATAATATGCTTCAGGTTATCATTTTATAGTTTTTAATTTATAACAATATGCTATCATTTATAACAAATATGCTTTAGGTTATCATTTTATAGTTTTTAATTTATAACAATATGGTTATCATTTGATAGGTTATGACTTCTACCAATATGCTGCAGGTTATCATTTTATAGGTTATGACTTCTACCAATATGTTTCGAGTTATCATTTTATAGGTTATGACTTCTACCAATATGCTGCAGGTTATCATTCTATAGGTTATCATTTATAACAATATGCTTCTTCTACCAATATGGTTATCATTTTATAGGTTATGACTTCTACTAATATGTTTCGAGTTATCATTTTATAGGTTATGACTTCTACCAATATGCTGCAGGTTATCATTCTATAGGTTATCATTTATAACAATATGCTTCAGGTTATCATTTTATAGGTTATGACTTCTACCAATATGCTGCACGTTATTATTTTATAGGTTATGACTTCTACCATTATGCTTCAGGTTATCATTTTCTAGGTTATGACTTCTAAATTTTAATATGCTACAGGTTATCATTTTATAGGTTATGACTTCTACCATTATGCTTCAGGTTATCATTTTATAGGTTATGACCTCTACCAATATGTTTCAGGTTATCATAGGTTATGACTACTACCAATATACTTCAGGTTATCATTTTATAGGTTATCATTTTATTTTTATTTATTTATCATTTTATAGGTTATCATTTTATAGGTTATCATTTTATAGGTTATGACTTCTACCAATATGCTTCAGATTATCATTATAAAAGGGTATCATTTCATAGGTTATGACTTCTACCAATATGCTGCAGGTTATCATTTTATAGGTTATCATTTACCAATATAGGTTATCATTTTATAGGTTACCTTTTTATAGGTTACCTTTTTATAGGTTATCATTTTATAGGTTATCATTTTATAGGTTATCATTTGATAGGTTATGACTTCTACCAATATACTTCAGGCTATCATTTTATAAGTTATGACTTTTACCAATATGCTGCAGGTTATCATTTTATAGGTTATCATTTTATAGGTTATCATTTTATAGGTTACCTCCTAATAGGTTATCATTTTATAGATTATCATTTGATAGGTTATAACTTTTACCAATATACTTCAGGCTATCATTTTATAGGTTATCATTTTATAGGTTATCTTTTTATAAGTGGTCATTTTATAGGTTATGACTTCTACCAATATGCTGCAGGTTATCATTTTATAGGTTACCATTTTATAGCTTATCATTTTATAGGTGGTCATTTTATAGGTTAGGCTTCTACCAATATGTTTCGGGTCATCATTTCGAGGGTTATCATTTATAACAATATGCTGCAGGTTATCATTTTTTAGGTTATCATTTGTATCGATACGACACATCAATGTCAGGGTTCTTGTTTTGGTCAATCTTGCCATTTCACCACTTTTCACCTGCCAACAATTTATATATGTTATCTTTTTATTACTGCAATTTGTTGCCGAAAAACCTAATCACAAGAATGCCAGTGTTCAAAAGTATAATAACAAACAATCACTACACCAAATTCCTGGTCTGCTGTATAATATCTAGTGCTTACCTAGAGAGTGGTATCTGTTCTCTGTGAGATTTCTTTTTCCTGTCATTTAGTTGTGGGTAGTTTTTTCTCTCTTTGTGAATGTATGAGATCATTTGGGAGAAGTGGGGAATATTGAGTTGTGAATTTAACATAAAATTACTTATTCAGATATTAATTTTGATATTTATAATATATATACATATAGTCCCATTAATGTCAGCTGTGTGTTGCTATGACATTAAGATCTCTACCGTGGGATTTGCCCAGGGATGGTGTGGTGACTGTTACGTTTTTGGTTACACCTTATTCTGTGTGTGTGTGTGTGTGTTTATTTTATTCCTGCCTTTTTGCTCATTCTGGTTTTTATTTGTGTATAGTGTTTTTTTGTGTTACATTTTGAGTTCGTTGTGAGTTATCTCTGTCCCAGTCCAGGGTAAATATTATTCACTAGATTTTGAAAACAAGATGAGTTGTCTCCTCTACTCATTTTATTAACATTACAGTACCGTACAACCTTATTATAATTATAATCGCTTTCACTTCATAGGGGCAATGTGTTTTGTGGATAACTTTTTAATTTTAAACCACATCAAGTTCAAATTGTGTTCCTTTAAAAGGTCATGTGGCAATATATGCATATTTTTTCAAATTTTTTTTAGATCTCAAAACAAAAAAGTTTTCTTCATAGCATAATTTGCGAAAAATGGAGTCATCGTAACGCCTTTAATGTTACATGATTTACAGCCTAAGTTTGCCTTTCATGTCATCCATAAGAGCAGATTCATACTGTTTTTAAAAGGCAACTCATTCATGTCATCCATAAGAGCAGATTCATACTGTTTTTAAAGACAACTCATTCATGTCATCCATAAGAGCAGATTCATACTGTTTTTAAAAAACTCATTCATGGCAACTCATTCATGTCATCCATAAGAACAGATTTAGCAGATTCATACTGTTTTTAAAGGCAACTCATTCATGTCATCCATAAGAGCAGTGAATCCTCTTAAGATATGATTGTTCTGCTCTGTGTCATGTGATGATAAGCAGAGAGTCTGTTTCCTGTTTCCTGTAAACAACATTGCCATAAAATGTAAATTAGAGATAATCTTAGTATAATATAATGGTGTACTGAAACTGCCCTTCATAGATTACACAGTGATTACTTTAATACTATTTGTTACGCATTTAATTCTACATGAATTGAATTATTAAATTGAGTTTATTCCAATCATGAACCTTGTATTAATGGACAAATATAGAACAATGGTGCTGATATTCAGCAATGTATGTTCATATCATATAGATCAATATTAACCTGTAGTTAAATGTGTACACATGTAGTATGACCATTGTTTGTATTAAGAGCATGACTAGGAGTATTACTGCTGATAATGAAGTCATGACATCTTGCTGAGGTGGAAAATGATTATGTCATCATGCTTTTTATTTCAGTTGTTAGTTGTTTCATCAACTGAATTGTACACGTTTGCAGTGTAGTATGATAAGTAGGGTGTAACTTTACTTAAAGGATTAAAAAAAGAAAATATTTAATGTTTGCTAGTTGACTTACCCCCCCCTCCTGCACCCCTGAGCCCCAATTCATCTCATCAGTTGATAAGTAGGGGGTGAGGGGGCGATGGGGGTTTACTGACTGACCTACTTCTTTTTGATTTTCTCCTTCAACTTGCTATTTTCTGTTAATTTACCCCTAGATCAACGCATATGGGGGACAGAGTAGACTGCAATGGAAAAAGTAGCGACAAAAAAGTTGAATGGTGAGACGAGTGGGAAGCGGGAAATGTGTGACAGCACAATTTTCTGACTGTTTCAATTTGATTTAATACTGGGTTTGTTTTTGTTTGTTTTTGAGTTGATTACTTTTTAAGTTCGTCTTTGTGTGTGTATGTGTGTGCTTGTGTTTTTTTTTGTTTGTTTATACCCAGTGCTAGTGTTACAAACCCTCAAAATCTCTTATTATATCATATTAATTTTATGAACAATCCCCGTCAACGATATATCCTAACCATCGATAATAAAATATAATACACACACGGAAAAAAAGAAGAAAAAAAGAAAAGAAAACATGGGAAATACAAACCAAGAATGTGTTGACTTTCTTCATTTATTACGTGTTTGATCTGTTCTCAATATTATAATATTAGGAAACTATGACTAAATATTATGTAAGTTGTGTTCTTGTGTTATGTGATAAACATCAACTGATTGGAAGATCGATTGCGATCGCAATTCTATTTTTTAAAATTTGCTCCAATGTTATATTTAACTTCATTTACACGTATTTGAATTCTGCGATGTCTGGGTGTGGAGAATTCCTTTTTAATTTTTAATTTTTTTTCCTTTATTTTTTAAGAAAATTAATTTTTAGGGGTTGTAAATTTCCTCCAAGAGCTTTCTACAAAGGCTGTAAGGTCAACACACACACACACACACACACACACACACACACACACACACACACACACATATACAGTGCCTTTATTTTTGGAACAAGGGGCGAAACGGTAATTGTATTACTCACTGACTGCAGAGATGTGAGCGTATCGTATGGGATACACTTTATACCTCCTTCTGAGTCTGATGACGAGTCGAATTGTCCAACCCCGTTTGATCGTGACTTACAATGGTGGAACACGTCCCTTTTCCACCGTGCCAAATCCATTCTACGAGACAGACAGGGTATCTCCTTCCTATCCGATTTGACAAACAGCATGCGGGAGCCCTAATAACAAAATATAATATATTAGGCCTATGTATCCTACGAAAGCATAATTTTTGTATGCATTTTTTTTTTAATAATCAGCGAATCAAAACTACACTACAGCGTGCGCTTTCGCAAAAATGCGAATTTGAAGAATATAATTTCATTGTTTTTCTTTTCTTAAAAAAAAAAAAAAAGGAAGGAGAATTGAAAGTGCGACTTTCCATCTTCGGTGTTGTCATCATTTCACTCTCACTCTTGAGTCTTTGTTTCCACTCGACTTTATTCCATCTCTACGTTAGCAAGATATTTGTGATTTTCCGTGTTATGAATTTCATTATCGTGTCCACCGTGTGGTTAGTTTTGTTTCCTTGACATTGAAAGCATCAGTGTTGGTTATCACTATCACCTTTACGGTGTCAACATCTGTCCAACTACGATCACGTTTTTGCGGCGACATGAACACAGCTGTAATTAATCCTAGTCCTAGTCCTAGCCTGATGCTTCTTCTTATCTTCTCTCTCTCTCTCTCTCTCTCTCTCTCTCTCTCTCTCTCTCTCTCTCTCTCTCTCTCTCTCTCTCTCTCTCTCTCTCTCTCTCTCTCTCTCTCTCTCTCTCTCTCTCTCTCTCTCTCTCTCTCTCTCTCTCTCTCTCTCTCTCTCTCTCTCTCTCTCTCTCTCTCTCTCTCTCTATATATATATATATATATATATATATATATATATATATATATATATATATATATATATATATATATATATATATATATATATATATATATATATATATATATGTATTCCAAGGTATTAAATTCAATAATTTCCTTCGCTCAAACTTGTTGCTGAGCAGAGTGCTAAAGTGTATGCATCCAATGTAGATATAATGTATAACACCTATTGCGGTACTCTGTTTCTCAGTCTCAGTCTCGTATAGCAAGATAAAAGAATATAATATTTTATTTGCGTTACTATATTTCCTATGCACATCGATACCAAAACCGATACCACCTTCTTTCCATCTTGGTTGTAAATGACCTTCTTTCTTTTCTTTTTTCCTTATCAGTTCCCATTCTACCTTACGGTAGATGCCTGATATTGATATGGTATTCATCCGATCTATCATGTCCTGCCATTTTTGGTTTCCTTTCTGTGACGGTTACATTTCTTGCTATGAATGACACTATTCTTTATTGTGTTTTCATTCTAATTAGTGATTTGATTTTTTTGTGTTTTTAAACTCCCCTTGGTGTTTTCAGACTTGGGGACTGTCACGTTATGGCCACGCATAGAATAGAAGGCCACTTGCATGATCATAATTGAGGCCGCATCGAAAATGGTTGGCATTATGGCATGGCAACTTATAAAAGTATGGGTTGTTTACATTTAAAATGGAGAAAGTCTCGATTTATTTCAGTGGTTCTTGACCTGGGTTCGATGGAATCCCACGGGTTCGGTGAGCCAGTCTCAGGGGTTCGTTGGAGAACAACACACAGACACACACACAAGCACACAATGTGTGTTGTTACATTATTTTTTTTCGAATTCAAAAGAGTTCGGTGAATGCAACAATGTTAAGAACCTCTGCTTTATTCATTAAAAAAAGAAAATACGTACAAAGGGTTTTTTCAGGCAAACCAATCTAACAGATGCGTTTGAAATATTTAACTACCGTAACTCTTTAACTGTATTGATCGTATTCACGGTATGCAGCTGATGTGTAAATGACAACAAACCCTTCGTTCTTTTCATCCATAATGACTTTTTTTTCTTCTGGAATTCTCACCTTTCATTAGAGATGAATTTTTTACAATAAGCTCATGGAGGCAATCCACTAGTTCATTCATGCACCACGGGATGCAGTGCACCGTGAAGTCTGGAACATTTTTGAGATAAATAATAATTATTGACGACAACAACACTGTTTTCTTGACCTCAATGTTGGATCAGCACGACGTAAGAAAAAGGTTTACCTGAGTTAGATCATCCAGTCATTAGTCGTCGCTGACGTCTGCATGGCATACTGTTCTATTTTAAAACTCAGGTAAGTGACAGAAATTGTTCAGGAAGTTGTAAACGCTTTTGTCTTTGACTTTGACATTCTCATGAGAGATAATAGTGCGGCATATTACATAACAACAAAGAAAAAACTACTGTACTGAACAGAACGAGGCACATTCGTGTGTGTGTGGGGGGGGGGGGAAGAGAGATCTCAAGTTGGGGGAGAGACGCCGGTTCGGGGTTAAATTTTCGGTTTAAATATTTTCTAAATTTATTATTATTATTTTATATGTTGTTTTTTTTATAGTTGAGCTATTTATCCTAAAGATAACACACGTTCCCCCTATAGTATTAAAACACGCTTAGCTTACGTAATAAAACTTCCTTACACGCACCAAGTATTTATACAAAATTAACACAACAAAAAACAAAACAAAACAAAACCCAGAACGATGCTTGATTCCTTTGTACAAATTTATTATAGGAATTTTTGTTTACAAAATAGTTGAAAGAATAGTTAAACATTAGAACGTAAACGATAAAGATGAGAATGAGACACGGGTTTTAGTCAAATCAATTGCTACTAGATCTAGCTTGATCCGAAATTGTATAACATTTAATTACAAAACAAGTCGTGCATGATTTTAACAGTATGGGGGTTCAATTCAAACACAGTGCTATGATTTTAACAGTATGGGGGTTCAATTCAAACAGTGCATGATGTTAACAATATGGGGGTTCAATTCAAACAGTGCATGATTTTAACAATATGGGGGTTCAATTCAAACAGTGCATGATTTTAACAATATGGGGTTCAATTCAAACACAGTGCATGATTTTAACAATATGGGGGTTCAATTCAAACACAGTTCATGATTTTAACAATATGGGGGTTCAATTCAAACAGTGCATGATTTTAACAATATGGGGGTTCAATTCAAACACAGTGCATGATGTTAACAATATGGGGACGATCAATTCAAACACAGTTCATGATTTTAACAATATGGGGGTTCAATTCAAACACAGTGCATGATGTTAACAATATGGGGTTCAATTCAAACAGTGCATGATTTTAACAATATGGGGGTTCAATTCAAACACAGTGCATGATGTTAACAATATGGGGTTCAATTCACAGTGCATGATTTTAACAATATGGGGAAGGATCAATTCAAACAGTGCATGATTTTAACAATATGGGGTTCAATTCAAACACAGTGCATGATGTTAAACAACATGAGGAAGGACGATTCAAACACAGTGCAATCAACTCCCTTGGAGACGCGGTAGTCCAGAGGCAATAACAGTGTCTTATCTTAACTAAAACGTCGTGGGTTTAAGCCTCGAAAGGACGAAAACAGGTTGAATGAAGCTTTTTCTTCGAGGTGGGTTTGTTTTTTGATGAGTAAAACCTATCGCTCCTCTTCCCTCTTCCTGGTCCAGGTAGGTGGATCGACAGCTGACAGTCCCATCGGAGATAAACGATAAAAAAAGAAGTCTCGTGTCCAGATCACAACACCCTGTTGATCACAACATCCCTTGGCTGTTTACATGTAGGGAAGCCCGGGCAAAATTAAAAATCCTACCAAAATATAGTTGTGGATATAAGGACGATTATATAATCTAAATTAAACAACCTACCAGTACTCCTTTTCCATTTAACTTTGAACTTTCTGACTTTGCCGAATCAACGCCAAATCTGAGTCAGCGGGTTTTCTGTAAAACTCATAACGATACATACACACTCCCTTTGTTGACACGAAGAAGAAGAAAATAATGGCAGGGAGAAAGGATGACTATATAACAGCTTTGTTGACGGAGAAGGATGACTATATAACAGCTTTGTTGACAGGGAGAAGGACGACTATAT
>JAXRKP010001141.1:85000-100000 GCA_037039925.1 Doris montereyensis | reverse complement strand
CGCGGATCGCTGTAAATATGGCGGCAGGTAATAATCTAATATATAGTTTCTTGGGTTTTGTATTTCTTGTTTTTGTTTTAAAAGAGAAGAAAAAAAAAGAAGAAAAAAGAAGAAGACAAAAACCCTCTAAAACACATATAAACACACATACACACACACGCACACGCACACGCACACGCACACGCACACACACACACACACTCACACGTCATCACGCCATGAGCCTAATACTAAATTAACATGTTTTTATTATCAGGAAATTCCGTCATGTTTTTTACGCCTTCCAAGACCAACCTCCAGGAATGCACGCCAACTGTGAAAGGCCTGGCCAAGGACTTTGGCCAAAACACGTCCATGCATGGTCTTGGCAGAGCCATGGACGACAACTCCTCCTTGCGCCGAAGGCTGTTATGGGGGCTACTAGTTCTGGCCGCTGCTGGTATGGCTATCAGCAATCTCATCGTTGTCTTCAAAGAATTCCTGACGTATCCGACATCAACTGAACTGAGTGTTGAGTACCAACCCCAAATCCCCTTTCCTGCAGTCACCGTTTGCAACTTGAATCGACTTCGGAGGTCACGAGTGCCTCCTGGCCTAAAAGATCGATTGAATTACCTGACCAGTGTAAGTTGGCCGTGGTGTTACTTTGGTCATATAAAAACCCAAAACAAAATAAAACAGATCAAAGCAAAGCTAAAACAAAACAAAACGTTGTTACAGCCCACTGAATATGTCCTTGCTATCAAAAATAAGTTGATTTGATTACATGACACACGAAAACGACGCGGGAGGGGGGGTGAGGGGCAAGGGGGAGGTAGTAAGAGGTGCAAGGCTGGTCTTACCCAGGTTTTGACTCCAGTGTGCCCGTCTGTCGTTTCTATATCATGGCGATTAACATGAATAATTCCTCTCTCAGCATTGAGAAGGCATTTTGGATCAATTAAACAAATAATTACAATTAGTACTTTCCTTTGTAACCGAAGGTGACCGTGAAAATACTTCTTTATTATTTATTTTATAGAGATTTATCACAGTTTCCAAGTGAAGGCTAGCCTCTGCCCCCCCCCCCCCCCCGCCCCTTTCCCCTCCCTCTCGTGACACCGAGTCTCCACAGTTGATATTTCACCTCAGACGTTCTTATACAGGTATCCACATAATATCTAAAGCTTAGAATCTAGACAGGTAGGTAAACTTAAAATAAACCAAAAATTCCCTACTCTATAATAAAAAGTTGAGTTTAATAGATCCAGTATGATATTGATAAATAATGTTTACTAAAATTTCATGGCTTTTTAAAATGGATAAAATCATGCTCTGACGCAAAGTGCAGGAAGTTTTATGTGATTTGTTTTTGGTTATAATAGACTTTCTTCTTATTTTGTATTTCGACACGATGTCAATATGAAGACATGGGGCTTTTGTAATTGTTGTATACGAAATAAGTTCATATTCTTTGAGATCTTTTCAATTCCCCCCCCCATCTGCTCTGTCCTATCAGTGTCAGCTGCAATAATAATAATAATAATAATAATAATAATAATAATAATAATAATAATAATAATAATAATAATAATAATTATTATAATAATAAAAATAATAATAATAAAAATAATAATAATAATAATAATAATAATAATAATAATAATAATAATAATAATGATAACAGTAATAATAATAATAATAACAGTAATAATAATAATAATAATAATAATAATAATAATAATAATAATAATAATAATAATAATGATAATAATAATAACAATAAAATTAATAATAATAATAATAATAATAATAATAATAATAATAATAATGATAATAATAATAATAATAATAATATAATAATAATAATAATAATAATAATAATAATAATAATAATAATAATAATAATAATAATAATAATAATAATAATAATAATAATAATAATAATAATAATAATAATAATAATAATAATAATAATAATAATAATAATAATAATAATAGTAACAATAATGATAATAATAATAGTATTAATAGTAACAATAATAACAATAATAATAATAATAATAATAATAATAATAATGATGATGATGATGATGATGATGATGATAATAATAATAATAACTCATTAACTCGATTCTTGATTATTACTGTCAGCTCTCGTGCGACACTGCCAGTTCGATTATTATGATTTATTAAAGTACTGGTACCCAATCAGGTCTCAGATCTCTTTTCTTGTAAAGAAAAACCAGTGAGGCAAGGGTGGGAGGGGTGTAGAAAGTGCTGAACCGTAACATAAAAGGATATTGAATCCCCATAGGAACAAAGGCGAGATAACCAAAACAATAAAATCTTTGGGCATCAATAGAATCGAAATCGCGACCTCCACATCGACGGAGACTGGATAGTCCAGAGGCAAGGTGTCGGCCTCTCAACCAA
The DNA here is from genome assembly GCA_037039925.1 of Doris montereyensis. NCBI lineage: Eukaryota > Metazoa > Mollusca > Gastropoda > Nudibranchia > Dorididae > Doris > Doris montereyensis. The sequence goes on along the minus strand of JAXRKP010001141.1, from coordinate 97,585 downwards.
AAGGTAGTGGGTTCGAGACCCCTCCCCCCACCCGTCCCCCCCTCACCCCTGGTCCCGGTAGGTCGATCGACACCTAGTCCCATCGGATACGGACGATAAATAAATAAAAAAGTGCAGATCACAACAATCTGTGCAAGTGCAAGTTACAGATCCCTCGTCTGGTAACAGGGCAGTCGGACAAAATTAAAAATCGCACCAAAAATCCCGAGATCGCCTTAGTTGTGGATGTGGGTAAATCAAATCAAATTCTGCATCGACACTCATCGCCTCGCTTTGAAAAGAGAGCGCACTACCAACCAAGCTAATCACGTTCCTGTCAAGATCCCCCCCCCCCCAACATCCCCTCTCTGTCTAAACATTTGTATCAATGAATACAAAGTGGGGCCTGACATTGCCAGGAACCCGGGATCTCATGATCCCCAGTCCAACAGCCTAACCAGTCGGCCACCGATGCCACACAAGTCCCCCGACATAGTCGAAAAGAAAGTTTTCGATCAAACACATCGAGATGAATCTGAGTAAAATGTGATATTAAAAACATCATTTACTGCCCGATTAATAATTGCTAAAATTATCTCGAATTAGTGATTGCAAAAAACTTTTTTCTTCAACTTACGTTATGAGCCTTTCTCTTCTTTCGTTTAGCATATCAATCTCCTAGAAATGAAGGAGACTGTACACTTTAGTGTCTCGTATTCATTAAATGTCAAGCTTTGCGGTTAAAATCTCCAGTAGTTACATTAAATAAACTGTAAAATTAGAAGAGGGACAAGACAAGGGTACCGTATTCAATCTCTCCGAAACGTTTTTAGGACAGCCCCAGAAGAAGTATGTAGTGTTGTTCCAAATAGTAGGAGTACCTAACGCACTGTATATAGACAGCGAACTGTATCTACATAGACAGTGAATTTTAAATCTTCCAAAGATCGACCCGTCGCTAGAAAACGCAATGTTGCGGTTAGTCTTTCATGTGGTGTTATTGCTTTCTGCATCACATTCACAGTATCCTGTTTCTCAATAAACGGGCCTATCTACCATTTCAAGAAGATGGTAATATATATACTCATCCATACGCAGATAGTTTCTACATAATCAGATGTATAATCAGTCAGTTCCTTCAACAAGTTTGTATAGAGTGTGTTTCTGTCTCAGAAGTAGCCATTGTTTACACCACATCGATGGTTCTTGTCTGCTAACGCACTGTTCTTTTTTCTACATAAATAATGAAAATCACCAAGCCTGAGACAACAACATCGACACTACATAGACAGGTGCCATACTAAATGAATAGGAAAACCTGTATCTCAAGCCTGCGTTGTGAGTGGGCACTTTTCTAGCAAGACTGCGAACTCAACTAGACAGGCTAGACCCTGTATCTCAAGGCCAGAACTCTACATAAACGTACTGTCGTGGATGGCCGGCGTACTGTATCTCCCCGACAGTTCAGTCGGTAGAGCGTCAGATCTACACCACAGGTAGGCATGCGTTACCTAACGCACTGTATCTCATAGACAGCGTACTGTCTACATAGACACTTTTTTACTGGCCCTCCTGTCAACCCAACAGCGAAATGGGTAGCTAGGTCTGTATCTACATAGACAACGAACTGTATCTAAAGACAGCGAACTGTATCTAAAGGCAGCCTGGAAATGGACAACGAACTGATCAAACAGCGAACTGTACTGTAGACAACGAACTGTATCTACATAGAAAAGATCTGGATCCACAACGAACTGTATCTACATAACAACTGAGCTACATAGGGAACTGTATCTACAACGAACTCATAGACATGTATCTACATCCAGAACTGTATCTACATGAATGTACCTAACGTATCTACATATACAGCGTACCTAACGCACTGTATCTACATAGACAGCGTACCTAACGCACTGTATCTACATATACAGCGTACCTAACGCACTGTATCTACATAGACAACGAACTGTATCTACATAGACAACGAACTGTATCTACATAGACAGCGAACTGTATCTACATAGACAACGAACTGTATCTACATAGACAACGAACTGTATCTACTACATAGACAGCGAACTGTATCTACACATAATTGTATCTATAGACAACGAACTGTATCTAAACTGTATCTACATAGGCGAACTGTATCTACATTACTAATCATAGACAGGTCATGTATCTACATCTGAACTGTAAATCATAGACCTATCAATATCTATAGACATCGTACCTAACGCACTGATTCAGCTTTAATGAAACATTGGAAACTAGTAGTATATCATTGACATCTATGACATCTCAGACAATTGCTTTAGTCTTACATATTATCATTGAACTGTATCTACATCATCAAAGACTTGCAGACGGTGTGGTCTTCTGTACAGAAAAGAAAGAAGACAAAGTAAACCTCAGATAACAAGTTCAACGCACAGAGCCATAAAATCGTTTAAAGTCCACTCAAACCCTGGTATGAACTAGATACGGAAATAGAAAAACTTTCATCAACTGAAAAAAAAAACAACTAACCCCCCCCCTGTAAATTCAACCAACCTCAACAACAAAACAACCCAAACCAGGTAGGTGGAAAATCAACAAACAAAAAGTCCCAATCAAACAATAATTGTATCTAACAAGATAAAAAGTTATGAAAAATCCATTATGACCTGGGTGTCGTGGATTACAGAAATTCCAAAAACTGTTTAAATACAGCGGAGAGAATATTGCAAAATACAATTAAAATCTCCAAGATAACTCTGGCATTGTCATTGAGAAAAAAAAACCCAAATGTCACGGATGTCCTCAAGTTGGGTAATGGTCTTAAAAATTTAAAATTAGTAGATTATGGACAACAATTGTACGATATTATTGTAAACCAGATTTGACAATAGGATTATGTTAACTTGTTTGAAATTTTATCAAATTTGTTGGTTTTGGCGACGCCTAAAAATCTTCCACAACATCACTGATTTATTTTTCAGGTATTCAGACTTGAATCTCATTGTGCATGCCTGTTGTTTTTTATTTCTCCCTCTCCAATTCTCTTTGCCGTGTTTCTTTTTTCTTTTTTTGTGGCCATGCAGGATTCCAGCAAAATCAGGAAATGACCTGTTTTTGAGAGAAAACTCCTCAAACCGTGCAATCCAAATGATTTAGAAGAAATTTGCTTATTTGAATGCTTTTTGATACGGTAAGTCAAAATTATCAATGACATGTAAGGAAATATTTACACTGAGATGTTTCAAATTAATAACATACTATTTATCTTTTTTTATTTCAATACATTATTTCATTTTTAAATTGTCTCCACGATTCCCTAAATAATATACTGAATTATCTGCATTGAATGGCCATTCGTCACACCCCTCACGCCGGCTCTGTCTCTGTCTGTCTGTCTGCCTGTCTGGGATAAAAATTCTGTCTAAAAATTAATAAAATTGAAATTAGACTTCAGATCTCTCTCTCTCTCTCTCTCTCTCTCTCTCTCTCTCTCTCTCTCTCTCTCTCTCTCTCTCTCTCTCTCTCTCTCTCTCTCTCCCTCCCCTCTCTCTCTCTCTCCCTCGCCACACACAGTGGTTAACTTTATTACAAATTAAAATATGAAGTGAATTATTCTTGCCCAACTGTTTCTACGCGTCATGTTCTGTCTCGAAACTGAACAAGTCAATGTAGTTTTGTCTGCTAGTCCTCATCCAAGTCTCTGCCTCTGTCTTTGTCTGTTTACTCTAGAATTTATTGAATTGTCAAAGAATATGTGTTTATGGAGAATCAAAAAGTAAAGACTATAGCAACAGACAACTCAAAAACAGAGCATATGAAAACCTGGTTCAACTGGTTCTCTGATAAGAAAGCTGATCGTGATTCTCACATTCTGTGTCTGTCTCTTAAATCTTCCAAAGATCTGTCTGTCTGTCTGTCTCTCTCTCTCTCTTGTCTGTTTCTCAATAACCTCCAAAGAAGATTCACTATTTCCACAGCATCCGTGCAGTCAGTTCCTTCAACAAGTTTGTAAACTGTGTTTCTGTCACCTTCAACATGGTGTTTTTGGTAATTGCTACACCTACAACAGCGGCCATACAATGGATGGGTCCTGTGTCAAGTAAGTACTTTTCACACATAAAGATTTTGCTACTCGGGAAACTGTCGCATGTATATCACTGTGTTGTGGTGGACTACTTACCAAGACAACCATCGTTTTTCTGTCCTGTCAATTTATTCACCTTTAAAGGCAGCCTGGAAAGCAATGACAAACACCACTTTATCATCGTCCACGCTCAACTCTGAGGGTTCCTTAGTGCATGAGCTATTCATAAATGACATATTGACATCTGAACTCGATGAACCCTGTAAATGAAGTCTGACTTTTCCCCATATAAGTAATATATAATTTGTCTGAATTACAATGTATTATGGCAGATAATTGCGATGGGCAATAAAATCACACAGGGATGGGCTACTCTGGACCTACAATAATAAGGATAGATTCAGCTTTAATGAAACATTGGAAACAGAGGCCATTGACTCATGACATCTCAGACAATTGCTTTAGTCTTAGTATCATTGAGCTCGGAAGACCAGCCAACGTCGACCTTGAAAACTTTTTCAAACCCTGAGAACTTTGAAAAACTTTCTCGAATCTCCCCCCCCCCCCCCCCCTCCTGGTCCAGGTAGGTGGATCGACACCTAGTCCCATCGGAGACGTACCGATAAAAAGGATGTCCCGTGTGCAGATCACAACACTATGTGCCATTGGCTGTTTACATGGCAATTAAAATAAAATCCTACCAAAACCTCCGAGATCACCTTAGTCATGGATGTGGGTAAATTTAAAAAAAAAAATTTATTATTGACTTACAATTAACGATATTATTGTATTAGATTTGTACCAACTGGTTTTAAAAAAATCTCTGATTTATGCTTTCAGGTATTCCAGACTTGAATCTCATTGTTTGGGATTAATTTCTTTTTTCTTTTGTTTCTTTTCTTTTTTTGTTCCCAGGCTGTGGATGTCAAAAAATCAAATGAATGCAATGAATTACCACATGATTTAGAAGAAATGCTTATCAATGCTTTTTTGGATTAAGTCATTATCAATGATATGAGTTAATAACATGTTTTAATTTTTAAATACATTATTTCATTTTTAGTCTCGATTCTAAATAATTATGCTTCAGTGCTTGTCATTGAATCGGTTGCCTTATTCGCTTTAATCCTTATGCAACTCTAAGACATTGTCTGTCTGTTTGACTTTTGACTGAGACCTAGATCCATTATTATTTAATAACTTGTAGACTGATCGACTCGCTCGCTCTAGTTTTGTCTCACTGTCTCTGCCTCTGTCTGTCTGTCTGTCTCTCTGTCCCCTCTCTTTCTAGTGTCTGACCAACTGCTGCATCCAAAGACCTGAATGAAAATGATCAACATGTTATAATATAACACTGCCCAATGGAGCCAATGAACGACATCAGGAGACAAGGACATTAAAATTAAAAGTAAGACGTAATTCTTGTAAATGCGTTAGTTAAAGATGCGATTCTTTCCTTTTCATTTTCAGCTTACTTATAGACTAAAGTTTCACTTGACAGAAGAAGTCATGTCGTGATCCATATCACTGATATACACAAAATCCAAATGGATTAAAGATCCACATACACAAAATCCAAAATTGTTTCTTTCATTACATTGTCAAGTAGTATGTTGACCAGTATGTAGACTCTCTCTCACCCTGTGTCTCTGTCTCTTTGTGTCTGTCTCTGTCTGTCTGTCTGTCTATGTCTCTGTTTGTCTGTCTCTCTCTCACTCACTGTCTCACTCTCTCGTGTGCTCTCTTCTCAGTTCACACACACACACACACACACACTCTCTCTCCTGTCTGTCTGTCCCTCTCTCTCTCTCTCTCTCCCCGTGCGCTCTCTGTCTCTCTCTCCCTCTCCTTCTTTCGCTATCTCTTTCTCTCATTCCGTCTTTGCCTGTCTATCTATACTTCCCTCTCTCTCGGTTTATTTTTTTCCTTTCTTTCTTTCTTCTGTTTTGGTAACGAAATAGAAATCTTTTTGTTTCCATGCTAATGGTAGGTAGTGGCATATTTTTTTCAGGATCATAATCTTCTTTTCTGTAATGGTCACAGTTTTAAATTAAACATTCTCGTAACGAACAGCTCAATGAAACTGCAGGAGTACTCTTTTGTTTAGTTTAAATTCAGATCTACTATTTTCTTCCTCTTCTCCCGACGTACAATTCTATTCTATTCCCCCAAATGCTGCCTTTATTGCAGGGAGACGAAAGTGGTTGGGCCTACAAATGGCCTCATCTTGGAGCTCTACATCCAGCAACCCGAATATCTTCCAATCACCCCAGGGGCTGGTGTCAAGGTCCTGGTGCACCCACCGGCTACCATGGGATTTCCAGAAGAGGCCGGTGTTCAAGCAGCGCCTGGTTTCTCAACTAGCATCGGATTGAAAAGAGTAGGAAAGCATACATTTGTACAAGAGTCTATTGTATTGAATTGAATTGTAATAGATCTACATGTATTATATTGTATCGTATGGTATTGTATTTGTATTGAACTGTATTGGATATAATTAATATAAATTATAATACCGTCGATGTACTCCTCTAACCACGTAAGTCGGCTCAGAATTGTTTTTACAGGAGAGATAAAAAAAACAATTAATATTTCATTACATTACTGAATATGTATCATTGTATGTTTTAACCATAATTTGATTAATATATAATTACTATGCCCAGAAATAAGTTTTATAGAAATGTATTTTAGATAAGCGTAGAAGATTGATTTACGTGCTCTAAACAGCGTGAGTCCATTACGCTTTTCTCGCTCATCACTCAGGGTCAGGAAATGAAACTGTAATCGCGTACATTCACACACTAGGGTGTTTTCCAAATGTCTGTAACAGCGTGAGTCTGATCTACGCCGTCACACGCCAAGCAGACGACCTAAGTTTGTAAGCTCTAACCACGTAGTTGACAGTGACACACCCGTTTGATTTGATTTGATTCCGATTTACCCACATCCACAACTAAGGTGATCTCGGGAGTTTGGTAGGATTTTTAATGTTGCCCAGACTGCCATGTGAACAGCAAGTGGATCGTTAACGTCTCACCATTGACATACGTGTTTAGAGTCTCATATTACTCATAAAACTGTGACCAATTGAAAGCTGTCTTTAGAGAAGACGAATGAAAATATACTTTATATTGATCAGATGTCTCTATGTGTCACATTTAAGATGGGGGGGGGGGTGGGGGTGGGGGGTGCCCTTCTAGGATGGAAAGAGCGAAAAAACGTGTTACCGTTTGTAATCACGCATTTAGAGAATTACATCGACGATATAAATATAATATTTTGTATCGTATTGTCTTACATGTCTTGAATTGTATTACGTGTCGTATATATATATAATTATTGTGTTTCGTTTCGTATTGTCTTGACTTGTTTCAGCTCTAAATGATATATTGTATCGTAATCGTATTGTCTTGAATCGTATTAGATCTATATCTATATTGTTTTGTATCATATTGTATTCAATTGTTTGAAATTTTATATCGTATTGTAATGAATTGTTTTGTATGCATTTGCTATGGTTGTTTTACATCGTATTGCGTTGTATTATAGTATCATTGCATCGCAATGTATTGAATTGTAGTAAATATATAATATAGTTTTATATGTGTTGTTATATAGCCGTATCGCAATGTATTTTGATGCAAGCCTGAGATAATACTACGTGTCTTGTGGTTAGTCTGCAAGACTTGGAATCCTGAGCTTCTGGGTTCGAATCCTGGCAATGCAATGTTCGACGTTGAAAAAGACACTTAAGGTGTAAATGGGTACCAGCATCAGCTGGGGGAATAAAACCTGGGATGGAATAGCCTTCATATTTCTGTTTCATCTTAGGTCACCACATAATTAAGGTGGACAGGGAAAATCGCCATGATTCTTTTCTACTACTACTAGTACTACTACTCTCTATCTCTATCTCTCTCTCTATATATATATCTCACACACACACACACACACATACACATACATACACATACATACATATATATATATATATATATATATATATATATATATATATATATATATATATATACATACCTACGACATATCCCCAGCCAGACATACACACGCACACATACACACGCGCACGACCACGTATGATGCATTATGTTAATAGTAATAATAGCAATAGATTCATTATTTTTCATAGTTGTTTACACTCTTCGTTAGGCTTTCAGTTCCCAGGTCTTCGACAGATGTGGGCGGTTGGCAGGCGCTGCTGGTACTGGTGGGTCCTATTTCTTTCCTTTCCTTCTTTCACTTATCTTTCATATTGCTGTTTCCTCTTAATGCACTCTGAGATCACCGCAGTGGCGGACAGGTTAAAATTCAATGAAAAAAAACTTTCGACAGATATTATTTAATGCCTGTTTATCGGTGAAATTGTAGCCGTTTATGTTTGTCTTACTACTCCCATTTTCATCGGTCTTTCAAGTAATTTTCCCACTGTAAATAGTGTAAAGGATCTCATTTGCCCACCTATCAAATGACCATTGTAAAGGATCTTATTTTCTCACTCATCAAATGACCATTATAAATGATCTTATTTTCCCCCACTCATCAAATGACCATTGTAAAGGATCTCATTTCCCACTCATCAAATGACCATTGTAAAGGATATCATTTCCCCACTCATCAAATGACAATTGTAAAGGACCCCATTTTCCCACTCATCAAATGACAATTATAAATGACCATCTCATTTTCTCCACTCATCAAATGACCATTATAAATGATCTCATTTTCCCACTCATCAAATGACAATTGTAAAGGATCTCATTTTCCCACTCATCAAATGACCATTGTAAAGGATCTCATTTTCCCACTCATCAAATGACAATTGTAAAGGATCTCATTTTCCCACTCATCAAATGACCATTGTAAAGGATCTCGTTTTCCCACTCATCAAATGACCATTGTAAAGGTTAGTGTACGTCTTCATCAGTTCACCTCCATCCTTCTGCCATTCGGGGGCTTGGAGGTAAAAACGTTTACCAAGTAAACTGAAAGACTTTGACTCCAATATTGATTTGTAATATAGATCTAGAAAACACACATTGGCTTTGATTTTTTAAAAAATTTCGGTAGAAAATATCCACAAATCTTTAAAAAAAAAAAAAAAAGGAAGCTAGACACTAGACAGAGCGCGGAATCCAATCGGAGATAGATGAATACCTTGGGGTTCCATGTGTACACGTCGGGGTTTCGGGGATCTCGGAGATCTCGGGGATCTCTCGGCATAATATCAGTTTGAAATGCTGCTGAGACAAGTTTCAATAAATTTGTCCGAACTCCATGATCATCTCCATAATGATGGGCGTGGGTCGACACATACATGTACATGGACAAACAATCACAGTCACACACGCAAACACATTCATTCACCCTCTCAACACGATTCTCATAGTTATTCATGTATCTGCTTCTACAGGTTGAGATAGAACGGACTCCTCCTCCATACGGTCAATGCATTAATGCTGAGAATGCTGACAAAGATCCAGCCATGAACATGTTTGCCCAAGACTTTGGCGTTTCCTACTCGGACACAGTGTGCAAGAAAAGCTGTTACCAGGTTGAAGTTTTCAAGAAATGTTTATGTTGCGATACTGGGTATCCTTGTCTGAATACGTTGCTTCAGTATGCGACTACAAACCTGACATCCATTCCACCTTGCAACACTAGTGACATTTTCAGCAAACACAGCTCTTGTCTGCTGGGAATTCAAGACCTATATTTGCAAGGGAATTTACCATGTATATCTAACTGCAAACCAGCGTGCTCTGAGATCGGTTATAAGCAAACTGTGTCTTCAAGTAGATGGCCCAGTGACGCGTTTGAAGCAAATATGTTAAATAAAATAAAGAGATTAGCCACCAGCATCAACTCCACTTTAGAAGTCAGCAATGATTCGGCTGAAGTTGCACTCTTCATAGAGAAAAACTTTCTACGAGTTGAAGTGTTCTACGAACAAATTAATTTCGAAAAGATAAAGACCACGCCTGCTTACGACTGGTACCGTCTGCTTTCTGACATCGGAGGACAGCTGGGTCTATGGATGGGGTTTTCCCTTATGACAGGGATCGAAATCATTGAACTCATCGCGTACGTCGTTGGTCTGGTCTTTAAGAGAGTCTTTCGCAGAAAGCCAAGAACTTCTCAAAGTCCGGTGACAGAAATGACAATGAGTGGCAAGGATTAAAAACGAGATGAATAAAAAGATGGATTTATAGTCCGTATACCCGAACAAGTGCAAGCTCACCGACTATACATCGTTTATCCCCCAGCAGACCATTTCATTCAAAGTCCTTCTCAACTCTCGGGGGAGCATACAGTACACAAACCTGTTAGGCTTTTCGTTCTCATACTCTGACACTGACAAGATGTTTCTCTACCCATAGCTGGGGGAGTAAAAGTACAGCGGTGTGAAAAATACCCACTTGTGCCAGCCGTGGGGGTTGAACCAATGTCGTCGTGATTACCAGTTCATAACACAACGGTTCAGCTGCAACGCCTCTCTTGCGAATATACTTGCAAATGTATACTGTCAGCCTTTCCTTTTGCATGAAAGGTATAAAAATGGTGGTGTGCACAATATAACATCAATTAAACAGTTATGAAACATGCTAGATCTATCTCAAGCACTAAGATGACATGTTACTCAACATATATGTATTCCTTACAACCTTCTCCTTAGGTACCATATTCTGGCAATGTAATGCAGTCCATTCATTCAGCAAATTCAGCTAACTAGGTTTTCTTGGGAAAGCAGGGTGGAGAGCTAAATGAGTATTTAGAAAACTTACATTTACAAGATTAATTCATTGATTATGAAACAAATATAAGATAAACTTCTTTTTTTATAGACATGTAATTAAGTATACCTTTGACGGAGTAAGGCTCTTGTTATATAAACAATGGAGAGTAGAATAAATCAAACGAAATCAGTAAATAGTATTCAAACTATTATTTCATTTAAATTTAAGAAATAATATGGTAATTGATTTGATTTCTATCATCCTTGCCATGGAGTTACAAAATGCGTTTAAAAACAAACAGACATAACCCAATGTACGAAGATAATTGTTTATTTAATTAATGTTGAGATAAACAAACAAAAATGAAAATGATAAATATTCCACCTCCCATGAAAAGAAAAGAAAGTGAAGGATTTATAACTCCTCTGTTGTAATATAATTATTTCAGCCATAAATGTTTTTTTATTTATGTCTGTATCCGTCATAAGATTTATAACATGTGGAAAAAATGCAACTTAAAACATGTATAATACATGTATTCTAAAAGGAAAAGTAGATACTTTCTTTCTTTCTTTATTTGTTCCCATTGTACCATCCGGTATGTGGGTTTAGATGCTCGAAATATTCTTTGCCCAGGCTACCCTGTCTTGACATTTTTCGTGAAGATTAAACTTCTTTAAAGCTTTGCTTTAGTGATTCTTAAAATCTTTTATGTCTTCTTCTCATTTTCTCCGATGTTTGCCTTTTGGTCTTTTACCTTGGGTTTAAGCATTGTATACAGACACAAATGTACACGTAGATGAAATTGTAATGTAATTAGACACACAGTACCGTAATGATTATTCATTAATTTCTTTAATCTAAAAGTGCTTTGAATTTTGTTTTGATTGTACATCCTTAACCTTTAATCATCAACACTTTAATTACTTTAATCTTCTTTTTATTCGATGCACTTTTATATCAGTATTTTTTCTAAACCCTATACGTTTCTCTAAATTTAAAAACAAGTATTATTATTTGAACACAAAAATATTTCGACTTCGATCTATAGCAGCAAATCAAGTTTAATACGATATTCTGTCTTTAGATATTTCGTTCTTAACATCACATTCAATTATTATATATTATGATTATAACGTATCTCTCATCTGGATTGGGCTGTCTTTTTTCTTTGTTTTATCAATTTATGCAACTCATTTTGAAATAGTTATAACTAAATAGGTAAATCGGTGCTGCATATCTTTGTTCATGCACACTCTCACTATCATAGGATTTTCGACTTCCATTTCTCTCCTTTATTTGGGAGTGGGAAGGGGTTTTTTAATTTATCTTTTGTGTAATGTCATTGTCACTAACGTTGATGTGTTGGGTTTTTAAAATTCCATCCACTATTGCCTAAATTTTAAACTTTTCCCTCTTTTCCATTAGCTATTAAATGTGTTGTGGTTTTGTAAACGCACTCATTAATACATGTACTTAACAAAACTATTCAGTAATTTACCTCCAACATCAACATTTTTAATCTCACATTTTATTGTTTATGAGTTAATTGTAATTCTAATTAACAAATTATTATACTCTTAGTTGATTTATTATAGCATTTAAATTGTCCCCAACCCCGAATTTTTCTGATTAAAATGATGAAATGAAATTCTTTCTATTTATTCCTCTGTGTCTGGGGAAAGTTTCCCCCTCTATTTTTCATAAGCTATTAATGATTAAATGTTTTGTGCTTTTGCAAATTATCCTCTCTTTAAATAA
>JAXRKP010001141.1:0-80000 GCA_037039925.1 Doris montereyensis | reverse complement strand
CTAAAAGAGACAAAATCAGAAACACAACAATAAGAATAAGAGATCAAACCAAAGCAGATAGCATAAAACTAACATGGAAATGAATCAACTGAGATGGTTGGGGCATGTTAACATTAACAAAATGAATGACAGTAGAATAGCTAAATCAGTATACAGTGCTAAAACTCAAGGTAAAAGACCAAAAGGCAAACCTCAGAAAAAGTGGGACGAAGATATAAAAGAAGCATTAATGCAAAAAACTTAACTTTCACGAAAAGGAAACAGAAAATGTCAGGACAGGGCAGACTGGAGAAAGATCATTTCGGGCATCTAAACCCATACACCGGAAGCTAGCATGGTAGCTAATAAAGAGAGAGAAAGAAACTTATAAAGAAAGGATCTGCCTGTACGCTGTTATTGTTAACAGAGCATTCGATTTCTAATTGTGTGTACTGGTAGACCTTTTCGTAACTATGGACGAGAGGAGGAAAACACTGAAAGCAGCATGTGAGCTAAATCAAAGAGCCTAGATAAGCGAGAGATGAAACTAACACGTGACTTCCAAGTCAACGCTCTGCACCGTTACATCATCACTGTTGGTGGGCGTGGAAACAAATAGGAACGGTAAACAAGGAGGTGATTAAGGCGGGAAAGATTAATTAACAGTAATATCAGCGAGACTACAAACTCACTGTAGTAAGTGGACCACTAGCTTCCCGACCCTCCCAATGATTTTCTTCATTAATAACTAAATGTGTGTATTTCATTTATTTATTCATTTGCATATATATATATATATATATATTTGTTTATTACTCATTTATTTATCTATTTATTTACTAGTAAAATTCACAAGACTTTGCGAGTAAGATAACATTATTTCTAATTTTTCTTCTTTTTGTTCTTCTTCTTGTAGTTTATCAACCGTTTACGGGACTCATACCCACTACCTTTGGGTTGATAGGCCGACACCTTGCCTCTAGACTACCAAACCACTCCAATTAGAGCTTCGTTTAAAGGTAACAAGTGAAATGCAATTTTGATGGTAAAGAGAGATAATACAAATAAATCTGCAATAATTACTTTAATTTTTTAATGTGTTATTTCCCTTGATTGTTTGATACGTTGAAATTTTGTAGTGATTAAAATTTTAATGTTTACATGGATTTATTGCAAAGAAAACATAGAATTTAGATAAAGGTAATAATACCTAACATATTAGATTGAATAAAAGATTTCATGTATATATCATGAAAGTAAATATAAAAGAGAAGAATTACATTGATTCACGTGTATAATATAGTATGATTTCATGTATATATAGCAAAAATAAGATAGGGTTGAACTTCTAATGATGGTAATCAATGGTGTTTCTGCATGGAAGCATCTCTGGGACCGAGACAGAGAACCGAGTCAGCAACAGAGACAGAGACTGAGAGATTGATATCTTAGAAAGAAATGTGCAATATATCTTAGAAAAGAGAGAGAGTAGACATTGATGAAAGAAGGGAGTGTGTTTTGACACATTGAACCTGATATCTTAAAACATTGATATCTTAGAAAGAAATAAGAGAGAGAGTAGTCATTGATATCTTAGAAAAGATGGCAGTCAATATCAATGGTGTTTGATATCTTCTGTAATTTAGTCATTGATATCTTAGAAAGAAATGCGAGATTGATATCTTAGAAAGAAATGCAGAGACCGAGTCATTGATATCTTAGAAAGAAATGCAGTCATTGATATCTTAGAAAGTAATGCGCAGTCATTGATAATGATATCTTAGAAAGTAATGCGCAGTCATTGATATCTTAGAAAGTAATGGCAGTCATTGATATCTTGAAAGTAATGATAGTCAGTGATAATGATATCTAATGAGCAGTCATTGATATCTTAGAAAGAGTAATGCGCAGTCATTGATAATGATATCTTAGAAAGTAATGCGCAGTCATTGATAATGATATCTTAGAAAGTAATGCGCAGTCATTGATAATGATATCTTAGAAAGTAATGCTGCAGTCATTGATAATGATATCTTAGAAAGTAATGCGCAGTCATTGATAATGATATCTTAGAAAGTAATGCGCAGTCATTGATAATGATATCTTAGAAAGTAATGCGCAGTCATTGATAATGATATCTTAGAAAGAATGCGCAGTAATGGATCATTGATATCTTAGAAAGTAATGGCAGTCATTGATATCTTAGAAAGTAATGCGCAGTCATTGATAATGATATCTTAGAAAGTAATGCGCAGTCATTGATATCTTAGAAAGTAATGGCAGTCGTTGATATCTTAGAAAGTAATGAGTCATGATATCTTAGAAAGCAATGTGCAGTCATATCAATATCAAATTTTTAAACTTAATGTTGGCTCCAATGCGCAAACAAACCATTAAATTTCTCATAATTTGTTTTCTCCCAATTTTATTCGCGCCAACGATTCTCTGATAATTGTACTAGTCGGCGCATGTTTAGAACAATCTTTATAATGTTTCAATGAAAGTCACCATTAACAACTTGCACATTTGTCGTCCCAGAAATCAAACATTGTTTGATTTTGACGTTCTAGAACAGCGTTTTGGACTGAAATGATGATGCGGGTAAAACCTTGAAATTATGATTAGTTCAATTCGATTTCATTACAAGCATGCAAAACACCATTAACATGTAATTGAACTGTTACTTTATAATGTTTCAATGACTATTCTTCATGGTACATATATTGCCTTCTCCCAGAAATAATGTTTGCACAATTGACCCATTCAGTGATTCAAAACACCATTAACATTACATAACATTTTAACATTTACACGTCTATAATCACACATCGTTGGCCGTTGAAATCACATAATTCACAATTCCAAAACTTTATAGGAGACAAAAACTGATTTGAGTTTATATATATTCCAATAGAGAGTAACAATGCAGACAAATTATGACATATAATGCCTTTGGTGATGATTGTCATTTGACATTATCTAATTTTTTTACTGGTTTTGGAAAACGTTCTCTCTTACTCTCTCTCCCCACCCCACCCAATCTTATTTAGAGGAACATACGTTCTCTCTCTCTCTCTCTCTCTCTCTCTCTGGCTGACTCTCTGGTGGAGGGCATTGTGGATGTGGGGAGCACGATGAAAATGAACATAATCACAAGGGATGTGAAAGCGGTGAGCGAGAGAAGAGTGGTTATGATATCAGAAGAGCGGATGTTGTGAGCAAGGGAGAGTGATTTATAGTGATGGCTGCATATTAAATGATATTATGTTTAAATTAACTTTTAACTTTATCTCATTACTTTTACAGGTGTTATGATCTTTTGGTGCTTGGAGCCTATGGTGTGACAGTGACACTTGCTGAAATTAGTCTTCATAAATAATCTGAACAAAAATCTTTGCATTCAGGTTGAAAAAATCTGACTTGAATGGAATATTCCGTAAAGTTCTGATGTACATCTAAACATATAACGCCATCAGCAGTATTATATTGACCCCACCAAATTAATCCGTTGGGAGACACATTATCCTTCATCAAGGACTTACAATTATCGGGACGAGAAACACATTCTTTTAGTAATCATGAATACTAATACATGTCATGAACTGTTTTCCAAAGACGAAGTCCCCTCAGGCAACGCGAATGACGCATGCTGTTATCGTCGGGACAACAGGAATGTGGCCAACAACGGCTCCCAGGACAAGGTCCAAGACAGAGAAAAAATGCTCAATAGCCTGTATGAAAGCTTGCTTCAAGAGGAGATCAAACTTCTCAGAGCCAAAGTGATTTGCATTGTGTGCAAAGTGCAGCCGATCAGTGCAGTTTTTCTTCCCTGTGGGCACGTATGCAGCTGCAACGGCTGTAGCGACACGATGCATGAATGTCCATTGTGCCAATCACCGATTTTGGTAAAACGGGAAGTAAAATTGAAGTGAAAGGCAGTTGAAGAAATGACAGTTTTGAACTGATCTTATTATCAGTGCAGTTAAGAAATGAAACTAAATTAAAATGTCGAAAATAAAGTGCAACATTTTAAAAAAATGCTCTTTTAGTCATATTATCATCGTGTTATTTGTATAATAGTACTAAATCATGTTCCATTCATGTAAGCCTACACTGTATATATAAAAGTACTAAATCATGTTCCATTCATGTAAGCCTACATTATTTGTATAACAGTACTAAATCATGTTCCATTCATGTAAGCCTACATTGTTTGTATAACAGTATTAAATCATGTTCCATTCATGTAAGCCTAGTTTGTATAACAGTACTAAATCATGTTCCATTCATGTAAGCCTACACTGTTTGTATAACTTTCATGACGCTACAATTACAAGTCTCCACATGAAATCGCAACGGCTCAATTCTATGAAAAATATTCAAAAGGAATGTATACCTTAAATCATTATATAGTTTCTTCATCACAAATAGATCTAGCTTACTATACTATTACTATGACCTGTTAGCAGAAAGAGCAGAATAAGCAAGCCAAAGACAAGATATGAAGACTCTATACCAGACAGCTAAAGAACTTTCCAAAGGTATAGAAAAATGACACACCGATGAAGGACACACAGGGAAATTTACTCTCGAGTGAAGCAAACCAAATGAACAGAGGGAAAGCGCATTTCGAGTGTGTCTTAAACAGAGAAACGCCAAAGCTCCGTACGGTCATTAAACCTGCAGAAAATGACTTGGACATCAATACGCTACCCCCAACTTTAGATGAAATATAAAAGGCAATAGAGTCTCAAAACAGTGAAAACTGCAGCGTTTGATACGCTAGATCATAAAATTCTTTTAAACACACTTAAGAATACATTTGGTTTTTCAGGGACTGTTCTTTGGTTTGAATCTTATCTG
Organism: Doris montereyensis; assembly: GCA_037039925.1. Lineage (NCBI taxonomy): Eukaryota > Metazoa > Mollusca > Gastropoda > Nudibranchia > Dorididae > Doris > Doris montereyensis. The sequence continues at coordinate 75,158 of JAXRKP010001141.1, read as the reverse complement.
CGTGGGCGATACCAATCCGTCAACATTGGTAATGAATATTCCGAACAAAAGACTTTAACACATGGTGTACCTCAAGGATCAGTACTTGGGCCTATAATAGTTACCATCTACACCCAACCAATGGTTGAAATAATAAAATCTTACCAACTAAAATACCATTTATATGCAGGCGAAATATGACAATAAGTGACAACTCCACTAATAAAGACAGAACAAACACGTGACGTTTCGGTATAACCCTTCGTCAGACAACAAACGAGAAATATTTAAAAAATCTAGATCTAAGTAATACCTCCCGGCATCACACAATGTGATGTCAGAAGATTTGCCAATCACCGATTTTGGTAAAACATAAAGGAGAAAGAAAGAAAGACAGTAATGTTAAGAAACGTAGCAGACGGGGGTGTGAAAAAAGAGCGAGAGTGGAAGGTTCAGATCTAGAATGAAATAAAAATATGAAAATAAGTATGTAATAAAAGGTGAGAAGGAGATAGAGAGGATGAGAGAAATATATATAGAGAGTATTAAATGTGTGTTCATGTAAGCCTAGTTTGTATAACAGTACTAAATCATGTAACTTTCAGACAATTAGAAGTCTCCACATGAAATCGAGAGAGAGAAAAAGATTCAGAGAGAGAGAGAGATAGAGAGAGAGAGAGACTAGGGAGGGAGGGAGGGAGGGAGGGAGGGAGGAGACAGGGAAAGGTATAGAAAAATGACACACCGGAGGACACAGAAATTTGCTCTCGAGTGAAGAAAGAACAGAGAAAGAGAGAGAGTGTCTTAAAGAGAGACGAAGAGAGAGAGAAACCTGCAGAGAGACAGAGAACTTTAGATGAAATAGAGAGAGTCTCAAGGCAGAGAGAGAGAGATCATAGAAAACAAGAAAACTGATTTGATACGTTTTTCAGAGACTGTTACTTTGGTTTGAGAGAGAGAGAGAGAGGTAATGAGAGAGAGAGAGAGAGAGAGATCAGAGAGAGAGAGAGAGAGAAAGAGAGAGACCAACTAGAGAGAGAGAGTGAGTGAGTGAGAGAGAGAAGAGAGAAAAAGAAGAGAAAACAGGCAGAGGAAGAAGAGAAAGGGAGAGAGAGACGTGAGTGTGAGTGAGTGTGTGAGTGAAAGAGAGAAAAGAAAGAAAACAGGCAGGGAAGAAAGAAAGGGAGAGAGAGACAAGAGTACAAGAAAAAAATAGGATAAATGTAAGACTAGATCTATATCTCACTGGGTCTAGAAAGAAGAAATGATAGGATAAATATAAGACTAGATCTATATCTCACTGGGTCTAGAAAGAAGAAATAATAGAGAATGAATGAAAGGAAGTGTTAATCAAGATAAAAATTTACACTGAAGGTGCGAAGTGTATATAAATTATAAATAACAAATTTATCGATACAATAAGGGAAGAGAGTAAACAACTTAGCTAAAATTTTAAAAAATGCCAGTTAGGACTAGCTGGCATTTTTTGAAAATCCAAGGATAACAAACCAAAATACCCCTATCCAACTAAAGATAAATGATCATAAAGTTGAATGTTCACACAGGGCTAAGAATTTGGGTATCATTTTCGATCATGATTTTTCTATGACATCTCAAATAACATCTCTTTGTAAATCCTTGAATTTTCAAATCAGAAATATAAGCCACGTTCGGCAATTTTTGACATTTGATGTGACTAATAAAACATTAATGACGTCTTTGGTCCTTTCAAAGATTGATTATTGTAATTCTCTCTTTGCCAATCTCCCAAAAAGACTGTTATCACGACTCCAGGTAGTTCAGGACAATGCAGCAAGAGTCATTGTCAAAAAGAGTAAAAGAGATAATATAACGCAAGATCTAAAGAAATCACATTGGCTGCAGGTCAAAGACCGTATCACTTATAAAATTGCTCTTTTTTGTTTTAAATCTTCTATTAGAACTATACCACTCTATTTGTCACAATTTTTGAATCTCCGCCGCCCTTCTCGCACTTAGCGATCGTCGAGTGACAAATTAATATATGAAAGAACTTCTCCCTCAAGTCTTACAAAAGGTATGGCGAACGTTCATTTTCTTATGTTGGCCCTGTTGTATGGAATGATTTACCCAGGGAAATTAGAGAAGCAAAGAGTCTCAACATATTTAAATGTCAATTGAAACACCATCTTTCAAAAAGGCATATCTCATTTGACAAAATTTGTGTATTATGTTTCACCATTAATTTGAATGTAAATTTTGATGATTTATATACTTGTCCTTGTAATTGAAATTGGTATACCATTATCTATACTATTATGAATTATAATATTATAGATCTACTTCTTTTTCTTTTTGAATGCGCATTCTTGGATATGCGCTATAAAAATACTATTCATTATTGTTATTATTATTATTATTAAAATATTACAAATCATAGTTCAAGAAATTTGGGAAAAAAGAAGAGCTACTGGGACTCATCGTCAACCTATCGAAAAAAGGGAGATCTTTCTAAATGTGATAATAGGGGAATCATGTTAATCTCTATCACCAGCAAAATTTTAAGCAAAATATTACTAAACCGTATAAACCCTACAATCGAACCAAAACTTAGAAAGCAGCAAGCAGGATTTATGGAAGATCATTCTTGCTCAAACTCAAACCATGACCACTCTTAGACAAATTTTTGAACAATGCCAAGAATGGAATGCTCCCCAGTACTCAAATTTTATAGATTTTGAAAAGGCGTTTGATACTGATAGTGTACACAGACCTGCATTATGGAACTGGAACATCCTACGACCCTATGACATTTCCTCCAATGTAGTTAGTATAATAAAAATGCTTTACAGTACAGGGACTTTCATGCTAAAGTAATCTGTGGAAATAAATTGACGGAGAGCATACACATCAATACAGGTGTGAAATAGGGCTGCATTCTATCACCTTTTCTATTCTGCCTTGCTGTCGATTGGCTTATGAAGGAACACACAGAACATCACAGATAAAAAACCAAAACACAGCGAGTTGATAATTGGGGCTACACATAAATATTGGAAGAAAAAAATGATGAGGATGAACAACAAATCGAATCAACCGGTGAAGCTTGGAAACAAGGAGATTGAAAATACAAGCTTTCACATATCTCGAAAGTAAAATTACTCAAAATGGAAATTCTGAAGATGAGATCAAAGTAAGGTTAACAAAAGCAAAAAAAGCATTTGGATCACTGAATAATATTTGGAAGTCAAGAAAATCTCAATTAAAACAAAACTCAGATTCTACAAATCTAATATGCTACTTCTAGCTGTCCTTCTTTATGGTGCTGAATCTTGGAAAAAAACAAAATAACATCTGCAGAAAGCTGGATATCTTTCAAAACAAATGTCTCAAAAAGATCCTCAAATTTTTTGGCCAAACACGATATCAAACAAAGACCTTCAAGAAAAAAACACAACTGGAGTCAATATCACTGATTGTGAAGAGTAGAAAATGAAAGTGGACTGGTCACATCCTTAGGATGAATGTTGATGCCACCCCTAAAATAGCCCTCCGACAAAATTGGCATCTGATCGTGTTCAATTTGAATGGCATTCCATTGTGTCGGTCTTAATAATAATAATAATAATAATAATAATAATAATAATAATAATAATAGTAATAATAATAATATGGAAATTTATAAAAGGCACATATCTCGTTCCAGAGAACAATCTCTAAGCGCTGTACATTGAATTACATAACATTGACGAAAAGAGGTTAAATTAATACTATTAATAGGTATTCTTAATGACTTTTTTCTTAAAGAAAATTTGTTTTTCGCGTAAAACTAAGAAATTTGGCATAGTGAAACTGCATCCAATTTAGAAGGGTTTAAAAGATGGACACACGTTCGTAAATTATATCTTGACCGTTTATGACGTCATCAAATATGGCTACCTTTATAATTTGCCATGTCTTTAAAACTTCACATATATATTGTCATTTTCTCGCGGCTCTTTTGGAAAAAGAACAAGGTGTCAGTATCTTCAAAAGGTTGAAGAGCTTTTTATAGAACTTCTAATAATTGTCAATTTCAACTATTGTCCGTTTAACTAACGTTAACGCGGTTATTTGTGGTTTTATTAGGTTTTTAAAAAAAAACTTTTCATTAACATGTGATTTTTAAATTCAATTTCTTTGGCAATGAATTGCATTGTATTTCATCATAAACTTTATTCCTTTGTTTTGTGTAAAAGGATTTATTCTGAACCAGGATATAGGGTTTTTAATTACGCGCGTTTCCAGCTTGAATTGACTGTATTTGACTTTCATGACGCTACAACTACAAGTCTCCACATGACTTTGCGACTTCTATGAAAAATATTCAAAAGGACTGTATACACCTTAAATCATATAGTTTCTTCATCGCAAATAGATCTAGCTGTAGTATTTTGTATCCCGTCATATCATTAAACGAATGAACTCTTTGTAGGTTGGGGAGAAAGCATATTATGCGGTATTCACTGCAAACATTAAAGAAATATTGAGACTCGATGCTTGTCCGTTTGTCATTACATATGAAGAGATAATTGTAGAAGACGCAGGACTAAGACAGTATATTATGTTCAAACATAAAGAAAAATGATATAAGCATAGCTAGAACAAAATCGACAAGCACACGATAAGCACAAAGCAGGTCAACAACAAAAAACAATAATGAAATTTGAAATTTGAAACAGATTGCGCCAGTCCCATGAACATGAGACGCCCTGTTAGTGTTACGCTTAATGAGCAGAAAGAAGGATTGCCTAAAGCAGCAGGTGATTTTAGTATTGGAACCGAAATGGGCTTTAGCGAAATGAACATTTTACAATCACAGGCATTTCATAGAGTCGAAACAATATCTGTTGAAACTCAAATTAGGACATGTGCATAGGTATTACAGGATCGAATGATTATCTGGAAGCTGTGCAGACGTGACATGGTTTCATTTAATGACAATGCCTTGCCTTACCTTAATCTTAACTTTCTGTGCCAGGAGGCACATAAGGCCTGAACATGCCAGCAAGAACACTCCTCTTTATGCCTATTTCTCCACCATTCTGCACCATATTATATTTGGGCATGGTGCTATCAGTACTCTCACACAAAATGCATTATGAGGGTCTACAAAAGAGCCAAAGCATTGTTACTCCCATCACTTTGATTACTAACATCAAAAACATAGATTTGATAGATATTTTTATAATCGAATGGAGTCATATTAACACTGTCGTTGTTTCCAAAACATTTTTTATTAAGACTAATAGCTTCTTTAAACATTCTACAAAAGTGATTCTTATCAAAGCCTAAATCATAATCAATTGCTGGATATCTTCCCGAATCTAAATTAACATAAATGTTTCTTAGGTTAACATGATTAAATTTAGCATTATTGAATTCATCTATTTTATCATTTTTAACTTTTTGAAATGCTAAGATAATAAATCTTGGTTTATCTGGTAATGTAGAAGTTGATAATCTCCAACTCCAATAATGTCCTGGTGGTACTGTTTGTTTTTCTAATGAAAATCGTTTATAATTAATTTGATAGTTAAGTTTATTTTTTACATCACTTTATAATTTAGTTTCAATTGTTAAGTTAGGTGACACATATACCATGAAAACATATCGAGTTTAATTATACCACCCTCGTTAAATCATCACCAACGATAGAAGATTCTCCAGATGAGTCGGTTCCTTCTTTTGTGCTTCTCTAATAATTGCTTGCAATGATTAGATGATCATTTAATTTTCTATTTAAAACTAATTCATGCAAAAAACCATATAATACTTTATCATAACTTTTACAAAATCCAAAAATATGTTTTAATGGAATAGCAAAACTAAAAGATCCATTAGGTGTTGAGTTTTGAATAATGTGTTTTTGAAGAACATGAAACGAATCTTTTGTTTTGAAATCTGTGGATCCATCAACAGATACCATAACTGGTTTAATCTTTAGTTTTTTCAAAATCTCCAGAATATGATAAATACCCCATAATTGTTGTTGTGTCACCAGGATTAATAATATTTTCAATTGGACTACCACTTAAACCATATTTTATTGATGAAAATAAATACATCAATCCATTGTTTATCATAGTTATTTTATCTGTTTCCTTAAAAGTAGATTCAACATCTCCTTTTTTACGAACTAGTTGACAACTAAACTCTAAATAACTTTCTGAAATATCTAAATATAAATCTTGATGATTAAATCTATATTCTGTATTTGTATCTATCCAAGTCTATTTGCTCAGGTTGATATTCATGATATTCATATTCTTTTATTGACTCATCAACAATAAATTCCTCTGTCAGATTTAGTTTGTCCATTTTTATAAGTAAAGAATTTCATCATCAGAAATATCTTCTCTTGAAAAAGCTATTCTCTTGATAATATAAGCATCTTTATAAATCTTTATCTTATCTAGATTTATATCTTGGGATAATCTAATGTTTACATTATCTGGATATGATTTTATTTTGAATTATAAAAAAAAAAAAAAAATGTGGGTTTGTCTAAATTTTCAATTGTCACATTTAACCCCTCAATCATAGTTTTTTCATTACTCGTGTTACCTAATAAAAAAAACTTTAATAAGAAATACAGAGTTGTTTGGGGGATTGGTTAATAAATTTTGATCGTTTTTCAAATTTAGGTTTAAATTCTAAAGCAGTACGATTATCTTGCTTTTTATTTGCTCCAATATAATATTCTCCATGATGTTTTACAAGTATTGCAGTTCCTTCATATATGTATTTTTTATTGGTACTAAGTTTCCAAATATTATACCAGAATTATAAATTCTATGTATTTCAACAGAATTACCATCACAACTAACGGTATTATTTTTAACTTCAATATGTATATCCCAATCTGGTTTTTTAATTAATTTCCATTTATTGTTTACATACATAATATAGTATGGAATTTTTGGTTTAATTTCTTCTCTTTCAAATAGATTTAGATCTTTTGGAATTTCAACTAATTTTCTTCTATAAATACTATCAGTCTGCAGTTGTAATCCATATATAGAATTTCTTTTACCATCTCTATTAAAACCTTCTACATTTTTTCTAAATCATCTAGATTTATTTGACTCTGATAAAAGGGATGAACAACTTGACTATCATCGTTCGTATACCCAAATTTGTTTACTCTTTCCATTTTCAAGGTAATAAATTTAGTATAATATTATCAAACTTATTTCCATCATTTAGTTTTTTTAGAAAATGTATAAACATAGATGACCACAAATAACACCCGATTTTTGTATTTGATAAATATTGTATTCTAACGGTTCTTTCAAAATAATTTATTATTTCAACAGGTGGAGGAAATCCATATGAATCAAAATATCATCTATCTTTAAAATAACACACCCAATATGTTCCACTTTTATCTTCAGAATCGGCTAAGTTAATAATTCCACATTCATTCTTTCTTGGTTTATTTGGTAACTCATCTCTCAAGAAAACACCTCTAAAGTTTTTAATTTTTAATTTTTTAACAGCGTCGATTAATTTGATAGAGGAACATTAGGTAAAGTAACATTTTCTACTGATATTTTATCATTCATTTATTTACTCTTAAAAATGGAAAACATCTATTGTTTAAGATGTAAAAGAAAACTGTTACAAAAAATATAAAAGAGAAAATAACAGAAAATAACAGATTAATGATACAAGGATTATGTGTTATTTGTAATACTAAGAAATCTAAATTTATTTCCATACAGAAAGGAAAAGGAATAATTAACGATGCAATTAATAATTTACCATTTGAAATGCGCATTATCCTTCATATTCTTTTCTTGGGCCCGGAACTAATTTGAAAAAACGTTTAAATCCAGACAACACACCTAAAGAAAAATACAAACCTATAAACAAAATTGATGAGACAGCCATGAAACATGATATATGTTACGACAAATATAAAGATACAAAAACAAGAGATAAAATTTGTGATGAAGATATGTTAAAAAGTTTCAAAACAATAAAAACAAACTCAATTAAAGTAACAAACATATAAAATATCTATTAGTTGTTATAAATGTTTTTAGTAAATATCTTTGGGTGAAAACATTAAAAACAAAAAGTGGATTAGAAGTAACTAATGCTTTTATAACAATTATCAAATCAGGTAGAAAACCAGAAAAAATATGGGTGGATAATGGAATATTTCTTTTTCTTGTTTTTTCAATATAATATTGTTCAGAATATCAGAACATTGATTTTATTTTTTCCGCCCATTTTTATAGGATTAAATTTGAAAAGAATTTTAAAACAAAATTTTCAAAGATCTACTAAGTAGAGAGGGTATTGAAATATACTCAACAAATAATGAAAATAAATCTTGCATAGTAGAACGAGTGAACCTATATTTAAAGAAAGAATATCTAAATATTTCACTGCTTATAATACAAACAAATATTATGATGTATTAGATCAAATTGTAAATGAGTACAACAACACCGTTCACAACATGATCAAGATGACTCCAATAGAAAGTAGTAAAAAAGAAAATGAATCAGAGATTTATAAAAGAGTTTTTAAAGATGAAACATGTGAAAAGAAGCCTAAGTTTAAAGTAGGAGATATAGTAAGGATTACAAGATATAAAAAACATTTTGAAAAAAGGTTACACTACAAATTGGACACGTGAATTATTTACCATTGATAAAGTTTTACAAACTAACCCTATCACGTATAAAATTAAAGATTTAAAAGGTGAAGATATAGAGGGTTCTTTTTATGAGAATGAATTGCAAAAATAAAATTTCATAAATATTGATCTATATTTAAAAAATGGATATAAAATTTTTTTAAATGATATCTTAAACGATTGTATTCCTAAGAATAAATTAAAAATATTTCATAATCATATTGAAGAGTAAAGAAAGATTAAATCCAGAAGATTTTATGTATCAAGAAAGAGAAAAAGAAGTAAAGCCAAATAAAAATAAAATTCCAATAGAAGAATTAAAAAATAAGAATATTTACTGAAAAATAGACTTTGATATAGAAGAAGAATTAAATTTGATTGATAAATGTGGATCTTATTGTAAAGAAATTTAATCAAAAACAAATAAAATATATTATTATTATTTTGGTGGTAATTATCTTAAGGAATACAAGGAATATGTATTAAGCAATGAAGAAAATGTAACAGGTAAAGATTATATTGATTTAGTTTCAGAAAGATATAAATGAAACAGTCTACAATTTATAGATATATAAAATTTGGAAAACTTTGTGAATCTATTAAAGAATTAATAACTTGTGATTTAGGATATGATGAAATAATGCAAAATATTCCTGAAATAATTAAAATATACAAACATTGTTGATGATGAAGGATGACTAATTTTCTAGGCTGGCTAGAGTGATTTTACTTCTTTAAAAAATGTCTGACATTGAAAATATAGAAGAAGCTATGAAGTTTCAAGGTTTTCCAATGAATTTAGAAACTAAAGAAGTTAAGAGTGAAATAATTGATAAAAGTAAAAATACTCATATGTTTTTAAATCTATGGAGCAAGTGGTAGTGGAAAAAAATATTTTGTAAATAGATTATACAATAATCCTTGATGATCAAGCTAATATGAAGTTACATAACTTTGTTTCTGGTATTATTTCAAAAGGTAGACATTTTAACATTCAATTAATATTGTAGATATTGTAATAAGATGGTTGATGAAAGTATTTTAGTATAAACAAGTGTAAAGGTTGTCATCGTGAATACAAACATCAAAAAAATAAATTGTGATAAGTGTAACAAAGAAATAAAACACATGATACTGTAATAATCATAAAACATAGAATATAAAACCATTTTTTACTAGATTCTTTTGATGAACTCTTCTTTTGGTATTGGTGCATGTTTATCTATTTTATTTTCTACTTTTAATTGTTCCTCCCTCAATTCTATTCTTTGATGTATTTTTTGATTTATTACTAATACCATTACCCCTAACTTTTAAATAATCTTTTTTGTACCAGCGGTACTTCCTTCAACAATAGCTTTTTTAGCTAACGTTTTAGCTGCATCTTGAGCAACTTCTTTAACTGCTTGGGAAGTAACACTAACAGCAGAGATAAGTGAATCTAGCAATCCGCTTGTTTTACTTTTTGTTTATCAGGTTTTAAATAGTAGTACATTTTTTTGAAAAGAAAAAATAAACTATGAAATATAAGCATACAGTTTTCGTAATTGTGTTTTGTTAACAATCTTTTTATCGTATAATGTTTTTAAAATCATCTCTAGTTCTTTATCACCTCCAGTATTACCTGCTTCTTTACTAGCTATCAATAAATCCATTCTATCAATCGAATCATCTGGATTACAAGGAATTATTATTTGATTATTATTTATTCCTTCACCAAGATATGGTTTAATGATATTCTTATACTTTTTAACCAGTTTTTCCTTTTTTGATACTACCCTGTTAATTCTAGAATTCTAATATAATTATTCTTATCATTATCATCATATTCTTTTGGATCTGCCTTAGTTAATAATTCCCATAGTCCTTTAATTATTATATCTTTATGGGGGATTATAATATCGTTATTCTTAACAATAATTTTTTTATCATTGATTACATATTTTCCATTTATCCTTTTTATACTGAAAACACCCGTGTCTCTATCTTTGTTTTATCATTATATAAACTTACTCTGTAGCAATATCACCTTCGAAATATCCAAGTTCAATTGGTAATTGTCTCGGTATTGGATATACAGCATGTGTTATTAGTTGATTTTGTTTATCTATTAGTTGATTTTGTTTATCTAATTTTTTTCTAGTTTCTTCATTATCTTCAATCAATGGTTTTAACTTTTTCATATTCTCTTCCTTTAATATTCTTCTCTATACGTTCAGATATAAACCTATCTTTTAATTCATTTCTTAGATTAACGTATTCATTAACTAATTCTTTTCTTTTATTCCAATCGTTTATTTTTTGAAAAGTCATTTTTAGCTATTAATTTTTTAAATGGTTCTCTGATTCTGCAGTTTCTACCAAATTTTCTTTTAGTTCTTCTTCATCTTTAGTATTTCTTGTTCTAATGCTTTCTCTATAACTATTAAATTTATTTTGTTCATCTAGAATTAGTTGATATTCATTATAATCAATATAATCGCTTATTTCCATCATTTAATTATTGAAATTGAAGAGGATGAAACGAAAGAAAAAGGGGGAAAGTTGTTTAACGATTTAAAGACATTTGCGCTTAGAAATATTTCGTTTATCATACGAACTGATACAAAGACAAAGAAGAAACTTGTACAATTTATCAATTTTTTTTTGCGATTCATCGACTTTTTCGGTTTAGCTTTTCGGTTTAAAGTATTTCTACTGTATTCTATTATATTATTATAATTAGAGATATTAGGAAAAGAATAATTTGTTTCTAAGTCAACTAGAGCCATTTCATATTGTTTATCAGGATCTAATTTTAAAGTTGGATTGAAAGTGGTTGTAAATTTAGACTTATTGTTACTTACAATTATCTGTTGATGTTCTTTTGAGGCTGTATTCTTTATCAATTGTCTTAATAGTTCATTATTTTCTTTCAGTAATGTTTCCATTTTTTAACAATAGAATTTGGGTAGTAAAAACAAAATTGATGATATTACACCTATATTTTCCATTATCAATATTCGATGTAGTATCAATAGTTAATAAGTTATAAAATTTCTCCCAACAATAATTACAGAGTTTCTTAAATTCTACTATATCCATATCATGAGTAAGCATGATCTTGATAAATATGATTTATGTTTTTGTCATCTTGTTAAATAAACATATGAAATTAGAATTCACACGTAATGTTTGTCTAGGTAGACGAAAATAATTCTGAGAAAGGTAAAAACAGTCAACATTTGAATGTCTTCCTCTCGTATACTAATCATTACATTTTTTTTTGCTTTTTTAAAGATGAAACTAGTAGAACATCATCAAATATCATAAGATTCTTATCTGTTGGATTTAAATCTTTTGGATCAATGATATCATTTCCATCTTCATAATATTCACACTTGATTGGATTGTTTGATTTTGGTATTTCTTTAATCATTCATATGGATTAATATCTCTATCAATTATTGAATCTCTATTATTAAATAAACTAAATATCGTTTCTTTCTTAGGTTATTATCGAATCCCCATTTTATTATTTTATATTTTGGTTGAAAGAGAGATTTACCATAAACGATTAACTTATCATAATCTAGTGCGAATGGTTTTAATAATAAGTTTAATAATAGATCAGTTTTTCCACAACCTGATTTTCCAACTATTAATCCTCGAATGGATTTAGGCAACATTGGTGAATTATTTCTTTAAAGAAATTTAAAGAAATTTAACAAAAACAAATAAAATATATTATTATTTTGATTTTTTATTATTAAGCAATGAAAAAATGATATCCAATTTATTAAGAAAAAAAAAATAAACAGTATACAATTTATAGTTATTTTGGAAACATTGACATCAGAATTATTTTTTTATTTTCTAACATTTCCCAAAAATTAAAATTATAAAAACATTGTCCTCACCATGACCTAATTTTCTAGGCTGGCTAGAGTGATTTTTAATTCCTTACCACCTTGACCTGTCCTAGACTAGTATAATTACTAAAGAAGTTAAGATTCAAACATCAAGACATACACACACTTTTTTTATTTTCTGGACAACATTTCCCCACAAAAATAAAATGTAAATTATCCCCTCACCTTGATGACCACCTAGTATTTACATACCTTTGTTCACCATTATTTCATGTCCTAAACTAGTTTAACAAACAATTAATATTGATGTCATATTTAATAAGATTTTGCTGAAAAGTCAGAAGTGAGCATGAAAGGTGGGGAGCAAAAACCAGAGAGGGCATATCGTTGTATTCTGTATTCTGTAATTACAGAAATCACAGGGATGAACAAAGAAATAAAACACATGATACTGTAATAATGATAAAACAGAATATAAAACAGTTGATGAATTTGTTGTGCAGCTCTTTTTATCCCCATCTAAAAACTGAGCCGTATTGTTTGATTTATTACTAATACCATTACCAAACAAATAATCATTTCCAGAGGTTGTCACAATAGCTTTTACTAACAGACTGCATTTGCCACCATGTTTTTTGGGAAGTAACACTACCCCCAGAGATAAGTGACCCTGATCCAGCTAAATGGGGATGGCAAAAGACGGTCATAAATGGAGGTGGTTTTTTCAAAAAAAATCTGTGAAAGGGAAATATAGTCTTTACATTATTGTGTTTTGTTAACATTCTTTTTATCGTAAAATGTTTTAAAATCATCTCAGTTCTTTATCACCATACATGATTACCTGCTTGCTTGTCTTGGCAAGTAAATCCATTCTAGCAATCAAATCATCTGGATTACAAGCCATCCATTTTTGTCACAAGGACCTTCACATTTTTAAAGTAGGCCTACTTATACCATAGACTGTTCTAAAGTTGAATAGTAAACACTAATAAACCTAAAAAGAAGGTCAATAAAGTTGAAATACTCATAGACTTTTAAAGGAACCTTTATGCTGATAATATAATGATATTCTTAACAATAATTGCTTATCATTGATTAGGAACTTTTCCATTTATCCTTTTTAGACACCCGTTTACTATACTCTTCTGGACATTTATAAACTATCTTGAATAGCTTTAAATTCCAAGAACTGTCTCGGTATTGATGGACAGCATGTGTTTTAGTTGATTTTGAAAATGAGTGGTTGATAAATAACTGATTGATTTTGAGCCATTATAATCAATGAATGCCAAGTCATGTACATGTAGTATCATGACACTGTAACATCAGAATATAATTTATTCAATTCATTTCTTAGATTAACGTATTTATTTAAAGACTGTTTACTGTCTATTGTCGAGTTTTTCAACATGAATATGGGACTAAAGGTTGTTTTAAAGCTACTTTCACAGGAGGACCATGCTTTTGTTCTTCTTCAACAGTATTCCATGTCAATACTTTCCTCTATTAAATTTAAGACCTGATTTGTTTATTACAATAACAACAAATCCAAAATGGATTGAGATAAAACATCTTCACGGGTAGAAAGCAAGGGAAAGGCCAGATTTGACTTTGCGTGTAGGTTTAATACGAACTGAAAATGACAAAAAGAAAAACTTGTACATTTATCTTCTTTGAAAGATGGAGCCTCTTTCGGAAAACTGCTATTCTTTATATTATTATAATTAGAGATATTAGCAAAAGAATAATATGTTTCTAAGTCAACTAATATTCTTTACTCTGGATCTGACAAAGTTGGATTGAAAAATTATACCAGATGCAATTATCAATGTTGTTTGTGCTGAGATTCCAGACAAAAACAGTGATCCTCATCTACACACTTTAGTAACATTTCCATTATTTACCAATAGAATATGTGGAAAAAATCAACACACCTATATTTTCCATGAAGAAAAATGGGAACATAGTTAATAAGTTATATGATTCTCCCAACATTTAAAGAAACAGAACATGGTGCTGACTCTTACCCAAAATATAGAAGACAAGTCCTGAAAAATAGAAATAAATTTTTGCAACTTGTTTAAATAAACATATGAAATTAGAATTCTCACGTAATGTTTGTCTAGGTAGACTTGTAATTCTGAAAAGGTAAAAACAGTCAACATTTGAATGTCTTCCTCGTAAGGATTAGGGTTTTTTGTTAAATGGGAACATCATCGAATATCTATATCTATTTATTTAAATCTAGATATTTCCATCTTCATAATATTCACACTTGATTGGATTGTTTGATTTTTATCATTTTAATCATTCATATTGAAATCAACTCTATCAATTATTGAATCTCTATTATTAAAAAACATTTACAATGGAGGTTATTATCAATCCCCATTTTATTATTTTATATTTTGGTTGAAAGAAGTTACATCTAACGATTAACTTATCATAATCTATATACAATAAGTTTAATAATCAGTTTTTCCACAACCTTATTTTCCAACTATTAATCCATAGAATTGTTTTAGGCAACCGTGATAAAATTGATGTTAATTTTGATTTTTCTTCTCAATCTAAATTATCCATTTTATTTGAGAAAATAAAAGTATAAAACCGTATTCAAACATCAAGACATACACACATTTTTTTACTTTCTAACATTTCCACAAATGTTCCTTATCGGATATATTATGTACACTCTAATTAATTGTATAATGGTGTCTATTTATTGATTTATATATAAAAGAATAAGTGATTCTGAAAACCTTTTTTTACTGTTCTGTTTTTCACAGACAGATAAAAAATGGCGAGGTCCCTGTTGTGTAGCATGAAATTGTTCGAATTGTCAAATGAAATGATTATTTGCCGACTCATCAGACAGGACCAACGACATCACATTTCACCGTTTTCCATCCAATTTTGAATTGCGAGGTGAATGGGTATCGGCATTAAGAAGGAAAAATTTCACCCCATCTTCAAATTCGCTACATTTGCAGTGAACATTTCAAACAGACTGATTTTACAGCCAGCAAAACTCGAAAACGCCTCAGAGTTATTGCCATTCCATCGATATTCACCTTTCCTTCACATTTACAGCCCAAAACAACAACACCAAGAAGAAAGTTGATTAAATATACACTTAGTATTAGTAACAGACACGTAGTGATAACAGTCTCAACGCAGGTTTCAGCACTGACCACACATATTTTTGCGCGCCTAGAAAATCTGTCATCCTGAAAAAATAAGCTGGCTATTCTGCAGAAGAAGCTCAAAAACACCCGCGCAAAACTTAAGAAAAAATCATCTCATAACCACAGGCTCAAAGACATAATTGCCGACCTTCGAAACAAACACCTGATTGAGTCGGAAGCTGAAGCAATGCTTCAGGAATCTTTTTAGTGGTATATCCCTAGACCTTTTTCACATGAAGAGCAAGTCTAAAGGGAAAAACCATACTATTTACCCAAGATTAGAAACTTGCTTAAACTATGTCGAAACTTCCTGGCAGGAAGAGGAATAATCTGGCAGGAAGAGGAATAATAAAGCAGTCAACGGATCACGGAGTAAAAACAATTTCCTGGGAATACATCAAGCAGCTACACAACCTTCAACGGACAGATTCCCTGTACTTAGCAAACAAACTCACAAACAGACACATAAATTTCAGCAATGTAAAAATGAAAATCAGCATTGCAGCCCAAACCTTATCAAGGAGTGTTGCGACCGCAATAGATCACCTGCGAAACGACATTGGGTTACCGCAATTTCAGGGTTCTGAAGACACTTGCCATTTTTTGCATCAAATCGACAAGCTGTTTGATACACTGAACTCAAAAAACCCTTTAGCTAAAGGGACAAAGGCAGCACTGAGTGAAAGAAACATGGACTCTTGGAAGCCGTTCCTGCAGGATGTACAATCGTATCTGCTTTCTCTACAGGAACCATCAGATGTCCCAATACACCGAGGCAGAAGAAATCAGTTTGTGGTTGGATTTATCGTCATTGCCCAGTCTACAATAGATCTTGCCATGGAAATATTGTCACGTGATGAGAATCGCTATCTACTCACATACAAATACTCCCAGGATCACGTGGAGATGTTTTTCAGTAAGGTCCGTCAACGGAATGGATGGAACAACAACCCTACAGCTGAGCAGTTTAGAGGTGCCCTCAAGAGTTGACTGCTGAGTAGTACGATACTTCCCTCAAGACATGCCAATACTGTAACGCAGGATGATACGGTGGAGTTGATACTGACACCCAGCACTGATGGGGAAAAGGACTGCAAATGATCTTCCAAGAGACAATGAGTACATGATTGTCGCTTCCAATCTGGATTCACCCCTAATGGATGATGCAGACTGGCGAACATCTTGCCTCTTTTACACAGTTGGCTTTGTAGCAAAACGCACAGAAAAAATGTTGAAGTGCACCCGCTGTTCTTGCGCCTATTTGACAGCACTTGCACGTCACCCCAAAGTAATTTTTTTGTTCGTAAGAACAACGGTGGTCTTAAGGTACCGTCTCATGGCGTCGTGAAAGTTCTGGAAGCAAGTGAAAGTGAAAAGGCATTCAGAACAATCATGCCAAGTCCAGCAGCAATGGACAGCTTACCATCCCAACGATATGTTGACCTGCATATGCAAACCATGGTATTGTCCAGTCTCCAGTTAAGGCATACATATCTTTTTCCAACCCTTGCAGACCATTTTTACGATCATGAAATGGGTGTAGAAACGGACCATATCACAAGGCTAATAAAAACAATCGCCAGCGTGTACATCAACATGAGACTATTGAAGGCTGGTAAATTATTCCACCAAAGACGTATATTATGTGGCCAGACGTCAAAGAGGATGAAGTGGAATAAAATTATCCTCTTTAGCGGACAATAATTAAAAATAATAATTCAATCGAAAGTATGCATGTGACAGACACTTCGTGAGTAAGTTCTGGTGTTAATTAGTATAATAATCTACTTTTTCTTTTAGCCATATGAGATAATTATTTTCGCAAAAATATTGTTCGCTTCTATATAATGTATATAATGTACTTAGCATATATGTAGAATATGACCCTTTGACGAATTTGAGACTGAAGAACTAAAATAGAAATGAGGAGGATCAACATTGATCGAAACTGGTATTCAGAAATATCAACATAAGTGTGAAAAATAATATTAAAATAGGAATCATCACAAAGGAATAAAAACGAAAAAGAAAATTAGCAAAAGCAGAAACCAGTAAGAAAAATGAGGATTATAAAAGGAGACATCATACGTATTATTAAAACCACCACTACCACAGTTTTGAATTCTTCAAAGGATCATAATATTTTTCATGGGGAAGTATATTATAATTATAAATTCGTAGTACATACAATGAAGAAAATAATCAAATTACTAATATATGAATCGTCTGTAGTGCTATTGTTGGTGAGAGAGAGAGAGAGGGAGGGAGGGAGGAGAGAGAGAGAGAGAGAGAGAGAGAGAGAGAGGGAGGGAGAGAGAGAGAGAGAGAGAGAGAGAGGGAGGGAGGGAGAGAGAGAGAGAGAGAGAGAGAGAGAGAGAGAGAGGGAGGGAGGGAGGGAGAGGGAGGGAGGGAGGGAGAGAGAAAGAGAGAGAGAGAGAGAGAGAGAGAGAGAGAGAGAGAGAGAGAGAGAGAGAGAGAGAGAGAGAGAGAGAGCGACAAGTAGGCTAAAAGCTTAGCGAACATATAAGCGTGGAGTCTTGTAGCGAATGGCGCACTTTCTCTATCAATGATAGTCTAAGGGCCACTGAGACACCTCCCCCCCCCCCCCAGGGATTTTATGAGAACAACTTTTTCATAAAGTATGAAACACAAGCCATCGATTTCTGCCCGGCTGCCAAAAAAAATGTGTCATCGGGACCTAGTTATGGCCCCTGAAAGGTCATTAAGTGCAGTTTTAGGGTTATTTCATTAGCTTGCAAATAACTCAGAAACTATTTGCCATGGAACACCAGTGTCAGAATAAAAAAACTTTGCCAATAGTTAAGCTAGTCACATACAAAATTTGACAAAGTTTTGTTATGATTTGATAGAGTTATTTCCCTTTATATGTCATAAAACATGTCAAAATACATTTCATTTTAAAATAACCCGAGATATGTCAATAAATTATGATAACTCATATAACAAAGATATTCAACATATTATAAGCAACATATTTGTGGAATTTGGTCAGAATTGGGGTGAATTTAAGTGAGTTATTGATAGAGTTATGCCCTTTATATTTCATAAAACATGTCAAAAAAAATACATTGTTATTATGTAATAACACCACATACCAAATTTTAGGGAATTTTAAAAACTATTCTCAGTGAGTTAAAACTTACCCTTTTATCTGCTTAAAATCATTGAAAATAATCATTTTTAATTATAAGTTGAGTTATTGGAACAAGTTAAGATAACTCAAAGAATGTCATCACAATTAACTCAACTGACTTGCACACACACACACAACTAGACACACTCATTTTCTCAATTTCATTAATTATAAAAACTAGGTTCACCAGCAGAGTCTGTAAGGTCATCATCAGAATCAGACTCAGAGAACCACTCCTCTCCCTCATCCAATTCCATGTTAATATCATCATCAGTTTGTTGTTCTCTGTCAATTAGGATGTCAACTATTTCTGTTGGAAGAATATCTTCATCACCAATCCAGTCAATATCCAGATGTCCTGACTCCGCTATTTTCAAACCATTAGCTTGAGGGCTTGGAAGCTCGGGAAAGTTTATCATTGCTTGCTTCCAAATCATTGTTTGAAAGTTTGCTCTCTTAATATGTTGCTACAGACTTTTCTTACATGGAGGTCGTTGTGATAAGTCAATTCCTTTGCAATAAGAGAGTGGTCTATCATCACCTGGAGTGAATCGTTTTCTGACAGTATCAGCCCTGAGTTTATCGACATCATCAGTTTTATTATTTCCGTACATCATACATACAAACTTTTCAAGACCTGATAGTATAGATGGCATTAACTCTTGCTCTCCTAATTGAGAAAACAGATGAATGAAATTTTGATGCTTCTGTAGCAGTGAAAATGGTCTAATTTTCCCCTTTCCAGCAAAGCAACTCGTTGTGTCACAACCTGTGAAACTGTGAAATCCCAATTGAGCAGAGCACATATCTTCAGTTAATTTGTTTGACAAGTCTGTGATGTTTAGAAGTCTCCGATTGTTGCCAGTTCCTGTATAAAAATAGAGGCCTCGAGATTTTCACAGCAAATGCTAAAATTAGCAAAAACACATCAGTATCTGGTGATCTGACCATAAGTGCGTCTGCTGTGGCTGTCTGTGTTGCATGGATGCAATGACAAATCATTTTAGTATCCGCCTCTTCATGATTGGAGCATAACTCATGCACAGGCCTAGAATCTGTTACTATTCCATCCTCGCTGCTAAGCTGTATGCATGTTTCTTCAACAACAACAAAATTTCTTCTGTTTTGAATCAGTGTGGCGTACTTATCTGATTCCCATTCTTGCACTAAGTTTGTTAGATTAATTTTGTTCTCGCCGTTCGATAAAAACAACTTCCAGTTTGTTGGTAGTTTGGTCAAAGGGCCCCCAAGTATGAAAGCATTGGCTGAAGACTCCCCTCTTCTAGATCTTTCAGTTCCTTTGATAGTCAGGAATATAGCGATCAGTGACAAAATGAACTTCTTTTGATTTAGGAAGTGAGTTGAATATTTTCAGCGCCAATTCTCCGAATGTCTCTGGTAGGCCAACCAATGACTGGATAAGTGCATTACCATGTATGATGTGTGTGCTTGTATTATTGTTGATGTGAGGTGTAGAGTCCGTAATGTGTTTTTCCAGTTTGAGCATGAGAGTGGATTTATTGGTCTTCAAGAGACCAAGGTATTGGATTCAATGGATAGCACATCACTTTGTGAAGATCTATATTGTGCAACTGACTTAGCATTAGCAACTGACCAAACACATCTCTTTGCATTGTAATTTGCACCGTCTTGCTCTTCCTTGAACTGATTTTCACTTCCTTTTTTCATACTACCAAAGGTTTTAACATTTGATTTCTCAATGGGTTGGTGAAAGGACTTAGAATTTTCTACCAAACGCTGCATAAAAGTCATCAAACGCCTTTTTCCCTTGTGATTCTATCAAGATGAGACTCTGCTACATCATTGGATAGTTTCAATCCAGATGACAGGCAAATCAAATCTAGCCTCACCATTTCAAATGGGTTTACAAATCCCCATATTGCATCCATGGTCTTTTGCACTTGTATTTCACTTTTTTCAATACTTGATTTGCTCAGTTCTTTTTTGTTGTCCATGTTTTCACTCATTCCAAGCATACAATGAGTTGCTTCTACATAATTTGCTCTGTTGTGACGCGTTGTACACCATCTGTAGTATGCTAGGAGATTTTTACTGAATCCAATGATCCCACCCTTTGTTTTAGCGTGCTGATTGATGGTTTGTTCTATTGTCATATCTATAGGTATTCTACTGTTTGGAAGACTTGACCTGCCCACGCTTAAACCTCCATTGTCCAACAGCTCCTTTCATTGGGTGTCATGTTCAAAAGCTTTATGAAATAATATGTTGAGTATCTGGTGTAATTATGGTGGTCCATTGAAAAAAGTAGTGGACAAAGTTTTCCTAGGGATTATATATATTTATATAGATCCACGTTGTTAGATCTAGTGCCCTCATAAAATCTCAAAAGATTCCACACCCTATCCATGTATTGAACAATGAATTGAGCCGTTTTCCCATGCATGCCACTTGTGACATCCTTTCTGAATCGGAAATAAATTTCTTTTAGGTCTTGAAAAGCTACAGACTCTGCTAGTCTCTCGGTACAAAGGTTATGGGGATCATCTGCGTCAGATCTTATTGCCGCAACGAGCATCTCCAAATTTTGGTGGTGCTCAAATGCTTCAAACAAAAGTCTCTCAAATGCTTCAACCAAGATGCCATGAACTCGCATTGCTCTATTAAAATGTTTGCCGCCTAAAACAGCTCCCAATGAACCACTGGCGCATATTCCGGATTCAATTATGATCTCCTCTATACCCGATCCTTGCATCAGTTTTCCAAGAGCCCCCAGATAAGAGAACATAGTGTGAAATTCTCCCAGGTGAACGGAAACATTTTCATATTCCTGAGGGTTTTGCCATATTGATGTTGTAGGCTTTTTTGCAGCAGCCAAATCAAAGGTGACTAATGTTGTTGACTGACCAAAGTCTCGATAGGCGTCTTTGGATATCATTCATGCATAACCACCCTTTCCATGTAGGAAATGTCCGTGGATTCTTTGCCCGAATGAAAATCCAGCCTAAATCATATGGAATAGTTTCAGGAATGGAAATATTGGCTGTTGTTTCTAACATTGGAGATGCTTTTGGTTTCACAAAGCAAGGTTCGAGCTCCATAGGTCTGTATGTGACTGATCTCTTCTTCTTCATTGTATCTCTGCCTAAAGGAGCTAATGCATCCTGGGATCTGGGTTGTTCTTTCTCCAAAGTCGTGTCCCTGCTTGTAGATGGTAGAGACTCTTCTGACAAAGATTCAGGGCATGACAATGGCTGATGTATTTATACAATTCCATGTGTTGAATGTGTTGTTCCATGGCCTGTGTTGTTTCCTCATTAAGATCAAAATTATCCCAACACAAACACAATACCCTTTTTTGCACTGTTGAATGGAGGCTGGGAGTGTTGTTGTCATCTCTGTTACTTGGTCACACATGGCTGTCTCCAGCTCAAGTAATATAGAGTTAGAGCACAATTTCCAAATCTATTTACAATGGTAACTGTTTTTGCAGACCCAGTTATGTGACGCAAAGTCATGCCAAGAAACAAGTGTTTTGGGAGCAACCATTTTCCATTAGTTACAGCATAACAAATGTCCTGAGAAATTGAATTCACTAGTCTCTCACATTTTTCACTTTGTTTGGATGTCTTTTTCCTTATAAAGTTCTTAAAACGCAGATAATAGACCTGGCAGATGCTTTTGTGACTGCAGTAAACCATTGGGGCATTTCATTTGACGAGTTTTTATAGCTTTCAATTATCGTCCTTCTCAACATCATGCCTGCTTCTTGAACTTGTCTTTCTTGAGAAGCTGCACTTTCAAAGGCAGATTCAATGGCTTGGCCACTAGGTATATTTGAACTGTAAACAAGCTCACTTCTGAAATTTGGTTGCCAAAATTTCAATTTGGTCCCAAAAGTCTTCATTAGTTTGTCTTTGAGCTTATAAGTCTTATAGTTTTCATTGTAGAAAGTTGAGAAGTGTTCCTGCATGTATTCTAAATATATCTTTCCTTTAACATTGTCATTCGTTCAACGTTCAATTCTTCAATGATATTTTTGTTCACATAGCGACATATGTATTCAAAAGCTTGTTTGTGCGCATTTTCTCTCTTTGTCTTCATTGTTGAGTCAAAACATGATATTGCGAATGTCTTTCTGGGTGAATTTTTTCGACAACTGGGGTGATATCTTGCCTCTCTTGCAATCAAACAATAATTTTCCGTCAGTCCTATCAAACGGCTATCTGACCTCTCATGTGCTGCTTCACTGATGGATAACTTTGCAGCTTCTGTTTGACATGTAATAAGTTTTTCTTTTCTTCTGTTCACATATTTCTCCTTTCTTTCACAAATGATACACTCATCAGGAAAAATGGGTGCTTTTGATGTTTCAGCACACCTGCGTTTCAAACTACTATCATTTCGTTCGTTTTCTAGTTTCCTTTTTCTATCACTACGCACATATTTCAAATTTGTGAAACTTTTCAAACAAGGACGATGGTAGCCATGTTCAGGTCCTGGATACTCTGGAAGATTGTCACAAATATGAGAACACCTTACGCTTGCATCATCACTTTCAAGTCGCAGAGTCTTTACTTTTTGAACATTTCCCCATGCTTCTGCTGTAAATTGTAAACGTTTTCAATAGACCAGGATTTGACAAATTAGGGTAATGAATGATACATGTCTGTTTTATTGTTTGTAAATATTTAGTTTTTTTTTTTTCTTTCTCAGAGAAACAGGGGTTTCAGACGCCATTTCTTCAGAATTTTGTTAATGTCATTTTAATGTAAGCAACAGACCTACAATGAAAGGTGGCTAGATCTAGAATATATACTGCAAATTTCTGAAATGGACGAAAAATATTAAATCTCGTTAGTTTAATGTTAAAATTTAAATTTTATTAACTTCATTTAATTATGATTCAAAATACCAATGGACATATCATTTATACCTCCACTTCAGCCTCACCCAGAAAGTCTAAAATTATGAGGACCTTCCTGGTGACAGAAACAGCTGACATGAAACCCTAAGTTAGACGTAGACTAGAAATCTAAGAAGTAAGAGGCATTTGTGTCCCCTGCTAATGAAGTGAAGCATCGATCAGCCCGCCATTGGTAAAAAACCAATGTTTTACACAAACAGCCACATAAAAGTTGGTATCTATCTACTTACCAAACAATAAATCCATGAAAACACAATCCATCAAGATCTATGACACATACGAACGGCGGCGCCATCTTGGACAGGAAACTGACAATTTTTTAATGGTCGTCGTCCTATTTCGAATTCGCCGATCATTAAGTCACATAACTAGTATGGCGCTGTTTTCGGTGGTTCAAGGCCTTGAGTGGTTTCAATATATCAAAGGGGCATAACTCAGTGATTATAATTTAGAATTGCCTGAAATTTCGTATATAGTGTTATTACATAATAACAATGTTTTTTGCTTCTTTGGTGGTTAACAAATCTTTAACCGTTATTGAAATCTATTTTTAATAACAAGTTTAAAGGGACGATAACTCACTTAATTTGCATCCAATTACGCCCAAATTTTATACATAGTCTGCTTATAATAAATTTGACATTTTTCTTATATGTTATCATAATTTATTTCCATGTCTCGGGTCATTTTAACATGAAACATATTTTGTAATTTTTTATGAAATATAAAGGGGAGTAACTATCATATCAAAATAAAATGTTGTCAACTTTTGTATGTGATTAGCTTAACTATCAATAAGGTTTTTTAATTCTTAAACTTGTGTTCCATGGCAAATAGTGTCTGAGTTATTTGGAATAAAATGAAATAACCCCAAAAATGCACTTAATGACCTTTCAGGGGCCATAACTAGGTCAAGATGACACAATTTTTTTGGCAGCCAGGCAGAAATGGATAGCGTATGTGTCATATTTGATAAAAAAGTTGGTCTCATAAAATCCCTAGGGGGGAGGGAGGAGGAGGGTTTCGCCCTGGGACTACCTATACTGAGATTTCCTAGGTTTCGCCCAATAGCCCTGTCGCCCTGGGTCCATGACGATTACAACTAAAATGAAATAAAATGGGGATTTCCCGATAGTCACTTCATGAGTAAATTTACCGGTTTTTTGGAGTCTAAAGGAAAACCGGTTTTCACTTTCAGTAATTAAACTTCGGTCTGTGAATATAAGAGTAAGACGATATATGAGATGACATTCTTTCAATCCGTCTGCGCAGTATCAAGACCCGATCTACTGGTAAAGTCTCTTACATTTACATTTAACTTAATTTATATACATTTCGCACCTTCAGTGTAAATTTTTGTCTTGATTTGATTGATAGGTTACTTCCTTTCATTCATTCTCTATCATTTCTTCTTTCTAGACCCAGTGAGATATAGATCTAGTCTTACATTTATCCTATTTTTTCGTTCTTGTTTCCTATACTCATACGACTCTCTCTCCCTTTCTTTCTTCCCTGCCTGTTCTCTCTCTCTCTCTCTCTCTCTCTCTCTCTCTCTCTCTCTCTCTATATATATATATATATATATATATATATATATATATATATTTTCTCTCATTCTCTCTATCTCCTTTTCACCTTTTATTACTTACTTATTTTCATATTTTTATTTCATTCTAGATCTGAACCTTCCACTCTTGCTCATTCTTCGCACCCCCTCTGCTACGTTTCTTATCACTGTCTTTTTCTTCCTTTCTTTCTCCTTTATGTTTTTCTTCTGACATCACATTGTGTGATGCCGGCCGGAGGTATTACTTAGATCTAGATTCTAGATATTTCTCGTTTGTTGTCTGACGAAGGGTTATACCCGAAACGTCACGTGTTTGTTCTGTCTTTATTAGTGGAGTTGTCACTTATTGAATTGTCATATCCCACAATATAACTTTTCTGTCTTTCTTCCTCCTTTCTGGTTTTCTTCTGACTTCACACTGTGTGATGCCTTAATTAGTGTTTACATCTACATCTAGATTCTAGATATTTCTCGTTTGTTGTCTGACAAAGGATTATACCCGAAACGTCACGTGTTTGTTTCGTTCTTTATTGGTGGACTTGTCGCTTATTGTCGTTTTTCAACATTGTACTAAAGTGTTCCTTTCTTGTGTAGTTTTCGCTCTTTTGCCCACACACACACACATTTATTTAACATCTCTCATTTATACGTAGATCTAAACGCAAATAAGCCAACATGTGATCCGACCTAGCATCTTTCTTCCTCAACCGATAGTGTGTCAAAGTTGTACTCATTATCGGTATCGGCTTAGATCTACATTTAAAGGTGAGACAGAAGAAATATTCACAACCCCTTACCCTGAACGCCCCCTCTCCCATGCCACCCCCACCTATCTGCCCTACCATGGGTAGGGGGTTTAGGGTAAGGGATTGTGGGTTTCTTCCGTCTCATTTATACTAAATGTAGACCTAAGAAGATACCAACAACGAATACAAATTTGACTCACTACTGCTTAAGTGTAAAATTACATAGAATCTAGATTTATCGACAGTAGGCCTATAGTAAGTTCACATTATCTCTGATTCTTATACAGTAGTATCCGGTTAAATGCATGATCGTCATAGTACACGGTTATAGTACAGTATTTTGACTATATATATATATACAAATTAATTTACCCCTCTGAGCGGAGGGTTGTTGAGAAAGTATGGTTTTTGTCATATAGCTATCTATCTCTCTCTCTCTATATATATGTATATATATATATATATATATATGTACACTCACTTCTACATAATATATTGTTCATTAGTGCAGAGTTTGTATGGTAATGGTAGGTTAGTTAGTCCTGTCTATCTATCTATCTATCTATATATATATATATAATATACTTATATATATATGTATATATATATATATATATATATATATATATATATATATATATATATATATATATATATATATATATATATATATATATATATAATATATATATATATATATAAAGAGAGAGAGAGAGGGGGGGAAGAGGTGGCATAAATGAATAAGCATGGATGTACACTCACTTCTACATAATATGTTGTTCATTAGTGCAGAGTTTGTTATATGGTAAGTTAGTGACTAACTTACTCTGTATCATTTCATCTAAGGTTGTATCCATTACAATTCTTTCTTATCATTTTTACACATGATATTTATTTCTTCTGCTCCAAACCTTAAAATAAATGACTACATATAATATACATGTATTTCCTTCTCATATGCCATTACACATGTAGTAGCCTTAGGCCATTATATGTTTGTTTAGTTTCTATGAACCTGTTCTGAAAAGGATTAGAAGCCATGCACCTTTTTGTAAAGACAAACAGTGAGGCGAGGGGCATGTCGAGAATGAAGGAAATGACATTAAATAATATCAAATCCCCATAGGTACAAAGACGAGACAAATATAAGGAATACACAGAAAATATCTTGAGCACCATGGGGATTGAACCTGTGACCGCTGCGTCAGCACCCATGACCTGACTTTTTCGCACTTCTTTGTTTTTGGTGTTGAAGTTTTATTTGTAAAAACTAAAAGTTATCACTCTTATTGTCTTATTGTTTTCAAAAATCTACTCTCCAGATTGTGACAAATTCTTGAGACTGAAAACACCATAGCAGAGTAGAAGTACACAACTCATCATAATATCAGATGTGTGCAGATTCTTGGACTTTATGATGGAATTCACCTGTGCAAAGTTGGATAACTTATTTCATTAATACCAGCCCCATTATTTGCTTCATTAGAGCAACAGGTGCAAGACCAGATTGGGCATATTATATTGGTCTATTTCAGGGTGTGTTTTTGCTGACAAGAAACAAAACAGGCAAAGTTCTCTCTTTCTTTTTCGGAATTGGGAACAAATTTATTAACAAACATAGAAAATCGTTCTGGTCACACAAAAAAAAAAGATTCTCAAAACCACCAAGTCACGGTGAATCAAGCAATTACATAGAAGATAAACCAACGATGGAAACCATAGCGCAACAACAGCAGCTCGGATGTCCTTAAAAGATGACTATGTCAAAGATCCACAAGTGGCCAAAGTAACATCAATCTTAGACGAGGCCCACGAGTCAGGAAACATTGACATCTGCCACAGAGAATGCACTGAACCTGACACCTCTGAAGAATACTCAAATAGGATATTATATCTTTTGAAACAAGAAATTAAACTTCGACAAGAGTTGTTGATTTGTCGTATTTGTCGCCAAAACCAGAACAATGTAACATTTTTGCCGTGTGGACATTTTTGTTGCTGTGAGACTTGCAGTGAAAACATATCAATATGTCCCATCTGTCAAAGGAGAATTTTAGCAGAGACAAAAACCTATTTAACGTAATGTTGAACTGCACCTCATGTAGATTACATGTACTCGAAAAACATATTGTTGGGTTCTTTATGCAAGAGTGCGCCCCCGGCAACGGGGTAGAGATGTGTGTGTGTGTGTGTGTCAACCAATCCAGGTCCACAGCCAAAGAGGGAGGGAGGGAGGGAGGGAGGGAGGGAGGGAGAGAGAGAGAGAGAGAGAGAGAGAGAGAGAGAGAGAGAGAGAGAGAGAGAGAGAGATAGCCTGAAATCCTGAATCTTACACAGTTGTAGAGTAATGGAACATGGGTAAAAATAACCAAACTTATCAATGATGACTGCCAACACGAGGAAGTGAAACAACATCAACAAAAAAAACAACAAACTGAAAATATGCTTTTATTTTGTATTCTAATCTTTGTTTTTATTCCAAAAGGAATCTGAAATCTTGATCAAAGCATGCACTTTTTCTGCAGACGTTTCTCTGACAACATGTTCATTTTGTGTGTTTGAACTGAAGTAGATATGTGGATGTCTATAAACCATTGGCGACTGAACACATTCACTGGCACTTCCATGAAATTCTTTGGCTCCACATTTCAGAAGAGTGTTTACATTATCAGCATTTATGCCACCACCTTTAAAATTGGAACATAAAGCATTGAAAAATTAGAGTCATGGTTTACATTATTTGTAATGATTCTTTTGAAACTGACATAGTTTTGCATAGAAAATATGAATGTGAGTACTTCTGTACAGTGTATGTATATTTTTAAAAATATCTTTTTCCAAAATATTCAAATAAAAATTACTGCTTAGTTAAAAATTTGTTGGCAATTTACTCCACAGTCTTCTTACTGTACTAGGGTAGAATGAGTGCCTGTGACAATAATTGATGATTGAGGATGTGACCATTCATGCTTAACAGCCTGTTTAAGCTGTTCTCATACAGTAAGTTTAAGGTGGATTCCTGGATCTGTGATCTTCTAAAAGTGTTTGCTAGTATCTGATTCATGTTGGATTTGGCACTATTTGCTGAAAGTAAAAGTTTTGACTCATGTAGTCGGTCTTTAGAGAAATGGCCATCCCATTATGACAATGACAGCAGACAATTGACATTCATCTTTGCACATTGTCTTCAATGACATTATTATTAAGTTCTAGGCCCGACCTACCTGTAGTAAGGTGATACTAGTGATAGTTGTTACATGGAAAAAAAACGATTCCACCGATGAAGATTTAGTCTGAGTAGTGAGGACAGTAGCTTATCTCACAACTACAATAGTAACACCTTATCGTGCTGAGTGATAAATAAATAAAACTAAAGTACACTGGAAATTTTTCTCTCACCAGGCATTACTATTATTTCCCCTCCAAACTGAAATGACAAAAGAAAAAAAGAAAAAAAGACAATGAGTGACTAAGGGATAAAAATAGAAGTTAAATCGTACATTTTCTTTAAAATTAATGATGAATCAAGTTTTCGTACAGTATTGACAGAGTGGGATAAAACTGTTGAACGTGTTTTTGGAAACGCCATAAAAAGAAGATTAAGCTGTCACTGTGTACCGTGGTCAATAAATAATGTCAATTCGTTGACCTGTGTTTAGAGACACCACATTTGAAACGTGTGTGGCATTGATGGCCTCTTCATTAGGCTTGGATTATTTAATTTACTGTATACTTCTTAAATTGTTCTGGATTGAATCAGCAGGACACTGTCGTCCCCATCTCTAGATCGACATTCAGTCAAAATAATTCCCCTCACTTTAATATCAGTCACCTCTGTAAGGATCTAGATCTAGATTTAGTCAAAATAATTCCCCTCACTTTAATATCAGTCACCTCTGTAAGGATCTAGATCTAGCCCAGCTTGACTATTATTGTTTCATATCACTAATATCAGTGTCAGATCTACCGACCTGAGCCTTTACACACCCACATTCATTTTCTTCATCCCTGAGGATGCCTTTGTGACTGAATCCACAAATGTGATAAACAAAAGAGGACCCAGCATACAACCCTGCCCTATTCCCACATCTATACCAAATTCTTCAGATAAATTTTCAGCCACTCTCAATGCATACGCTGGTCCACTGTACAAACCTCCAATGGCTTCCATCAAACTTTGCTCCACATTGTGTTCTTTCAAGTTCAAGGAATACCACAGCCCACTTTCCTCACAGTGCCAAACGCCCCCTCTAAGTCAACAAAACACAGGTGCAAGTCAATGTTTTTCTCAAGGAACTTTTCCACAATCTGTCTAATTGTAAATATGTGGTCTTGTACACTTCTTCCTGGTCCAAGTCCACCCTAGTGTTTCTTCAATCCGATTCTCCACTCTTTTGCCCTAGTCTTATTTCCAGAATCCCGGCATACACTTTTCCTGGCATGCTAAGCAGTGATATCCCTCCATAGTTCGAGCATTCCACAGTTGATCCCCTCCCAATACTCCCATGTATTGGTATCACTGTTCTCATTCTCCAGTTGTCTGGCACCTGTTCCTGTTTGGGTTTGAGATTCTCTTCAGCCATTTGTAAATCGTTTTTGAAGATATCTTTTTCGTCTTTGGTGGCATCTTCGTTTGGTCCATAAGCTACTAATAATTTAATTTCTCTTCCTTTTTAGTTTAATATTTACCTGTATTTTTTGTAATAGCCGTGGGCTTATACATTTCCATTTTTCTAGTAGCCCTTCTTTCCTTCCATGCATCAGGAGGCCCACTCCCCGCTCCATCTCTGACACCCACTCCTGAGAAGATTAAAGCATGATTTGGCTCTACACTCTCTATTCTTTGCCTCCCTTCCTCTGCCTCTGCAATGGCCAAAATGTCTACCCTGAACTTCTCCATTGCTTCAGCTAATTCTAGCTCTTTTCCATTTATTGCCCTAATATTATATTCCATGTTCCAAAAATCACAGTCCGTGTTCTTTTCCAGAGTCGCCTTCGAAAGTTCAATCCGGGTATATCATCATATTTAATACATTAAATCAGTTTGTTTTGTATAGACAGGGATTAGCCCACTGTACCCTAGGTAGATGGTGGGGCTGCCGCCTTGAGGCCCCCTGCCGGGCCTTGTTAGTTTAAGTCAGGGTTAACCCCCCTTAGCCTTTGGGCATCCAAGACTAGCCTGCAAGGCAACAGGTTGTTATTTTCTGTCAGGGTTAACTCCTTAGCCTTTGGTCAACCAAAACCGGCCTGCGAGGCAGCAGGTTGTTTTCTGTCAGAGTTAACTCACTTAGCCTTTGGTCAATCAAGACCCGCCTGCAAGGCAGCGGAGACTCGTGGAGGGCGGCCCCGCCTAATCCATGTACATGTGCTTACCTGTCCACTGTCGAGTACACATTTTGTGCCATCATAAATTTGATTAAAACTCCCTATTAAGTGGCTCTATATCCGTTTATCTCTCTTTCTCTGTCTGTCTGCGTTTTTGTCAGTCTGTCCCCCCCCCCACAAGAATGCAATGTTCTTATTTCTGTTTTTAACAGTATCATCTTGAAATTAAGTTAAACAGTTTTGCCATCAAATTTCATTAAAACTCATTTTCATTAACAAAATCTAGATCTTAATATAGTTGCTCTCTATCTGTCTGTCTGTATTCTCTCTCTCTCTCTCTCTCTCTCTCTCTCTCTCTCTCTGTCTGTCTGTATCCCTCTTTCTCCCTCCTCCTCTCTCTCTCTCTCTCTCTCTCAAATTTAAGGATTTGTCATTCACTAAATATATCTAGAATCTAGATCTAAATCTGCCCGGCACAAATGCACGTCAAAAGGCTTGTTAGATCTTGGATGTAGATCTATGTGAGATTTAAATTATTGTGCAAAGTATCTAGTCTTGTAGAGTTGGAACCCTCACTCACAACGCATGGGCTGGCGCATCAGACTCAATCTCAGACAGCCCTTAACTAGGTTACACGGCCTTCTCTGATTAGTCTTAGGTCGCCTGGGTTTATGCCCACATGTGTAACCTCAGTATCGAATACTGGCTTAATCTCATTTTTGTCCCTACTCTGTATCATCTGGGGTGTAACATGGTTGTTATACTGTATACATGATACACATATATATATGGAGAAAATACCAACATTGAAATGTATTGGCAATAAAAAGTAGAATAAAATATGGAATGCGAAAATGAGAGGCGTCAGGTTGCGCAAAGATCAGTCTAAAGACCAAATTACTTGATGGTTTATACATGCTGGTATTGGCAGTGAGTAAATAAATGAACTTAAAGTTGGTGATGGTTCAAAAACGAACCCAAAACAAAGCAAACAAACCTCCTCGGAACAACAGAAGTCAAGAGAAAAAAGGAAAACACTGCAGAACAAGAAAATCAAATTCTAAAAAAACCAGCCCCCTCCCCCAAAAAAATCAACAAAACAATACAGATAAACTCACAATTAAAAGAAGTAACAATAATTAATAAAAGAATTTAACCATCCCTTTAGGTCTTTTCCTAGTGTGTGTGTGTTTGAGGGGGGGGGGGGGTACTTGACGGTCCAGAGTAAGGTGTCTGCCTTTCAATCGAAATGTAGTTGGTTCATGCCTCAATGACAGGTTGAAAAACTTTTTCAAGTTTTTCAGGCAAAACCTACTCCCCTTCTTCAGGGAGGTAAATAAACACAAAGTGCCATCAAAAATAGATGGTAAAAAGGCGATCCCATGTGCAGAACACCACTTTGTGCACATTAAAGGGCAGTGTGGGCAAAATTTAAAATCCTACCAAAAATCCTTGAGGTCATCTCAGAGGTTGGACTATGCAGCTAAACATAAATCAACAAACTGATAAAATCACCTTTTCAATCATTCTTTCTAAAACAGCCATGCCCTCCGGAGCACTACGACATCCGCCGCTGGAGAGAACTCTTTGAAATCCAAGACTCACAATAACTGATAAGGATTCCATTACGTCCTTGCTTACATCAATGGCTGAAGATAGGGAAATGAATAATTGTTTTGATTGTTACTGTATAAAAGATACATGAATTTCTTAGATGAAGAATACAAATAGCTGAAAGTGAAATACAAATTTAAATTAATAAAAAATATCCTTCCTGTCCATACATAATTTTGTTTTAATCCAGAACCCTTACATTATGTCCTTATAAAAATATAAAAAATAAGTAAGGTTCCTTCATGGGCCATTACGGCCTATAGAGCCAGAACTTTGCACAGTTTCGATAGCGAAATAGCAGAACAGGTGATAATAATCAATTCCTGGACAGGACGTTAGGCTGATGATAATCATTTCTACCAATATAGTGCTTATACCCATTTACACCTGTGTTGAGTGGGGAAAGTGTGTGTTAAGACTAAAGAACACAACGTCGGGCCTTACTTTGCCAGGATTCAAACCTGGGACCTCATGGTCCTAAGTCCAGCAGCCTAACCACTCAGCCACCAACGGCACCTTTATATAAATATGAAAAAATCCCAAAACAGACAACATAATGTCTAGTCACTTCATGGGGCATAACAATTTTAAAGATATGACTAGCCCTATAACACATTACAAAAAAAAACTATAGTGTAGATTTACCTCTATGAAAAGTTGCAGGCAATGGTTTGACTTCATCTTGAAAGAAATAGTGGCATAAAACATGATTAAACAACGAACTTATTTAATAAAATCAATGTTACAAACCAAACAAATGAAATGGCAATATTCCTTAGTATTCAAACTTTACTCCTCCGATACTTTCATCTCTCCTACTCCTATTATAAATCCTAATATTTAATGCTTTAAATTAATCTGAATATTCTTAATACAGTTTAAACTTCGACATGATTTTGTTTATATGTTAATGAGGTGAATTGTATGATGTTGTATGATTAAAAATAAAAGATAGGACTTGAAAATGAGGATTAATATTCTTATGTCATTCTTTCAAATACCTAAGCACTTTCTATCAATACTTAGGTGTTTTTCCTCAATCTTAATCCATCTTTATTTCGTACTCTCACCTAACAGCTCTTGACATTTCTTTTGATCAACTGAGCCGTCCCTGAAAAATTAAGCATAAAATGTTTCTCAAAGACATACAAACAAAGTTTCAATAACTGAATATAAAGATACTAAACCACACAGTGCAAAATTCTAAACAAACCTGAAGTGAAAAAAATAATTATTTTCAAATTAAACCTTGTTATCGTATAGAAGTAGTAGAAGAACAAATGAATGGAATCAACGCATTTGAGAAAACCTATTCGACATTTCAAATAAAGAAAAAAATAATTAATCAAACCATCATCAACGATCGTTGAGGTCATCTCTAAGAAAATGCTTTCAAACTCTCCTGGATACTGACCGTTATAGGGACTTGGTAGTCCAAAGGCAAGGTGTTGGCCTCTCAATCAAAAGGTCATGGGTTCAAGCCTTGGTGGCGGTAGGAAAAAATTCTGTTTTTTTTGGAGCAAAAGCTACTCCCCTGGTTCAGGTAGTTGGATCTTCGCCTAGTCCCATCGGAGAAGGGCCATAAAAAGGAGGTCCTGTGTGCAGAGCACAACATTCTGTGCATGTTAAAGATCCCTTGATCCTACTAAAATCCCCAAGATCACCTTAGTCTTAGCTGGGGATGTGAGTAAAATCAAATAAAAATACAGCCCCTATTGGAATTCATGACTCAGATAGAATTAGATGCTGTACCAGCTTTAATGTCTAATCTTTAAAGAAAATCTATAAACGAAGGAAAAGAGCAGACTATAGAGTTAAGTAAGTGATGAGCAAGTTTGTCTCACGTAAACTGCAAATAATATGCGCAATTGTTTAATGATAGCCAAACTACCTTCATCATAAATCTTTAGTCAATTAAGCATTTACGCATTCAAAATTCCTAAGACAAATCCATTAGCTCCCTGCTGTTTCATTGTCTTTATGTCTTCCTTCATCACAGACATTTCCATATCATTGTAGCAGAAATCACCAGGTCGTGGACGGATCATAACAAACACAGGAATTGATACTTGACTTTTCACAATTTTCAACAAGCCTAGAAAAGGCAAAAAGAGAACATATTATATTCATTTATTTAAACATGTATTTATACTAATTTATAGAGATACTCGTAGCAAAAGGTGAGATACTTATCTATTTGTTAAAATGAAAGCTTAAAGTCACAGCATTTAGCATGGGAGAAAAACTACTCTGGTGCTTTAATGATTGACAATAAGTAGTTAGTCATTTAAAGACATATTATCAAGGGGCATAAGCGATTTTATAATGGACAACAGTCACAGAAGAGTTATCTTTCTCATTTCACTACCGTTTTTACAATACATCTGACACATTGAAATGTTGAAGGAACAATATTGAACTGGAAATTTCATTTTGAAAATTTGTTAGCAACAAGATCTAAAAAAAAAGCTTTGTAAAATGATCATTGACAGATCTGTTTTCTTGTTTTTGAATTGCAGGGCATTGTATCTTAAGTGCCATTTTTGTAAATTCATTTCCCTACATTGATAAAGACAGGAAAATGTGCTCCACAGTTGAATTCATACATCATCTCCTGCAATCCATTAAGGATTACCACATTATATTATTCAGTAAGATTGTTCATAAACCATAACTCAAGAAACCATGTGGAATGTAGCAACAGATATAAGTTAACATATTGGGAAACACATATTTTAATGCATTAATCTCTGCCAT
Source organism: Doris montereyensis (assembly GCA_037039925.1). Lineage (NCBI taxonomy): Eukaryota > Metazoa > Mollusca > Gastropoda > Nudibranchia > Dorididae > Doris > Doris montereyensis. Next base: position 39,400 of record JAXRKP010001141.1, on the reverse strand, counting down.
ATACATGTACACACTATTAAAACACATACTTCGTAACAATACATGCTTTTATAAATATAAAAAAGGATTTTAGGATATTAAATTTTCCTTAAATATACAACTGTACTACTAGCCTCGATTTTTCAAAATGAATACTCCTACCTTCAATATGCTTCATGAAAAGCACTAGTGCTTGTGATAATCGTATCTAATATACGTAAAGGATTGTATGTCTCTAGAGTGAGTGTGCAAAACAGAATAAGATGAAGCATGAAGCAACACTGGCCATCTAGTAAAATTTCATGTAAAGCTCAGTGTCAGTCATGAGCACTTGTCACTTGAGCCCCCCCCCCCCCAAAATGATGCTGTGATCCGCAACAAAAATGATCTTTAGTCAGATTTGTCTCCATTGTGTTCGTCAAGTCAATAAATGATGACTCATTAAAACATCCTCCACACAAAGCGGTCAAGTGAATACTTCTGACTTCATTCCCCTGTTGTATTTGCTCTGGTAGTTTATAAGGCCACCTAGTTAGAATACATTGCCACATCTCTTATTTTTCTTGGTATTTCTCTGTGTTTATTGTTATATACATAGATTTTAATCATTGCCTGTTTGTTTCTCATAAAGGGTTATACCCGGAACATCATGTATCTGTTCCGTCTTCTATGGGAGAGTTGTCACTTATTGTTGCTTCTCACATTAGATTAATCAGTAAGATTGTTCATAAACCATAACTCAAGAAACCATATGGAATGTAACAAAAGTTAACATAATGTACTGGAAATCTGTCTGCACAGATAATCAAAAGTTTCAATTCCGATGACTAGAGTTTTTGTGATATATAGTGATAAATTCAATTCTCATCATAATTAAAATGATTGAAGTTCTTTTACTTGCACAAAATTCATGCTTTGTTCACCTCTTCGTGACAATAACAGCAGCCCCTCCCTCCCTCATGCCCCTTACACTTTATTCTATTAGAAATTTACTTACCTAAACTTGGTGTTATTCCACCCTCTGTAAGATTGGCACACAGTTCGAGTCTTGATGCTCCTGAAATAAAGATTCCCAAATCATAACTAAACTGAATTGAAGGTCACATTGATTTATGAACTACAAAGTGACAAATGATACAAAATCAAAGCGCATTAGCACACACTGGAGTAGACTCAAAGATTTGAAGAACCACTTTTATGAGCTAGTAGTACCCATTTAAGTCACATATTTAATGGATTTAATTTCTTTTACAGTTTATTATCCTGTTCGTTCACAGCTGAAAAAATATAAGAAATTAAAATGTATGCCAAAAAAAAGGCATAAACATCTACCTCCATCCTGTGCATTTATTGCTGAGCGAGCCGAATCAACACACACTTCCATGTCTTCTGTTTTCTTCCCTCAATATTCCTACAGACCTGTTGGTTAGAGGTAAAGGTGAAGTATGCGACAAATCAGTGTCCTGTCTGGCTAGAGGTAAAGTATGTGACAAGCCAGTTTCCCATCTGGCTAGAGGTAAAAACATGTGACAAACCAGTGTCCTGTCTGGCTAGAGGTAAAAAATGTGACAAACGAGCATCCTGTCTGGCTAGAGGTAAAGTATGCGACAAGCCAGTGTACTGTTTGGCTAAAGGTAAAGTATTTGACAAACCAGTGTCATGTCTGGCTAAAGGTAAAGTATGTGACAGACCAGTGTCCTGTCTGGCTAGAGGTCAAAAATGTAACAAACCAGTGTCCTGTCTGGCTAGAGGTAAAAAATGTGACAAACCAGTGTCCTGTCTGGCTAGAGGTAAAAACATGTGACAAACCAGTGTCCTGTCTGGCTAGAGGTAAAAAATGTGACAGACCAGTGTCCTGTCTGGCTAGAGGTAAAAACATGTGACAAACCAGTGTCCTGTCTGGCTAGAGGTAAAAATGTGACAAACCAGTCTCCTGTATGGCTAGAGGTAAAAAATGTGACAAACGAGCATCCTGTCTAAAGAGGTAAAATGTGACAAACCAGTGTCCTGTCTGGCTAGAGGTAAATGTGACAAACCAGTGTCCTGTCTGGCTAGAGGTAGAAATGACAAACCAGTGTCATGTCTGGCTAGAGGTAAAAAATGTGACAAACCAGTGTCCTGTCTGGCTAGAGGTAAAAAATGTGACAAACCAGTGTCCTGTCTGGCTAGATGTGACAAGCCAGTAGTGTCTGTTTGGCTAAATGTGACAAACCAGTGTCATGTCTGGCTAGAGGTAAAAAATGTGACAAACCAGTGTCCTGTCTGGCTAGAGGTAGAAAATGTGACAAACCAGTGTCATGTCTAGAGGTAAAAATGACAAACCAGTGGCTAGAGGTAAAAATGTGACAAACCAGTGTCCTGACAAACCAGTGTCATGTCTGGCTAGAGGTAAAAATGTGACAAACCAGTGTCATGTCTGGCTAGAGGTAAAAATGTGACAAACCAGTGTCATGTCTGGCTAGAGGTAAAAATGTGACAAACCAGTGTCATGTCTGGCTAGAGGTAAAAATGTGACAAACCAGTGTCATGTCTGGCTAGAGGTAAAAATGTGACAAACCAGTGTCCTGTCTGGCTAGAGGTAAAATGTGACAAACCAGTGTCCTGTCTGGCTAGAGGTAAAGTATGTGACAAACCAGTGTCCTGTCTGGCTAGAGGTAAAAATGTGACAAACCAGTGTCCTGTCTGGCTAGAGGTAGAAATGTGACAAACCAGTGTCCTGTCTGGCTAGAGGTAAAGTATGTGACAAACCAGTGTCCTGTCTGGCTAGAGGTAAAGTATGTGACAAACCAGTGTCCTGTCTGGCTAGAGGTAAAGTATGTGACAAACCAGTGTCCTGTCTGGCTAGAGGTAAAGTATGTGACAAACCAGTGTCCTGTCTGGCTAAAGGTAAAGTATGTGACAAACCAGTGTCCTGTCTGGCTAAAGGTAAAGTATGTGACAAACCAGTGTCATGTCTGGCTAGAGGTAAAGTATGTGACAAACCAGCGTCCTGTCTGGCTAAAGGTAAAGTATGTGACAAACCAGTGTCATGTCTGGCTAAAGGTAAAGTATGTGACAAACCAGTGTCATGTCTGGCTAAAGGTAAAGTATGTGACAAATCAGTGTCCTGTCTGGCTAAAGGTAAAGTATGTGACAAACCAGTGTCATGTCTGGTCTAAAGGTAAAGTATGTGACAAACCAGTGTCATGTCTGGCTAAAGGTAAAGTATGTGACAAACCAGTGTCCTGTCTGGCTAAAGGTAAAGTATGTGACAAAACCAGTGTCCAGAGGTGTCAAACCAGTGTCCTGTCTAGAGGTAAAGTATGTGACAAACCAGCGTCCTGTCTGGCTAAAGGTAAAGTATGTGACAAACCAGTGTCCTGTCTGGCTAAAGGTAAAGTATGTGACAAACCAGTGTCCCATCTGGCTAAAGGTAAAAACATAAAGTGACAAACCAGTGTCCTGTCTGGCTAGAGGTAAAAAATGTGACAAACCAGTGTCTGGCTAGAGGTAAAAAATGTGACAAACCAGTGTCATGTCTGGCTAAAGGTAAAGTATGTGACAAACCAGTGTCATGTCTGGGCTAAAGGTAAAGTATGTGACAAACCAGTGTCCTGTCTGGCTAAAGGTAAAGTATGTGACAAACCAGTGTCATGTCTGGCTAGAGGTAAAGTATGTGACAAACCAGTGTCCTGTATGGCTAGAGGTAGAAAATGTGACAAACCAGTGTCCTGTCTGGCTAAAGGTAAAGTATGTGACAAACCAGTGTCCTGTATGGCTAGAGGTAGAAAATGTGACAAACCAGTGTCATGTCTGGCTAGAGGTAAAGTATGTGACAAACCAGTGTCCTGTCTGGCTAGAGGTAAAGCATGTGACATTGACAAACCAGTGTCCTGTCTGGCTAGAGGTAAAGTATTTGACAAACCAGTGTCCTGTCTGGCTAGAGGTAAAGTATGTGACAAACCAGTGTCCTGTCTGGCTAGAGGTAAGGTAAAGTATGTGACATTGACAAACCAGTGTCCTGTCTGGCTAGAGGTAAAGTATGTGACAAACCAGTGTCCTGTCTGGCTAGAGGTAAAGTATGTGACAAACCAGTGTCCTGTCTGGCTAGAGGTAAAGTATGACAAACCAGTGTCCTGTCTGGCTAGAGGTAAAGTATGTGACAAACCAGTGTCCTGTCTGGCTAGGAGGTAAAGTATGTGACAAACCAGTGTCCTGTCTGGCTAGAGGTAAAGTATGTGACAGACCAGTGTGACAAACCAGTGTCCTGTCTGGCTAAAGGTAAAGTATGTGACAAACCAGTGTCATATCTGGCTAGAGGTAAAGTATGTGACACACCAGTGTCCTGTCTGGCTAGAGGTAAAGTATGTGACACACCAGTGTCCTGTCTGGCTAGAGGTAAAGTATGTGACAAACCAGTGTCCTGTATGGCTAAAGGTAAAGTCTAATGTCCATTCAGTTGCACAGACACAATGATTTTATACTAATAAAAAAATAGGCCAAAACTATTCGCTATAACTATAACTGGATCTTGGCACTATTCATTATTCATCAGTAATAATAAATGATGGTCCGCAGTGTGATCCCGGTTCATGACAAATAGAAGACTTGGTAGTCATTTTAAATTTCAACATCTATTGGTAATACCGTGTTGTCATTGGACTTTTATACCCTATAACAACCCCCCTCCCACCCGATTTCGATAATTTCATTGAAACATCGATCCCCCCACCTCTCTCTCTCCTTCCTATCTTTCTCAATCTGCTGCATGCTCCCCTCCTATCTTTCTCAATCTGCTGTGTGCTCTCTTCCCCCTCTTTTCTCTCCTTCTCAATCTGTTGTGTGCTCCCCTGCCCCTCCCCTTCCTATCTTTCTCAATCTGCTGTGTGCTCCGCCTCTCCCTCCTTTCTATATTTCTCAATCTGCTGTGTGCCCCCCTCCATCCTCTCCTCTCTCTCCTTCCTATCTTTCTCAATTTGCTGTGTCCTCCCCCTCTCCTTCCTATCTTTCTCAATCTGCTGTGTGCTTTCCCTCCCCCTCTCCTTCCTATCTTTCCCAATCTGCTGTGTGCCCCCCCCCCTCTCCCTCTCTCCTTCCTATCTTTCTCAATCTGCTGTGTGTTTCCCCCTCAGTTTCTCCTTTCTATCTTTCTCAGTCTGATATGTGCTCACCCGCCCCTCTCTCTCCTTCATATCTTTCCCAGTCTGCTTTGTGCCCCCACTCCCCCTCTCTCCCTCCTATTTTTCTCAATCTGTTGTGTGTTTCCCCCCCCCCCCTCCTTCCTATCTTTCTCAATTTGCTGTGTGTTCCCCCTTTCTCTCCTTCCTATCTTTCTCAATCTGCTGTGTGCTCCACCTTCTCTTTCTTCTTCTTATCTTTCTCAATCTGCAATGTGCTCCCCCCTTCCCCTCTGTCTCTTCTTCTACACAGCTGACATTGGAATGGCCTTCATGAGGTTACAGTATAGCAAGCTCATTCATCTGCCAACGACAGTCATTTTCTTGAACAATGAATATTAATAAGTAATGCCGTGAGAGAGAAAGAGAGAGCAGGAGACAGAGGGAGAGAGAGAGAGAGAGAGAGAGAGAGAGAGAGAGAGAGAGAGAGAGAGAGAGAGGGGGAGAGAGCAAGATGATAGATAAATGAAAAAAGGAAAGCAGCACGACCTACCAGTTGTACCCATCAACCTCCCATGAGAGTGGGGGACTCAGTAGTCTAGAAGCAAGGTGTTGGCCTCTCAACACAAGGGTTGGGGTTCAAGCCCTACCGGCGGTTGAAAACATGTTCTCAAGTTTTGTTGAGTAAAATCTCCCACCTGATTGATTGGTATGACAACTTCCTTCTAGAAAGACCCCAGTGTGTAAAAATGAAGTCAAATTGTTCTTCTACTAGAACTCTGTCAAACGGTTGCACACAAGGATGTGTCAGCTCACCGTTACTGTACATTTTATAAACAAACGACTGTGTCCCAAATAATGAAAAATGTGTGATTATCAAATACGCAGATGATACAGCAATTTTGGGTCTCCTGAATTACAATGAATTGGACGCTCACTGCTTTGATCAAATCGAAAATTTCAAAAGTTGGTGTGTACAAAATGATCTGCAGCTCAATGCGTTAAAAACAAAAGAGCAAATTTTAAATTCAAAATGCATTACCAAAGATATAAAGCGAGTTGAAATACATCTCCAAGACGTTGAAATAGTCGAAGAATTTAAGTATCTTGGAGTTTTAATCAACAACTCTCTAACTTTCAATATTCATGTAGAAAATATCATTAAGAAAGCTTCACAGCGGTTGTACATTCTCAGAAAATTACGAGTCTTTGGTACAAGCAAAAGTACCATGAAACAAATATTTCAATCGTTATTGTTGAGTATCATAACTTTTGGCATTACTGTGTGGTATGGAGGGTGTGGTGTAAGGCACAAAAATAAGTTACAAAGATTGGTAAAAGAATCAGGAAATATAGTCAATAAGAAATTGCAAAGCGTGGAGCAGTGCTATAAAAAAGCTGTAGAAAAGAAAATCCCTTTCAATTATTGATGAAGTAAAACACCCTCTGAACAGTGAATTTATGTTACTTCCATCCGGCAAGAGATATAAGAATCTCGGTGTAGAACCAACCGACATAAAGCTACATTTGTTCCCTACAGCATAAAATATATCAATACTGTAATGTCAAAACAAGCAAATGAAGTAAAATTATAAGTCAAAATATTTCCTATTGATCTAACACATGACTAGTAAATCTGATAAGACAATGCACATCTATTGCTGTTACTAAGTTGCCTCTCTGTAGAACATTGACAATATTATAATATCATTATCATGGATGTCTTGGTTGATGATGGAATGCTGGTTGAGAGAGAGAGAGAGAGAGAGAGAGAGAGAGAGAGAGAGAGAGAGAGAGAGAGAGAGAGAGAGAGAGAGAGAGAGAGAGAGAGAGAGAGAGAGAGAGAGAGAGAGAGAGAGAGAGAGAGAGAGAAGAGAAAGAGAGAGAGCGAGAAGGAGAGGAAATGTAAATCCTCAAATTATGTAATTATTTTCTGTATCTACTTTTACTTATAAATATTATTATGATATTTTTGTCTGTTTATCATCATCTATTATAATGTTGGCAACTACTAGAAATATTATGAATGCTAGTACTACTTCTGCGGCTTCTATGTTCACCACTATTATTATGATTAACTTTTGTTGTTGTCATTGCTATCTTTGTTGTTTTTTACCATCGTTATTATTATCATTCTTAGTTCGCTTTGTTATGTGGATTGTGAAATGTAAAATGATTTATGTGAACCTAACATGAATTGCCTGAAAAGGACAATAAAGATTTATTATTATTTGTTTAAATGCCATCAGAGACAGACGATAAAAAGGAGATCCCATGTGCAGATCACAACACTCTGTGCCCGTTAAAGATCCCTTGGCTGCTGGGGAAAATTAAAAATCCTACCAAAAAACCAGAGATCACCCTAGTTGTGGATGTATGTATTGTAAATCAAAACAAACAAATCAAATACCCACTAGAATGGGAAAGAGAAAAGAGAGAAACACAAGACCGAGAAAGATAGAAACACACACACACACACATGACACTCATCTGCGGGATAGACCTCTGCTGATTAATAAACAGAAATAGAAAGAGAGAGAGAGCATGCCTAAAGCAGCTTATCAAGAGCACGAACTCGAGAACCGAAATTGGCGAAATGATCTTCAATTCGTCCTTAGCATATATGACTGTACTTACGATACTACTGTGGAATAGCATTTTTTAATTCTTGGGTAATCGCCATTAATGGTGAATACTCGAATAGTCACTTCGAAAAAGTAAAGGGGAATGTACATCATCATCATTATTTTCTAGATCTCAGTGAGTATTCTCATAATACATCATGTGCATAATATATATCAGATATCCAGACATAACTCAGGATCTAGATCTAATATTCTAGTTCTTACTCTTAGTTCCAAACTAAAACTAAGTTCTACGCTGGAGATTCTCTAGAGGAAATATCTAGATTAGATAGATCTATATATCTAGATCTATGAGTCAAGGATTCAGATTGCAGAATCAGCTTCTATTTGATTTATATCAAAGTATTCAAAGCCTCATATATGTGGGAAGGCTGACGTTGGAGATTGAATACCTACAGTAGCATCCAAGGTCTACTTTCTCTTTCTCAGCCACATTGGAAAATCTTCGTTTCCATTCTTTACAACGGAAAGTCCCATTTGGAAGACAAGGGAAGTTACTCTTATATTTAATTTACATAAGTTTTACACAAGACTGTCGGCACGTCTGGCTGACAAAGTGTCATTGAACACTCAAAGTACAGTAGACTAGAAGGAAAAACAATTTCTGTACTAGTTGACACCCAGCGAACAAATAAGAAACATGGCTCTCATTTTAAGGCACTTTCTTCGGTCCCAGACAACTGGACATGCATCTGTCATATTTAGAGGCCATGGAAATGTTAGTGTTAGCCCCTCTCAGGTAGGCATTATCAGTATTATATTTTATGGTAATGTAGTATGGCTTCTTGTTTATAGTCTATAGTTTATAGTTTAGATATATAGAACCTATCTCTAGATCTAGTGGCACCTAGATCTAGCACAGCGTCGAATTAGCAAATTGTTCCTCTTTGTTGTGGCCGGCAAAACTCATTTTAATTACTCACGTGTGCTCACCTGTCAGGGGCCAAGCACAGTCAGCTGGATTCCTGGGTAGCTGATCGCCCCGTTGAGATTTTTTATAAAAGAATGCGCTGTTTTATCTCATTATAACATCGCTTCTCTCACACTGATTGTCTCAGCCTTTTGTTTCTAGTAGGTCTACAGCATCAACTTCTTGTCTGTTCTCTGTGAAAGTATCATTTCTCCCTTGGATTATTGACATGTCTGATAAAAACATTTTAATAAATCTTTGTATGGTTTTTGTTTTGCTTTGGCTATTATATTTTATCTAATTGCTAAAAAATTACAGACATAGTTAACGAAAATGAGTTTATTTTAAAGATTCATCGCACTTCATTGTGTAGGCTATTAAAAATTAATTTGCCGTCACAAACCATTACAAAGTTATAACGTTCTTCCTCCACCTGCTCCCTTTTTGCCTGAGTTAAGTACACATGCAATGTGTTTCCCTTGAGTGTAAATCATTTTTAACCGATTTTCCTTATTCACCCAATTGATTTTTATTGACCCCTCTTATTTTTTTTCAAATAAATCTAGCATGGATCACACCCTGGAGAATCAGAAATTCTCATTTAAAGCATAAATTATCACAAATAACATATATATATGAAAAACTCACACTTAGGTCGGGTTCCATTGCAACATCCTTTCTTTCCAAACACAGAATCACATCACAAGCATACCAGTCGAACTTTTATTGGCAAACACTGTCATAAATGCTTGTAACAAGAAAAAGTTTACACAGATCTTACGCAAACAATCGTCACACAGATAATGACATGTACACATTGCCCGATTTATTTATTGATGAAGCACACATGATCGCGTTGGTTTTCATCAATATCAACAAAACACTTAGTAAAGTCACAAAGCAATTCACACTCAAAGACAATTGATGAAAATTCAATTAATGACATTCAACAGGATAGAGACACATACATGAGCAGGTATAGACAAAGCTTTCCAAACAAAACCATCCCAAAACAGCATTTATCATTTTAGAGCACCATTGCACCCCACATATACGACAGTACAAATTTGGGCTGGGTGAACAGGGAACGGAAAGCTGTCACTAGTCAATTGCAAGGATAGAGACGAGAACGAGGCATTATAAACTCACAAATCAGAATGAATTTCATTATAATGAATGCACAAATACTAGACAATAGCCTCCTGGTTAATGCACGCAGATCTACCTGCAAGTATCATCTTATTTCATTGTGTTGTAAGAGTTACTCCTTCGATGATATTGTTTGTTCCCGTTAGTCTCATTTTTGGAGTACTAAAAAAAATCGGTATTGTTCTGTTCATACTGATGACCGCAAAATTTTCTTTTTGTTAACACATACCTGTATGTATTGTCCTTCTTTGTGAAAGTATGATGGCATTCGCCTTGTAGGTTTTGTGTTAAAGTGTTTTACTTAATACTCTATGTCTGTTATTGTACTGAAATAATGGACCTAATTGGGGCCTAGTTTGTGTGGAAACGAAATGCTTCTTGATAATTTTCTTTCATCAGTCTATATCGCAGCACTCTCTTTAAAGTTGGGGAAGCATTCACATTTACTGTCGATGGCTATCTTAGCCAGATAATAACTGATTAATTGGACCTATAAATTACTGTTAAGTGCGGCAAAGCTAACAGGGAGTGAACGCTACCTAGCGGCCTTTGCTGACCTCGGTCAGCATGACCCCGTCGGCCAACTAAGAGGGATGAGTTTTGTACGCTGTGCTAAATCTACATCTATCTACAGATAGGAAATGTGACAATGGAAATGAAGGTTTAATGCTAGATTAGTTGTGGGTAGGACTTCCATGATCGGGTTATTGTTTTTTTCCCCGCTCGTCACTTTAATTCAATATATAGTAAAGATAATTCTTATCAAACCATCTTTACACATTATTCTCGCACATATTTCAATGTAAAAAAATATTTTTTAGATACAATAATCCCTAGAGAAAATACAGTCTACAGCCTGCACACAGCGGCCATCTTCTTTCTTTCTCACTGGTTTCACTGTCGGCAACCAAAAATTTAAGATTTTTCCCCTGCTTAAACTCTACGGAATGCCTAGCAAGAAAGCTCTTGCTATGCATTTCCCCGGCAACATGCTTGCCTCAGATATGGGGTTGGGGCGGGGGTAGCAGGTTTGTGGGGGTGGGGGGGGGTCGTTGAGGTGGAGCTTATGTGTCAGGTTAAGGGATGGTTGATAGATGGTTAACAATAAAACACATATTTTCACCCCTAGCAACAAAACTATTGCTATGCGTTTTGCTGGCAGCCTACGCTTGCCTCGCGTGCTGGGGGGAGGGGGTGGGGTCGTTCAGTGGGAGCTTATGTGTCAGGTTAAGGGAGCAGGGTAGGGGATGGTTGATGGATAGTTAGCAATAGAACATATTTTGCACACCTTCAGATGTCCGGCCCTGGGTAAACCTGTCCTATATCTTGAAGGAGATTCAAGAATATCTCCTTTTGGACAGGCTGCTTTCTGCGCCACATGTACTCACCGAGATCGAGAGCAAAGTGCTTGGGTCTCGTGTGACTAGAGTGTGTAGATTGTGTCTTCTCTTTTGTCACGCTCGTTAATTTTCACGCACAGTTTGGACATAACGCTCGTTTGGGAAAAACACCACACAGTTGCATGAAATTCACAAACTTTTGTCAGTTGACACGTGCCTTCTTTGTCACAGGAGATCCAACAGCACTACTACTAGCCATCTCAGAAACAAATGGATTGGGCAGACAGACAAAATGATACTCACTTCGCTCTTTTGTATACTTCCTTTTTCGTTTACTCGCATTATCCATAATACTTGTTACTTTAAATAACCTGCACACGTGATAGGCATCCATGAATATCAAAGGGAAAGAACAAAACAATTTTCCTATTGTGTAATTTGTTACATTTTAACAACATTTCAGCCATGGGTATTATCTTTATTGGTACCGGTAATTTATTATAGGGCTCAAAAGCCGTGACGTCACACAACCTTGACAACATCGTCTCTGGTTCTAAACAATGAACCAAGATGGCGACCTATCAATCACGTCGCTGTTGAAGTATTTTTAAAGCTAACAAAACTCCATATCAAGAAGAGAAAATCGCTACAAACTATACTTGTACAACAATGGGTATGTAGTTTCGTTCCATTTTGGTGACGGGGTCATGGAAGGATCAAAGACTGCCCATACTAATAGCGCTAGCAAGAGGGTTAAAGATCACCATGCGAATTTGAAGGTAAGCCTTGTCTTTGTTTTTTGTTTATCACTCAAGGCCTAGATATAGACCTATTACTGTTTGTTGTTCTATATTGAATAATCTATTAGGCTACATGGCACCGGCTATAGTCTATATAATTCATGCACTCTTGTCGTCTTACTTCAACTTCAAGCAGTTCTGATAATATCCGATTAGTAAATTATTAATCATTATATCTACTTCCTGCTTCTGCTCCTTCTGCGACCACTAACCACAGCTACATTAAACTACTTATATTCTAGATCTATTATTTATCATTTAGAACGTTAAGTCACAATGTTGATTGTTGTGAACATTTTATAGGCTACTGTCATGGTTTCATGTAGATCTAGGCCTACATGTATTTCTATGTATTCTATCAAATTTATTTGTTATTATTATTATTATTATTATTATTAATATTATTATTATTATGATCATCATCATTTTAACTATTATTAGTATTTTTATTATTATTATTAGGTATTGTTAGTATGTATTATGATTTTTAACTTGTTTATGAGGAACAGAATCATAATTTCCTTCTTTGGATGAATAAAATATTGTTATTAGTATTATTAGTACATGTACTAGTGGTAGTAGAAGTAGTAGTACATGTAGTAGTAATTGTAGTAGTAGTAGTAGTATTATTATTAATGATAATGTTATTATTATTATGATTAAAGTTGATTTAGCTACTTTTTAAAATATGTGTACATTTAGTTCAATACTTCGACCTAATAGTAACATGTAAAAAGTTTTTATTGCTTGAATGTGAGATGGTTCTGTTACATTAAAGATTGACAGCACATCTTTTTGTTTTTTCAGGTTTTGTTGAAAGAGAAATTGGACATATCACTATCACAGACCACTTGTGACTGCCCAAAAGGGAATTACAATGCTGATATGCTACCACTCGATTGATCAATGCAGTGTTTTAATAATATGTTTCTCTTATTAATGTCCTTTTCAGGATAATTTTTCAAATGGGCCAATGGCGGTCCCAAGCGAGCATGTAGAATCGAACCCGCAACCTCTTTCGACACTCATTGCCTCGCCATGGAAAGAGAGCACACTACGAGCCATGCTCACTACATACATGCCTTTAAAAATCAGTTTCATTAACAAGGCGAGGCATGAGTGCTGATGCAGGAATTGCGGGTTCGATTCTGCCTTGTGTTTACAGAGTTTTTCTTTTGATTCAATTTTATTTGCATCAACATTTTATTTAATTTTCATGTTCTTATTCATCATTTTATTATATGATATTTTGAATAGAAAAGGATTGAATATATCAAAATGGTTAAAAGTCAGATGAACATACATGTATTTCATCACTTTGATTTTAAAATGAAATTCTGTTATTTTTCTTATTTTTTGTTTTTTGGAAGAATTATCTTTCTGTTTATTCTAAAAATGTCATCAGCTGTAAACTAAATCAATAAAAAAATAAAGTCACATATGTAGGCCTATATCTATGATTATTAATCAATATGAAACTGACACTTTTAACTTTTTCAAAAGTTTCTTTTCATAAGTTAAGCTATATTATACATATTATATTCCCCTTGTTATGCTGTGGTTGTAATTTTTGTTTCAAAACAATATGTAGTTGTAAAAGGCTTGTTTCATTATTTTAATAATAGTAACTGTAACTTAATTGAGTAATTGATAGTTGAAAATATAACATTAAAAAGACATGCAATCAATTAACAAAGAAGCACCATGGTATTGGTAACATGTAATATAATTTTCTCCCCTTCTTGTCATTTGTTTATTTTATGTATGAATGAAAAACATAAATGATAGGAATAACATTAAATGATTATAATGATAATGAAAGACTGAAAGAAAACCTAGGGCTATTAGATATTACACTAGAACTATGTTGTTCAGTTGCAATGCATTACCAATGTTTACAAGTGAAGGCTATTTGTGTATTTTAATTTTATTCATGATGATACATTTAATTTTTCATCATAGATATATATATTTAAATGACTTTATTCTTATACTTTAATTATGTTGTCATAAAATACTCATAGTTAACTCAGGCAAAGCCATTTGTATAAGTATAGTTATATTAGTCAAGTCATAAGTTGTTCAAAATGCATTGAATCCTATCAATGTGCAGACCATACAGAAAATTCCAAATTGAGTAATAATGAAAGGAAGGGAAGAAAACAGTGAAATGTTTTTACATAAGGAAGAAAAATACATGTTCGTATAAAACAAAGTCAAAAGCATAAAGGAGACATAATAATATTGGTATAGCAAAAAAAAGAGTACCGGTAAGTAAGAGAAGTCCACAATGTTACAAGACCAATGTTTAGAAGTACCTGTAAGGTGTGTTTTTTAAAGATCCCATTATGCTTTGAGTAATAGTTATATGATATGTCATAAACTCTCAGATTAGAATTATAAATAAAGACAAGAAGATGTTATGAAGTAACATTTTATTTAGTCCTTTTCCAGTTAAGAATATTGATATGAATGTCATTCCTGTTTTTTCACTCTTTATTCTCTGTATTAGTATTAAATTACTACATGTTTTACATGCTACAAATCTCCTGTAGTTCCTCTATTCTATTTCTATTTAACATTATTATTATAATACTATTATGTCAATAAGCTGTTATTAATAAACTCAACATTTTGATGATAACATCTGTCGTAGGAAATGTATTTACTGTCCTTTAAAAATATAAAAAAATTCATGTCCCATGTCTCAATTGTTTCTCAGTGGTTATTTTGATAATGTTTTTTTTGTTTGTTTTCTTACTCTTAGATTTACTAAGTAGATTTAGGAAACATTACTTGAACTGTTATAACACATTTTATATGACTTTATAATCTCCATGTCCATAACATTAATTCATAGACACTCAGACACGCACATCCGTGGGCGGTTGAGGCTTCTACTGGTAGGTCCTATTTCTTTCCTTTCATTCTTTTAATGTCTTTCATCTTGCTGTATCCTCTTCATACACCCTGAGGTTACTGCTTGTGGTGGTTAGGGTCAATTTTAAACAAACAAACAAACAAAAATATTCAAAGTTCATGGGAGCATATAAAGTATACACAATACAGCTGCCTGTAGTGTTTACTAGTAGTAATGTTAGGCATATAAACTGAATTCCTTAAAATAAAACTTATTCAGGGTGGGATTGTTAGTAGCAAAACGTATTATATTAGAACACAGCATCAGTTATTGGTATATTAAGATATAGTAGGCAAAAGAAGGCGCAGTCGCGGTCCATCAATTCAATAATAATTGATCATGTCAGTGTATGCCGGTTCCGTAGAAGACCTTGCAAAATGTCAATATCAAGTTCATTTGGGTTCATTAATTCATCATATAGATGATAATGCAAAAGACAAGAAGGCATAAGTCAGTGTATGCCATGAATTGATGATGCTGACTAACGATTGCTACCTGGTACAAAGCATTGAACTAAAGCAAATAAAAACGTATAGAGAAACAACATGATGACCACCATTTTGGTTCACTGTTTAAACACGTCCGATATCACCACCAACTTGGATTTTACAAGAAGCACTGAACACAGAACAACATGGAGAGGGATAGGCGGCAACATGTTGAATAATGCAAGCCACAAATGATGATGATTTACCACACATAGCTATACAAACTTTTCAAGCAATTTATTGTCACTTACACGTCAATCAATCAATATTTACAAACTACGCTCTTGTTATGCAAATTAGGTAACATGGACTGGTAAAACGTTTACGAAAGATGTTTATATATAAGCCAGACAATCAGATTTTTCAGAAACAAGATGTCTCCATAGTCCAATGCTACCTCGATCTGTATGATGGTTGGTTTCAGTCTCAGTCCGATTTACGATGAAGTCTCAGTCTGGTCTCTTGTTATTGACACATGAACTGCTCGTGCATCAATTAGTCAGTCTATGGTCACTTGTCTCACTCACTCATTTAACTCCCCCTTGTCGTTACAGTCCTCAGTCCCGGACATCTGTTGACGCAATACTGTCACATGATCCATGATTGGCTCACATTCAAAATAGATTCTCCCTTAGTTTTACTTTCTTTCTTTCTTTCTTTATCCCCAGAAAAACCATGCCCCAAATTCTTATCTCACCCCTTCAAAATAAACCCTCATTATTGTGTGCTGGGTAATTTTACGGTTTAGCGTCATAACAGACAGTGGGTCAAATATGTACTCGATATTGATATCGGCTTAGATCTACATTTAGAGATGAGAATGAAGACATCTATCCCCATTCGGCCCTGCAAGTAACACATGATTTTCCTCAGTCAATAAACTGAATTAGCATCCTACAGCCGATCATTCAGATGAAAGAGAGTGGCGTCACTTATCACGTGATGCATGTGTTGTAGCTTTCTACAAAGCTAGCTTAACATAAACATTGAACTAAATTACTGTAGTATGCTTTACTGGTTGTGTAGATTCTGTTTGAAGGCATACAACCTTGACACAGATGAGAATGTTCATGATGGTGCCAAGTCTGTGATACTTAAAGGAAAAGTTTTCTAAGCAAAATATAGTGTAATAAACATATCTAGTCATTAAGTACTGAAATGACCATAAATACTGGGCTCATAACCTTTGCCGCTCCTGTTGTGTTGCGAGTAACCGGAGTCAACCGTGTTATGGTGATCCTATGGTGTCTAAAAGGAAACGACTAAAACGAAAGAGATAAGCTGTTAATTTTTTGTATTTTTCTGTCTTGAGTCCACAAAATTCATAACGTGTTTGTTATCAGACACATCTTCCATAATTAAACAAATTTGATTGGGTAGTGGAATAATCACTCTTGGTTTCTTTTGGGAATATTATATCCTTTTTCATGTTGTCACACCATGATATCAGCTATAGTGTACATATATACTGTAAAAAAAGGTAAAAACTTTATTGAAAAATTGCTTTAAACAAACTTGTTTTAAATTTGAGGTTTCGAATGGATAGAATATATTTTGTTTGGATTCAAATAAACCTGAATTCTTTTAAGTGTTAACTGAAGCACAAGTAGGCTAGTTAGAAACTGAAAAAAATGCTTTGTGCTGTTCTTTCAGTGCATTATATACATAATATATTTATATATTATTATGTGTTATTTATATGATATATTTGAGGGCTCATTTTTGATAAAATAATGTATTTGTATGGTGTGATTGTTTTGAAGATTTTTGTAGTAACATAGAAGCTTTGGGGTTTTCAGTTTCGTCTTGCCTGTCCTAACTGTTCAAGAAAAGTGAAAGATGCTTTCAAGCTCTCAGGCAGGGCCTACAGTCACTTAAAGAAATCAGGTTCAAATCAAGGTTTAAAACTGGTGAGTGTTTTGACAAAGCAAAGATCTTATTGATTAACTCTTTGTTTCTCAAACTACATTCTGTCTTTTAACATGACTAAATTTCTTTTTAGTTTATTAGATATATTATTACATGTATTCAGTATTGTGATATTGAATCTGAAGTAAGCACCTTTAAAAAATGTTGGTATTATTTAACACAGGTAACGAGGAGAAAGTTAAAGAAAGTGATATGATCATCAAATGCACTTTTGACTGTAACGGGCATGTGAGCTTTGTGTAGAAATGTTGTCATATATTTGCTAGCATTGTGTGTCATGAAAATATACATATTCCTAAAACATGGTTTGTGAATTTGAGATACAAGGTATACATTTAGTAATTTTTTGTGAAATGAACATTTTCTTTTATCTGTGTCTGTGTAACCACTGTGATCCCCCACCCCCTCTAACACAAAAGCATTTCATTGATATCATCTCTTTTTATTTTTATTCTTACAGAATACAAAATTATCACAGTTCTCCAATATTTTTAGGAAAAACAGCAACAGAAGTACAATCCTTTAAAGAGATTCCAGCCAGGGGTCAGAAAATTGTTGGCTCATGGCTTGTTGGCTGTGCAGGCATGTGTTTTGGAGCTGTTATTTTGGGGTGTGACACGGTTAGTAAATTTTTCAATTAGGGGAGCAAGCTTCAAAGATCATGCTTATGAACTGCAAATAGAGATGATCTTTTGTCGCATGTCTTTTGTGGAAAAAAACAGCCCCACCCCAAAATGATAATAAAAAATTTTCCTTTAACTTGCTGTGCTTTCAACACACGGAAGTGAAATATAATTTAATAAAAAAAAGGGAAAGCAGTGCAGTCTTTAAACATTATCACATACTGTCTGTGAGCAAGTGAATAATACATAGCATTTTTTGTCATTGCATTCTTGCCATTTTGGAAAATGTGGAATACTCTTACATATATTTTTTAAGTGGAAAAAAGGATTTTTAAAAGGGAAGGGAGTTTGTAGATTTTTATCTTTCAATATTTAATTGTGTAATCTCAGAATTGTTCCATTTTGGCATCCTTCTAATGAGTATGTTTTAAAGGCTATCTGGATTGAAGTTGTTTAAAGACAATCATGGACAAGAAATTTCAAAGCTTAAAGAAATCAAATTGTTTGATTTGTGAAGAAACATTTTAGACACAAGACCTAGCACATACATATTTTTTCTGTGACACATTGCCAATTTTCAAATCTTTTGTTTTGGCATTTCAAACAGCACAACCACAGATTCATCAGCTATATGACAAAATCCTGCAACTGTCAAGAGAATTTCTGTCCAAATTTATTAAGGCAGAATTTCTTTCTAATGATAAGTTCTGAATTAAGACTTCAAAGATCAACAAATTTTCAAATCATATCAGACAGTTTTCATTGGTGAATGGAGAAGCAGCAAATGCAGTTATCTGCAAAACTGACAGGTGGAAATTCTTTTTCCAAACTGCCAAACTTGCATATGTGGAAACAGCCATCTACATGAGATTCAAAATAACATTTGGAAATGAATTTCTGATATGATGCCACCAATAAAGCAAAAATACCTTGAATTTCTGAAGTCAGTCTATCGAAAAAGGCTTATGGGAATGATGCCACCAATAAAGCAATCAAATACCTTGGTAAAATTTCCCCCTCTCCTGGATCTGCTTCTGGGGCTTTTCTTCTACTTCATCTTTCTTATAGCTGTTTGGATTTCTTCCATTGATATATCTACATCTTCAGCTGTCTCCTCTGGATTACCCGATACTCTTACTAATTGATCTTTACTCCTTGTTTCATACATTCTTGAGGTATTATGTAATTGGTGAAAATGCTTTCTCCATGTTTCCATGATTTCGCTGTCTTCTTTCATTATTTCTCCTTTGACATTCTTAATTTGTCGTATTGGGCATGCTTTAGTCTTTCTCATGCTCTTCATTGATTTCCCCCATAGAACAGCTTTTGTCCAAACTCCTTCCCATTGATAGTTTTCTCCTCACTCCTGGCCAAAGCAGCAAACTCTTCCCATTGTTCCTGTTTTGCTATCCTCACTTCCTCTTTGGCCATAGTTCTTTTATTCACGTAATCTATCCTATCCTCTGGTCTCTTTGTTTGCAAGTATTTCTTCCAGGCATCCTTCTTTTTCTTTAATCTTAGTCTTGACATTATCATTCCACCATGTTATTTTTTCCCTTTCCCCTTTCTCCTTTAATTTGTTTCCTACAGACCTCTTCAGTACAACTGATGAGTGTTTCTCTATACATCTGCCACTTTTCTTCTATTGTGCTATCATTCAGATCCACCTGTCTTTCACTGATAAATCTTTTTATCCTAGATCGGTATACCTGTTTTACTACGGGTTTATTTAGTTCCTCTATTTTGAGTTTAGTAGCTTTCTTCTCTTTCCTTTTCTGTTTGTTTTCCTCAGTCAGTAATCTCATTTTTGGCAATCACTAAGTGATGATCAATAAAATATTCCTGCTCCTCCTGTTTACTCTTGCATCCAATGTACTATAAAAAAGGTTCCTGCTAACTATTATGTAGTCTATCATTGACTTTTCACACCTGTCTTCATTTAGTCTTGTATATTTGTGAATATTTTTATGAGGAAAAAGGTGTTGGCTATTTTCATGTTATTCTTTAGGCAAAAATCTATGAGTCTCTCTCCATTTGGAGAATTTGTTGTCTCTCCTTTTTTACCTATTACTCCTCCTGACGTTTCTACATTGTTGCCTACTCTAGGGTTTAAATCTCCCAAAAAGCATTAGTTCCTGTTTGGATTTAAGATTCTCTGCAGCTATTTGTAAATCATTTTCGAAGATATCTTTTTCTTCTTTAGTTGCGTCTTCATTTGGTCCATAAGCTATTAATAATTTAATTTCTCGTCCTTTTGGTTTAATATTTACCTCTAATAGCCAGGGCTTATAAATTTCCAACTTTCTAGTAGCTTTTCATGCATTTTATGCACTAGGAGGCCTACTCCTGCTCTAGCTCTATCTTTGACATCCACTCCTGAGAAAGATTAAAATATGATTCGGTCCTACATTTTCTATTCCTTGTCCTGATTTCTTTGTTTCTGTAATGGCCACAATATCTACTTTGAATTTTTCCATTTCTTCAACTAATTCTAACTCTTTTCCATTTATTGCCCTAACGTTCCATGTTCCAAAAATCACAGTCCGTGTTCGTTTCCAAGTTCGTCTTCCAAAGATCAAGCCGGTTATATTTCTTTTACTTATCTGAATCAAATTGTTTTGGATAAGCAGGGGATTAGCCCACTGCACCCTAGGTAGATGGTGGGGCTGCCACCTTGAGCCCCCTACTAGGCCTTGTTATTTTCTGTCAGGGTTAACTCCTTTAGCCTTTAGTCATTCAAGACCGGCCTGCAAGGCAGCAGGTTGTTTTATGTCAGGGTTAACTCCTTAGCCTTTGGGCAACCAAGACCCGACTGCAAGGCAGAAGGAGACTCATGGAGGGCGGGATCATCTACTCCCCGTACAGGTGCTCACCTGTCCACTGCCCGGCATCTTCATCTACCTCCACTTTAACCCCATCATCAGCAAAACCAGCTCAGGTTTTAATTTTTGACTTTCTTCGATAAAAGACAAAACAGAACACCTCCTTCCCACCCTGGAGCTGAGAAGCTATTATATATGTATACATATATGACTATTCCGCGCAGCATGCGACATATTTGGGAATGATGCACGGTTCGCGTATATCTATCTGGGTTTTTTTTCAGTCAGTCCCCATCCCTGATTAGAATGATGTTTTGGCTGCAGTTTGTTACCCTTGCATTTATTTGGAAGATTCATGCTTTATCTTGTATTTTCCCCCTGGAGTGGTTAGGTTGCCAGACTTATGATCATGTGGATCCGGGGTTGAATCCTAGCAAAAATAGTTCCTAATGTGTACAAACACTAGCTTAGGAGTAAACACGTGTGTCTGACTAGTGTCCTGTCCAGGAGGTGATTATTACCTGTTCTGCTTCATGCTACAGAAACTGGGATATGCTCTGGCTCTATTGGCCATACTGGCCTTCAAGAATCTTTACTTTAATTTTAATCCCCCCCCCCCCCCCCCACCCCTCTCTAGAGGTGGTTTCTTCTATGTTTTTAAAAGAGCACTCTAAAGTGTCTGATGATTCTATAGAGCTTCCAGTGATAATTCTTGTTCTCATTACAACTACTGATCAGGCTGCGCTGTTGTAAAATCTATTAATTGAAACTTCATCTCCTCCCCGTCCACTTCTCCGCAACAGGGCTCTAAAGTTGTTATAATTCACAGACTTGAGGCAAAGTAAATTTCAAAGGAATTTGTTTTGTTTTCTTTTTTTGTCTTACTTATTATGCATTTACTTTTTTTTATTATTGTTTTCCCCTTTCAAGGTTAACAGAGTCTGGTCTTTCGATGGTTGACTGGAAACTCATCAAAGACATGAAGCCACCTCAGTCTGAGGCAGAATGGCAAGCAGAGTTTGATAGATACAAGGAGTACCCTGAATATAAGTAGTACGTTTTTGTTGTTGACATATATGCAGTGATTTGACATTATGCAAGGGCTTATATTATGGTCTTAATACCTCTTTAAAAAAACTATTTGAATAAGAAAAAAATAGCGAATGAGAATTTATATTTTTAGAAGAGATTTGTATGATTTGTTTTTGTATTTTCACTAAGTGAAATTTACCTAAGCAGTTATGAGGGGAGCAACATAAAGTCCTTTGAATCTCACTTGTCACCATGGCCATGTCTGTTTGTTGGTGCCCAACTCCTTGTCACAACAGGCTGCTGTCTGTCCCAGTCTTTGCTTCGATGAGTTACTTCATAATGTTGTAGACCACTGTCACCTTTGACGTTGTCAATGTACGATGTAGCAGGTCTACATTGATGTCTTTTTATATCTTCTTTGCCCTGCAGCACAAATGTTGTCATAAGACTCGTTTTTTGTATTTCTATTTACGTGACCAACCATCTTGAGCCTCCTTTTGCTGATCTCAGAGAGCACAAGACTTGAGATTGCCTTGGAATTTTAAGTATGCATAACATTAGCCTAGTGGTCAGGCTGCTGGACCTGGGATTATGAGTTCCAGTGTTAGAATCTTGGTAATGCTAGGTCCAACATGTGTTTCATGGGCAAGATTCTTAACAAGCATTTCTCTGCTCATCCTAAGTAAAAATGGGTACCACCTTCAGTTGGAGACCAAAACTTGCAACAAAGCAGTGTCCTGTCCAGGAGGTGATGTATCATCACCCATCATCACCTTTTTTGCTGCATGCTATAGGAACTTTGATTTATTTAAGCTTCGGCTCTTAATGTTATAACAGCCATAAATATACTCTCTACGACATATGTGAATGATGGACCCTTATGTTCTCCCTTCATCTACGATAAATGAATTTTCCAAAGATAGGGAATAATATTTTGAGAATTTTATGCAACTCATTACAGAATGAGAAAACTAAACACAGATAAAGTGATTAAAACCACATTGAAATTCTCAAAACTGACTGGATCAGAGGTGTTTAATTAGAATGTTTTCTTCGCCTCCCACAGTATGGCTGCACACAAAGAGATGACATTGTCCGACTTCAAATTCATCTTCTACATGGAATGGGGTCACAGAATGTGGGGACGAACAATAGGAATAGTCTTTCTTTGCCTGCTCTCTATTTCCTTCGCAAGGGTTGGATTTCAAGGGCCCTAAAGCCAAGACTTGCTGTTTATGCTGGTCTTCTGGGATTCCAGGTAAGTTTGGATTATCATGAACTTTCTCAAGCCTGGCCCTTTCATTCAATAAACCTGTCTAAAGGGAAGTTATGGAATGGCTTTAGATTGTTGTGCCTGACTGAATTGAAGCTTGGATGGGGTATCATATGCACTACCTATTCTGGCAGATGTCAGAAGATTTCTCAGTTTCTTACTGATTATGTCCAAAAAGGGATTGAGAAAGCTTTGTTTTTACGTAGATGGTTGCTTTGGTGTGTTTTGCAACTGCTTTCGCAACTTCAGCATGCCTTAAGTATTCTTCCTCATAGGTTCTTCTTGCATGGTTTTGAAAAGACAAATAGTGAGGCAAGGGGCATAGCGAATGTGAGGAATAAGTACATGAAATAATATTAAAGCCCCATAGGATCAATGACAATAGAATAGCTATATCAGTATACAGTGCTAAAACTCAAGGTAAGAAACCGAAAGGCAGACCTCAGAGAAAGTGGGAAGAAGATATAAAAGAGGTATTAAAGCAAAAGAATTTAACTTTCATGGAAGGAAACAGAAAAGGGCAGTTTGGAGAAAGCTCATTTGGGCATCTAAACCCATACAATCGGAAGGTAGAATGGGAACTGATAAAAAAGAAAGAAAGAAAGAAAGGATCGAAAACAAAACAAATACGAAGGAATAAACAGAAAACAATCTTTGCCCATCAATAGCATTAAACCCGCGACCTCCACCTCAGCACCCATTGCCTCATGATGAACAGAGCGTGCAGGAGTGTAGTTGGCTTGGTTGGCAGTGCGCTATATTTTCATTGCGAGGTGACAGATGCTGGCCCACAGGTTGCACGCTCGATTCTGTTGATGACCAAAGTTGATTTTCTCTGTCTATTCCTTTGTATTTGTCTTGTCTTTGTTCATATATGGGGCCTCAATATTATTTTATGTCCTTATTCAACACTTACACAACTTTGACACTCTATATCATCCCCAACCCTTTAATCCATACTCACAGATGATGGTATTATTTTAAACAATCGAAAACTTGTGAATGGTCTTTGGAATTGATGGTAGAAAGTGTTCAATTTACTGGATGTTTATTTTTCATATTGCTGAAAGAAAAGTCCTATCCCTTGGCAGGCTATGCCATTCAATCAATTTCAACTCAAAAGTCATTGGAAGAGGATGGTAGTTGGTGATGGTTAGTGGTAGGGTCCATCTATCTTCTTTTCGCCCTTTTACATCTCTTTTTCATCTTGCTGTTTCCTGTTAATTCACTCTGAGCTTACCACATATATGATGAGTAGGTAGATAATGTGGGCTGCTGGTAGGTTCCACTTCATTCCTTGAGTCATTTTTAAGTTTTTCATCTTGCTGTTTCTTTATAATTCACCCTGAGCCCACCGTATATATTGTTGCTAGGGTGAATTGCAATGAAGCAGGAAAAGATCACTTACCGTGTAAGTCTGAAATTAGTAACACTTTTTTTCCTCTTTTTTAACATTAGGAAGCCCCATATATGCTTCGTCTTGTTAGGACTCTGTGGCACGAGAACCAATAGAAACCCATGTGACAATCATATGAGTAATCTGTGTATCCCTATTGGTTCTAGTTTTTGACGCTGGCTCACCATGTATATCTGTGAAAATAGATGAGAATGCGTAGCATCTTTTTCTTTGATTTTCTCAAAACATCTTAATTTGGACTTACACGGTTTATGGCTTTCACCGTCGATATGTTGGAAGGTGTAAAGAACATGAATTGATGAAGATAATACAATGGCTCAATCAGTGCAGTAGCTCGTTTGAATGTTTGTAGACTCAGGCCTTTGTTTTGTGAAGGTTTACTCTCATTAAAGGTTATACTTCTGCTTTCCTGGCTTGATTCATGTGTGAACGAGTACCTGGCGACAGGGAGAGACAGACTGTTTAGATGTAAACCTCTCTCAAATGACTCTGCTGTTTGCTCATTTGGAGTGGGCAGTTAGCAGGCTGACTTTGTCTCTTTCATTTTTTTTCTCTTATCTGTCTTCTTGTTTTTTCCTCTGACCTCACCCTGAGATCGCCGTATATGGTGTATGGGGTAAATTTCAGTGAAACAAACAAGAATCAAATTACGTACTTGAAAGAAAACATTTAAAGTGAACAGATTTTTGGATGTAATACTTTAGTCGTTAACCTTGCACTAATATGTCGTCGGTTCAGAATTATATCGTCCTGACCACCACTTTTGACGATTTTGAAGTTATGAGTCATCGAATTCAAAGTTATCTCACTGTCATGTCTCACAAAAAGTTGTAACCAAAATCAGTCTACTTTTGTCCTAATTTCACTTGCATTTTGTCCTAACTTCAGATTTACGTTTCAGCTGAGAACTTTGGAGACCATTTTTTTCTTCTCTTCTCAAAATGGGTTATGTATAGTTAGGATAATATAGTTCAGAGCCGACGATACGTACAGAAACATCAAGTCCACCTTTATCTTATGCATTTTGCCATAATGGTGTGTTGTACTTTCATGGCAGGGTTTCCTGGGCTGGTACATGGTGAAGAGTGGCTTGGTAGACAAGCCTGACGCAGAAATGACGTCCCGCGTCAGTCAGTACCGGTTGGCCGCTCATCTGGGTTCTGCTTTTGTACTCTACACCATGTTTTTGTGGCAAGGATTGGTTCATTTGCTACCTACTATCAAGGTAGGAATTAATTAATATTGTGGCTGTTCTGGGTTCCTTTGTTTTTTTATATAATCATCTTCTTTTTTTCTCTCTCCAACTTTTATTTGTTATTCTCATGTTTCTTTTCTTGACATGTGTGGATGCTTGGCAGGTGTTACTGGCAGCTCCTACTTCTTTCTTTCTACTGTTTAACTTATCTTTTATCTAGCTGTTTCCTCCTCTTGACTCAAGCTGAGATCACTGCATATGGTTTGATCTTGTAAATTTCAATGAAACAAATATTCTTTTTATGTATGTGGTTATTGAAAGGAAAGTAAAAGATAAAGATTGATGTATGGTCTATATTATCCCTGCGCAAGTGCAGGCTCACCAAACAAACATCATTTATCCCCCAGCATTCAAAGTCCTTCTCAACTTTGTACTAACACTGTGACAAGATCTTTCGCTACTCATTTCAATGTTGTGACGAAATTACATGGGCAAACCAGGGTTTTGCACCAGTGCAGTCATGATTGCAAACTCACAACACTATGTTTTCACCACAACACCTTGGAAAAAAATAGTCGATAGATTTGTTTTTTCTTTCCTTTGTATATGCAGAGAATATTGAAATGTTACTTCATTATTTAGTCTTCATGATATTTACATTGATACGTCTCTATAGATTAAAGTAGTGTTGATTGGTCATAATTATGTAAGTATGTCCTTTTGAATACTCACCATATTTTTATTTTGTTTTGTTATTTAAAAAGATGATTTTTTTAAAGCCAGAAAGTAGAAAACAAGTAACGGACCAAAAATCAAATCAATCAACCCTTACCGGTACTGTAGCATTAAAACTAAACTCATGATGTCCCCCAGCACCAATAAAACCTTTTGGAATTATGTGAAACCTTAGACCCATGCAATGTTTTGAAAAAAAGTCCTTGAAAAAATGTGTTTGTTACATTACTTTAATATGCCTTAAGTTTTATCTTCTTTGAAATTGAAATTTGAATCATAATGTTTTTTGCTTTGGTTTTCCATTATGATAAATTTCACGTTGATCAGATCAGGTTGAATATGGGAACAGTTGGTGCGGTGCCAAAATGAATGACAATTGACGTCACAATGACATGTTTGTCAATCGTAAGCATGCAACATGGACAATTTTATACGACACCATAAGTGTTGGCAATCAATAATAAAAGTACAGGTGCGCATAGAATCATTGCCCACTTTATTTTATGGTAGCTTTGAATTTGAATTTGAAAAAAGATGGACTTTTAGTCCGTATCCCACAAGTGCAGGCTCACTGACTGTACACCATTTATCCCCCACGAGGCCAACTCTTTCAAAGTTCATCTCATCATCTTGAGGAGCATTACAGTGCAGCAGCCTGTTAGGTGCTTCGCACTAACAATCTGACAAGACCCTTCTCCACCTATAGCTGGGTACTCATTTCACACCAAAGTCGAGTGAGGAAATTAGAGTGAAAGTACCTTTCCTAAGAGTACAACGTTGTGAAAAAACACCTGGGCCAACCATGGGTTTTGACAGTTGTGTCATGTTTAGAAACTCACAGCACTACGGTTTCACTGCATTGCCTCTAAAATAATAATGGAATTATAATTTCTATTTCCTTTGGAAGCTGTTGATCATTTGTATCAACATGAGGATAAATAAAGCAAGAAATGTGTTATTTGTGTATGTCAGATGCCTGAAGTGTCCAGTATTGCCAGGTTGCGTGGAATGGCGCATGGTGTTAAGGCGGCGGTGTTCATCACAGCTTTGTCAGGTGGGTAGAAATAGTCTAGTTGTGTACACGCACGCCAAGGAAAACTGTGCACACTTAATTTGTCTACTCGAGTCTCTATGATATCAAAATCAACCAAAACATTCACTTGTTGTAGCGTAGAGTTTGGAACCAGAGGTTGTATACAATTTCTATTTATCCTTTCAAATTTCTCGTATGTTATTTTTCTATATTTCTTTTACATATGGAAATGTTTTTTTGATTGCCCTGTAGATGTAGCCTCCGTTATTGTTTGTTTTTATTTGTTTTTCTAGACAAGTGCATAAGATACATTTTCCTTTTCTATATTTCATGTTTGTATATCTCATTGATACTAGAGTGTTATTCAGATTTTTCATAACGTGTGGAATTAACTGAATTGGCAAGGTCTTAAAAATGTATGCCAGTATGGTTTTATCATCAAGAGAAAAATTCAGATGGATGGTTGGTAGGCACTGCCAGAGCATCCCGCTTGTATGCTTTCATTCTTTTTTTTTTGCATTTGTGTTTTAACTTGCTGTTTCCCTCTCACCCATCTTGAGATTGTTGTGTGCCCTAAGAAGATTGGGATGATTTTTACAATATTAGAGCAAAGGTCTTCGGTTCTTCATGAATATATTGTCACCTTTTTAGGGGGAGATTCCGTTTTGGGTTCCTGCAATGCAAAGTGAAACATTACCTTTCTTCTAGTTTTCAAGTTGTTTTCATTGTGTGTGACACCGAATGACTACTGGCTATCAATTATCGAGTATAATGGTGTGTATACATATTTCTTGTATTGCAGGTGCCTTTGTGGCTGGTTTAGACGCAGGTCTCACCTACAACTCGTACCCCAAGATGGCAGACAGGTGGATTCCTGATGATTTGCTGGCCTTCTCGCCCAAGTGGAAGAACATGTTTGAAAACCCCACCACCGTACAGTTTAACCACCGGCATTTGGTTAGAGGCGATTTTATCGTTCGTTCCATTCATTGAATACCTCATTGATTCACGCCATTGAATTCTGTTGATTAACATTCTCTGTAACACATGCGGGTCATGTTCAGTTAAAGTCATGATGTCTTTTTTTAATATGTTTGCTTGGATTATCTGCTAGCGCACAATGTGATTTTATATAATTGTTATGCAATGATTTCTCCCCGTGGGTCTTAAAGTATATCATATTTCTTTCTTTGAATA
Source organism: Doris montereyensis (assembly GCA_037039925.1). NCBI lineage: Eukaryota > Metazoa > Mollusca > Gastropoda > Nudibranchia > Dorididae > Doris > Doris montereyensis. Next base: position 10,817 of record JAXRKP010001141.1, on the reverse strand, counting down.
AGTTTGGTTTTAGATAAGCAGGGGATTAGCCCACTATACCCTAGGTAGATGGTGGGGCTGCCAACTTGAGACCTCCTATCGGGCCTCGTCATTTTCTGTCAGGGTTAACTCCCTTAGCCTTTGGTTGCCCAAAATCAGCCTGCAAGGCAGCAGGTTGTTATGTTCCTTCAGGGTTAACTCCCAATTAGCCTTTGGTCAACTAAGACCAAGATCAATTAGTAAGAGTAACAAGTAGATGAAACAGCTGAAGATGTAGATTTCTCAATGGAAGAACTCCAAACAGCTATAAGAAAAGGGAAATTAGGAAAGGTCCCAGGAACAGATCAAGTTTATCCAGAAATGATTAAAAACCAAGGGAGAGAGGCAGACAAACTACTACATGCAATATGTCAACAAACATGGAAGTCAAAACAGCCAGACGACTGGAAAAAGGAAACGGTAGTACCAATACACAAGAAAGGATCAACTATGCAATGCTCAAACTATAGAGGGATATCACTACTTAGCGTATCAGGAAAAGTGTATGCCAGGATTCTGGAAATGAAACTAAGGAAAAGAGTAGAGGATTAGATTGAAGAACATCATAGTGGATTTAGACCAGGAAGAAGTGTACAAGACCACATATTTACAATTAGACAAATAATAGAAAATTCCTTGAGAGAAACATTGACTTGCACCTGTGTTTTATTGACTTAAAAAGGCATTTGACACTGTGAGGAGGACGAACTATAGCATTCCTTAAAAGAACACAATGTAGAGCAAAATTTAATAGAAGCCATTAAAAGTTTTCACAATAAACCAACATGTGGAGTGAGAGTGGCTGGAAATGTATCTGAAGAATTTGAAGTAGATATAGGAGTAAGACAGGGTTGTATCCTAAGTCCTCTTTGGTTTATCACATTTGTGGATTCAGTTGCAAAGGCATCCTCAAAAATGAAGAAATTGAATGTAGGAAAGTGAGGAACTTTTCAACAAACTGAGTCATCGTGACCTCAAAGGAGCGGCTTATGGTTAGCACCCGGACTTCGACTTGACAGGTGATTTATTACGCTCGCGGAGGGTGGGTGAGAATGTGTCGAACTAAAATACTGAGTAGAGAGCCTTTGAACAGCCATGAAACTTACAGTTTATTGTCCTTCTCTTCTCTATGGCAGTGAAACTTGGACCGTAGACAGTAGAGAATACAGTGGAGTACAAACAGCTGAAATGAAATATCTTAGAAGAGTAGTAGGGAAAACTAAAAAAGACAAAATCAGAAACAACAATAAGAGATCAAACCAAAGTAGATGGTATAAAAAACTCAGATAGAAATAAATCAAGGTTTGGGCATGTAAACAGAATGAATGACAATAGAATATCTAAATCAGTATACAGTGCTAAAACTCAAGGTAAAAGGCCAAAAGGCAGATCTTGGAGATAGTGGCAAGAAGATATAAAAGAGGCATTAAAGCGAAGAAATTTAACTTTCACGGAAGGAAACAGAAAATGTCAGGACAGGGCAGCCTGAGAAAGATTATTTCGGGCATCTAAACCCATACACTGGAAGGTAGAATGGGAGCTGAGAAAGAAAGAAAGAAAGAGTTTTAAGATTTAGGATTAAAGAAATTTGTTTAGAATATAGATTGGTGAAGAAACAACAAAAGATAATTCAAATTTACACAAGAACCACCCAAAATAAAATGAAAGAAGGAAAAGAGCAACCTATCTGATGTAGAGGGATATGCTTGTTTTTTTAGTTACACCTCTATCTATGAAAATGCCTGGAGAATATGATAAAGAAGAAATGTGTAGGCAAATTTCTAAATTGATAGAATTTAGTGTGGAATGTATTGCCTCCACTGTTGGTTTAAAAATAAACATTAGCTACGTTTAAATCATCTACAGTGGAACAAGAAATTGTGCAAAACAGTGATTCACTTTGTACATCTTAATTTTTCAGAGGTTCCTAAAGTGATATTTAGTTTTATGTTGCATCTTAACTCTTTCCTGAACTGTCACAGTTTGAATTGGCTGATACAAAATAAAGATAATTGAATTGAATTGGAAATTAAATCTTCTTTCTAGTTTAATGAAAGTTTTGTCTGAATTGAATTTGAACAGTGAATACGCTGATGTGGATGAGGAGTTCAAACAACAAAACCTCATATAATAATGTCTGTTTTTATATCTTTCTGTATAACAGGCAGAGACGACCGTTCTCCTGATTGCCGGATTTTGGCTGATGGCAAGAAAAGCCCCCTCACCCTTATCTTATTTAGCTGCAAATTGCCTGCTGGGAATGGCGTTTGGACAGGTAGAGTTATGTTTATAATTATAAATACACAAGCATATTGTACCCAGGGTTATATAAAGTGTGATTATTCAATAGAGTCAATACTTGATACTGAGGTTAAGTGAATAGGTGTGAACTATATTATTCCTACTTCTTCTTTTTTTATAAACTTGTTAAAAATGACGTTTTAAGTGAATGAAAATTCTATTCAAAAGACAGGGAAAGAATGAAATTTTCCTTAATTAAATGTCATTTCTGGTATAAAAAATTCTCAAATGAAAATAATCTTTGGACTGTACATGCAAAATGTGGTGGCTTTTAGTGGCCTGATTGACAAAAAAAAAGCTTTTAAATAGATATAAAGTACAGATAGTGTGTTGTCATCTTTTGGAAATAAGTGATGGTGAATTGTTACAGAGAACCTTGTGGTGTTCATATGGGCATTTGTGTGGGACACAGATTTAGTTATGCAACAATAGCCTTGAGAAGTTGAAAATTTGTAACTGATTAAGTATAATCTTATAACTTTTTTGAAATTTAGTTTTTTTTTAAACGTTTTTTTGCATTGTCGAATACAGAGTTGAAATTACTCTCAAAATATAATCCGAATATGATGCAAAATAATTAAGATATACAAATTTCAATAATGGATAAATGTAATCCACCTGCAGACAAAATGAAAACCCAAAAAACAAAATTGCGGCAAAGTTTCAAAATGTGTATACGATATTAAAAACAAAATATATGTGTTCTAAGAAGCCCTTTATCCTGCAATTTCATGTTGTATATTCAAGTCATTACTCTCTGTCTGTCCAGGCTGCTCTGGGCATCACCACTCTCTTGACGTATGTGCCTACGTCTGTGGCCGCTTCTCACCAGTCCGGCTCCCTGGTCCAATCAGTCTGGCCGTCTGGATGACTCACGAGTTGAGACGACTTCCCAAATAAATACAGCTTTGACATAACCAGACAGTGATTATTTGTATTAAACAATTTGGTCCTGTCACTTTGTTTATTTGTTGTTTCTTTTTCTTTAACCCTCAAACTGGCCTATATAAACTTCTGTGGTGGCCTTCCTCATTATGGCAATTAGGGGTTGGGATGAATAAGTGAAAAAGCAAGGCATAATTTGATGTCCGAGGTATAGATAAGTATACATATTCTGAAACCTTATAAGTCAGGGAATACTTTTCCACCGGTGACGACGATAAAGATGAATTATGATGACCTTGACCATGACCTTTTACTATTGAACTGTGAAGCAGCTTTTTTTTTCCATCTTCAAACGCCCATAAACAATCTTTAGGCCCTCTTTAGAAACTTTATTTTGTTTTTATCGAATTCTGCATGGTCAATGAGTTTTAAAAAATGTATAGTTATAAGGGTTTATGGCATCAATTGACATTCTTTTACCTATTTACAATACATGCAAAGTGCGTCCAGAAAAGAAGAAAAAGGTGTCATTTGTCACTATGAAAGAGTAGAAACATGCATGAATTTTTTTATAGAAATAAAAATAAAGCAAAAATTATGTAATAACTGATTTTATTTCAAGCTATTCTTGTGTTTATGTCATTGGAAAAACTGAAGTGAGATGAAAACTTGATCTAAAAGTTGACTATCAGGCTCATGATCTACTTGCCTAACGTAATGTCATCACCGTTCCTAAATTTCATCTCATTTTCATCACTTGAGTTACTACTGACGTGATAAATTCTATCAAAATCATAGTCACCATCACTGTAATCATTAGTGAAGATGTCAAACAGATCTTCCCTAGTGCTAAATGGCCTAGAAATAACACCGTTTGATAGTCTTTCACCTGGACTTGACATTGTAAAGTCAACAAAAGGCAAAAATCTAAGCTTGACATCAACTTTTGATTCACCTGAAAATAGCCTGAATTTAGTGTGATAGCAGTTCAAGCAGTTGTAGTATACATCATCAATTATATCTTCCAGTTTTGGCTCGATATTTTCTGTATTCGCACTTTTAGTGAGCTTCAAAGAGGCCAGTTCTAGGTTAAATGAATACAGAGATGGATCTCTTCCAAACTGTGATTAATTAAGAGTTTCAAATTGCTTTGGGGTTAAAAGAACCCTAGAAATTAAATTGTAGGAACAACTATCCTTTGAAAAAAAATGTTTTATTCATTTCATATGTCTAATCAAAATAATTATTTGCTCACACCCCAAAGGAACTTAACCTGATGGTTCAGAAACTTTGACGGTCCGAAGAAGCAGCATGAAGAGCTATATATCTATGTAGAAATGAAATAATCCAAATAATGCTGTAAATGATTGCATAGTTTGTTCAAATTTGGGATAACCTTGTATCTTTTTTACACTTTCTTCCCAATACTTCATAGGAGTCTTTGAAGTTCTCTGTTCATTTTGTAAAGCATCTTGATTGGGGCTTGATAGTTACATCTTGTATAGTTGTTGTTCTTTAAAATAGTTTAATTTTGTCTTGCCTTCAGTGGAAATGCAAGGAGCTGTATATATGTGATAGTTTTTATCTTCTCAGCTTTCGATAATTGTTTTGTATTTCTGAAGCAAATTTTTTGACATTCAATCTTGTTCTATTAAGACCATTATTCTATTTTGTACAGCTCACGTGTTAATGTTATTACATCAGAGGCATATTGTGTTTTGATTAGGAGAATGCGTATGTGAATTGTATGTCGATAGGCCTGAAGAAGAGAAGGAATTAAAAAGAGAGGAAGAAAAAATAAGAAACCGAAAAATGAGCCTAAACCTCTCAGCTTCCTCTCCTTCCGTTCAGAACCAAACTGATGAACTGAGTTTACATTACTGTTTTTTTGTAGCTTTAGAAGGAAAAAAATTGCTATGCTGAGCATGTTTCTCACAGCTTTTACCTTTTTTTTTATTTATTTGATTTGATTTGATTTATCCACATTTTTAATTTTGCCGAACTGCCCTGTAAACACCCAAGGGATCTTTAATGCGCATAAAGTGTTATGATCTGCACACGAGACCTTTTTTTATCGTCCGTCTCCGATGGGACTAGTCGATCCACCTACCTGGACTAGGGGGGTAGATTTTGCTAAAACAAAATCGAGAAAATTTTTAACCATCGACGGGGCTTGAACCCACTACTTTTTGGTTGAAAGGCTGACACCTTGCCTCTGAACTACCGAGTTCCCCTCACAGCTTGACCGTTCTTAGACAGCATTGTCAACACTTTTTGTCGAATGTTTTTGTTGAGATGATGTTTTTGTCTTTCTCTAACTGCGTGGACAGCTGGTAGGTCCTATTTCTTTCTTTTGCTCTTTTTCTGTCTTTCTTACGTCTTGCTGTTTCTAATTTAATATTTTTGAGAATTTTCTGTCAGCTGTTTGACTTTTCTTGCTGTTTCCGATTTTTATTTTTGAGAATTTTCAGTCGGCCGTTCGATTTTTTTTTCTACCTCTCATCAAAATTCTTTTGCTCAGATTGCAATTGCATGTTATAATTAGGATAAAGACATTTGTAACTTTTATTTTCTCAATAGAAGTAGATGAGCCCATAGGAGGTAGATTTGTATGGCTTATGATGCATCTGATTCTCATTCTTGTTTGGACCAGGTTACATCACACAAAGACTAGATTGTACAGGAGTTAACCACCCCCTTCTCCCTCCCCCCTCCTGATTTTCTCAGTGAGCAATGAACAGAATAAAAAAATGTCTTAAAAGCTTAATTACATGATATTTGTCCATTTTGTCAACTGGGATCTTTGTATCTTATGTAAAGCAAATAAGATGAAAATTTGAGGGAAAAGAGGCAGAGGCAGACATCTCATGAGAAAATGTTAAATCATGCTTTTGTTATCATGCTTTTATTATCATGCTTGAGCTATAAGTGAAATGAGAAATAGTGTTCAGCCCTAAGCCATTTCTGTTTTCTGTTTTTAGTATTGTCATAATGTAATATGAAGAATATTATTATTATTATTATTATTATTATTATTATTATTATTATTATTATTATTGTTGAAGAGTTACATACTGTATATTTTGAATTGATATTCAACTTTTAAAGACTTATATAATGTTTTTTCTAATTTAAAATAATTGAAAACAATAAACTTTGATAATGCAATATTAATTTTTGAATCAGATTGATATGGATTACTATCTCCCCCCCTCTCTCTCTCTCTCTTCTCTCTCTCTCTCTCTCTCTCTTCTCTCTCTCTCTCTCTCTCTCTCTCTCTTGTCTCTCTCTCTCTTTCTCTCTCTCTCTCTCTCCTCTCCTGCTCTCTCCTCCTCTCTCTCCCTCTCCTCTCTCTCCCTCTCTCCCTCCCTCCCTCCCTCCCTCCTCCCTCCCTCTCCCTCCCTCCTACCTACTACTACTACTGCTGCTGCTACTACTACTACTACTACTACTACTACTACTACTACTACTACTACTATACTACTACTACTACTACTACTACTACTACTACTATACTACTACTACTACTACTACTACTACTACAACTACTACTACTACTACTACTACTACTACTACTACTACTACTACTACTATCTCTGTCACCACCACTACTACTACTACTACTACTACCTACCTACCTACCACTACAACTACTGCTTTGCAGCTACTACTACTGCTGCTGCTGCTACTACTACTACTATTATACCTTACTTTTAAAGTTTGACCATACCTTACTTTGAAAGCACAATGGCGTTTCCTCACAAGAAATGTAAATTGATGGATGGTGAATGAATGATTTATGATAAGTTAATGAATGTGTATGAAGCTAAACTGATTTGTCTATAATTATTTTATCTTTTTATGTATATTGTTTCACCCGCACTATTTACCCATCTTCCCGGTTGTTGTATACTTCTCCTAAAATCTAAACATTTAATGATTAACTAAGTTAAATTTGTTTTTAATTTAAATGCATTGATGTGTTCTTTTATTTTTCAAACGGAAATTGAGATAACACAAGTATAATTTTTTTAAATGATCAATAAAGATGATTGAAATTGAAATTACTACAATGTATTACTTCAACTTCTGCTGCTAAGAACAAGAATAATACTAGTACATGTCATAATAATGATAATAATAATAATAATAATAATAATAATAATAATAATAATAATAATAATAATAATAATAATAATGATAATAATAATAATAATAATATAATAATAATAATAATAATAATAATAATAATAATAATAATAATAATAATAATAATAAAAAAAAAAAATAATAAGTTTGAAAGAGTTTGACCTAAAGTCTAACCATAGATGTTGAATTACAAATGTACTGAAAGAATGTGAGTATGGTGTTTGGGGACTGAGAAAAATTGTTGGCGTTTTACGAAGGGGCTTAAAAAACGGGATATTACAAAGGAAGAAAAGGAAAAAACGCATATTCTCCGCTTATTTCGATCACATCATCATCAAGATAAAATCCAGTTTTATAAAAATGAAGCTACAAAATCATCTTTCTTCTGGTTCAGGAAATGTTATCCATGTGATCACTAAATGGAGGAATTTCACATCTCATGAACCGCATTTAGTTTTGTTTTTTTTTGTTTTGTTTTTTTGTGCGTGTGTGTTACATTTTATTAAAATTTCATCAAAACATCAAGTGAAGGCATTATTTCAGATATTCAAGTATTTAAGGTGAAAATGGATACAATAATTTTGAAATATCATCAATGCATCTCTATCAAATTCCACCTTGCATTGAATGAATACATTTCACAAATATGCAAATAAAGGGCAAACAGCAATGACATCCAAGTGAGGAATCAGCAATCAAACCACGGCAAATTGATAATTATCCGAGAATTACAAAACATTATTTAGAAAATGTTAACATGAAAAGGTATGCATATTATTGGCTATATCAAGTCATGGGTTCCAGAACTTGTTTCCTCTCTGTCTTGCTTTCTATAAATATAGATTCAATGTTTTGAAGATCAAGCTTTTAAGATGAGGTAGCAATGTCATAATATTGTGCACATGTGGTCTCCATAGTCGCAGTCCTCCATAATCCATATCGTCTGGTCTTGCAAATTAAGCAGCTGTCGTTGTCACATTTTCCCATATTATGGGCTGTTGTCTTCTTTGTTCTTGACGATTAAGTTTATTATCCTTTGATTAGTAACGCAATACTCAATAATGAGATCATGCGTCTCTGCAAGAATAACATGTGTCGTTTGCAATGTGTCTAACACGAGCTTTAAAATGTCATTGTTGCGATCTGGCTGTGTAACATGCCTTCCTGTGTCTTTCGTGATTTTTGAAAAATCTGGACACTAATTTTATCACAGTGAAGTTGTTGACCATGTCAGCAAAGCGTGTGTGATTACTGCTACCACCTTGTTGGTTTTCCATCGATGAATTTTCCTCACTTGTGCGAGAGCTTTCTTTGTCATATTCGGTCTCACTGTCTGACGTGATAGATGTGTCAGAAATGTGTTGATCTATCTTCTTTTCGCTGTGTTTCGTATCTGTCCCTGTGTCGTCTAGGTTGTTTGATTCACTGATTGTATTTCCGACCATAGACGTGTCATCGAGGGGGCGATGTTTCAGATTGACACGCTGAATAAATGGATAGCACTGTTGTTACTCTGGATTGAGTCCGTACCGTTGTTGTTTGTATGTTGAATGTCAGCACTTCCGAATTTCTTTATTTTCAATAAAGTCCGTTTTCGTAGATGTTGTCGCTGTCTTCGTTGCTTCTCTTGTATGATGTTGTTGTTTTCTAAAAGATTGTCTCGTCTTATTTCGCTCGGCGACTTCCGTCTGAAGCTGGCAGGAGTCGCATGATGCCTCGCCGACACACTCATGTCGTCCATGGCCATGCCATCAAAACGAAGGACGAGGGTAGTGCACAAAGTGATTTCCAGCTACTCTGAAGGAGGAGAGGTGAGATTCCTCTAAAATGCTGTTGTAAGACATTTCAGCATCGTCGGAAGTCAGCTAACTGGCATATTGATGTCGTTCAACCACAAAATAAACTTGAAATCATAAAAAGGGCGAGAGCTCGCTAAACCACGTCTGTCCTGCTCGGTAACCAAACCGGAAGTCTTATCGTACCAAACCCCAGATCACCATAGTTGTGGCTGTGGGTAAATCAAATCAAATCAAAATCTGCACAACCCCAAAATGTTCAACGATACGAATATGAAGTCTTTCACGTCCTCTAGAAAAGGAAATTTGCGTGATCATAGAATTTCTTTAGTTTCGCCTCCGGTTGATGAAATTTATTTAAGCTTTCATTTCTAATGAAAGATATATTATATAAAACATAAAACATGTATTTGAATCGTATGTGCATTGATTAGACTATTATTGAGCTCTGATTAGGCGCATGGCTAGAATAAACAATATCACACTACAGGTAAATTAGAAATTATTCGTCATTTTTTCTTTTCATAATTTCTTTCTTTTTCTTTCTTTTCTTCTTCTGTCTCTTCTTTCCACCCCATCCTCCTCTGTCTCTGTCTCTGTCTCTGTCTCTGTCTCTGTCTCTGTCTCTGTCTCTGTCTCTGTCTCTGTCTCTGTCTCTGTCTCTGTCTCTGTCTCTGTCTCTGTCTCTGTCTCTCTCTCTCTCTCTCTCTCTCTCTCTCTCTCTCTCTCTCTCTCTCTCTCTCTCTCTCTCTCTCTTTCTCTCTCTCTCTCTCTCTCTCTCTCTCTCTCTCTCTCTCTCTCTCTCTCTCTCTCTCTCTCTCTCTCTCTCTCTCTCTCTCTCTCTCTCTCTCTCTCTCTCTTTCTCTCTCTCTCTCTCTCTCTCTCTCTCTCTCTCTCTCTCTCTCTCTCTCTCTCTCTCTCTCCCTCTCTCTCTCTCTCTCTCTCTCTCTGCCCTCTCTCTCCCTCTCTCTCTCTCTCTCTCTCTCTCTCTCTCTCTCTCTCTCTCTCTCTCTCTCTCTCTCTCTCTCTCTCTCTCTCTCTCTCTCTCTCTTTCTCATCGATGTGTTGGAAATAGAAGGGCATTCATGATGAATAATATACCTCCATGCATCGTTTCTTTCTTTCTGCTTTTTTTCTTTATTCCTGCTTCCTTTCTCTGTCAATTTTTTCTCTCTCTCTCTCTCTCTCTCTATTTCTCCATCTCTCTCTCTCTCTCTCTCTCTCTCTCTCTCTCTCTCTCTCTCTCTCTTCTCTCCCCTCTCTCTCTCTCTCTCTCTCTCTCTCTCTCTCTCTCTCTCTCTCTCTCTCTCTCTCTCTCTCTCTCTCTCTCTCTCTCTCTCTCTCTCTCTCTCTCCCTGTCTGTCACTCTCTCTGTCTCTCTCTCTCTCTCTCTCTCTCTCTCTCTCTCTCTCTCTCTCTCTCTCTCTCTCTCTCTCTCTCTCTCTCTCTCTCTCTCTCTCTCTCTCTCTCTCTCTCTCTCTCTCTCTCTCTCTCTCTCTCTCTCTCTCTCTCTTTGTCTCTCTGTCTCTGTCTCTGTCTCTGTCTCTGTCTCTGTCTCTGTCTCTGTCTCTGTCTCTGTCTCTGTCTCTGTCTCTGTCTCTCTCTCTCTCTCTCTCTCTCTCTCTCTCTCTCTTTCTCTCTCTCTCTCTCTCTCTCTCTCTTTCTTTC